>JALIRH010000002.1:80486320-80829437 GCA_023055505.1 Callipepla californica brunnescens | reverse complement strand
AAGCTAGCATTATCTACAGAGAACAACAATGGCAATTTACCATTCATTGATAGAGTGGAGCTGTATCTACTTGTAGTATATGCTGCTGTAACTTCCTCAAGATAACGTCTGAGTACCAGTATTTCTTCTGATCAGTTTTAAGCCTGCACTGAAGGATGTTTTTCTATCAGATTTTCTGTTGGGCAACATCTACTGCCTTTTTTCTGAGGCTTTCCATACAGAACTGTTCCCAGCCACTTTAAGGAGAGAAATTAAAAGGCTCAGCAGGTAATGCAACGTCCTGTGAAATAAAATGAACCACTTCAGACTCAGTCACAGGTAACTTATATAGTTTGCATGGGGGTGTGATGACTTCCATCATAATCTTCTCAATCAAATAGGAGATGGATTTAGAGGACTTAGAACTGCGTCTGTAGATGTGCACATGTGGGTCTAATGTGTCTTTCAATACACTGCTCTTTCAGAGTAACCTGGACGCAGTGCCAAAACATTAGTGCAACAAAACTTTCAATAGAATTGTTCTTTCCTTCTTTCTTTGATATCTTAATTTATCCAAGCATATTTTGAAAAATAGACAAGTGCAATTTAATGAACTTCTAAAGAACACATTCAGTATTCTAATTTGAACATGTAAGTGTTGAAAAACAGTAAGAAAAAAATAGGCAAAGAAATGAAAACCAAAAACCAATCTAGTATTGTGGAATGACTCTTTGTCCAGAATTGAGATTTATGTGGTTATATTCTAATGTCCCACATTTTCACAGTGATCAGCCTTTATCCTAATAGTTCCTGCCCAATGCTGCTGTGAGGTCACATTATACGTAGTTAAACAGCTGCTGTACTCCGACCAGAGGTGGAAGTATTTCCATGATGGTCTGAATAGAACTGGTGTATGGCATTTGTACAGCTCTTTGGGGATCTTCCTGGATGAAAGGCACTATTATGCGGGGTAAGATCATTATCATTATCATGAAAAACCTTCTCAAGGAAGCAATTCCACCTTCTGCTTCTGACACCTCATTTCTCTGTTGTCTCAGGAGCCTCTTTTGTATCTCCTAGGAGTGTCAGTTCACATCTTAATCTCTTTGTACGTAATCTCATTACAGATAATCCCATTTGCTGGAGATGTCAGTACTTCTCCACCATGTGAGGAAGGATTTACACTTGACTCATTTTGTAACTGATCCTAGCTACATTTGCTGTACAAAATAGGCTGGCTGGAGCTGGAGTTTTCCTAAGGTTAAGTTTGCTGTGGGCAGAGCAATTCAAGGGGATAAGAAAGAAAGAAGGAAAGAAAGACAAAAAAGGAGGAAGGAAGGAAGGAAGGAAGGAAGGAAGGAAGGAAGGAAGGAAGGAAGGAAGGAAGGAAGGAAGGAAGGAAGGAAGGAAGGAAGGAAGGAAGGAAGGAAGGAAGGAAGGAAGGAAGGAAGGAAGGAAGGAAGGAAGGAAGGAAGGAAGGAAGGAAGAAGGAAGGAAGGAAGGAAGGAAGGAAGGAAGGAAGGAAGGAAGGAAGGAAGGAAGGAAGGAAGATGGAGAGGAGGAGGAGAGGAGAGGAGAGGAGAGGAGAGGAGAGGAGAGGAGAGGAGAGGAGAGGAGAGGAGAGGAGAGGAGAGGAGAGGAGAGGAGAGGAGAGGAGAGGAGAGGAGAGGAGAGGAGAGGAGAGGAGAGGAGAGGAGAGGAGGAGGAAGAGGAGAGGAAGGAGAAGGGAAGAGAGGAGAGGAGAGGGAAGGGAAGAGAAGGGGAAGAGAAGGGAAGAGAAGGGAAGAGAAGGGAAGAGAAGAGAAGAAAAGAGAAGAGAAGAAAAGGAAAGGAAAGGAAAGGGAAAGGAAAGGAAAGGAAAGGAAAGGAAAGGAAAGGAAAGGAAAGGAAAGGAAAGGAAAAGGAAAGGAAAAGAGAAAGGAAAGGAAAGGAAAGGAAAGGAAAGGAAAGGAAAGGAAAGGAAAGGAAAGGAAAGGAAAAGAAAAGAAAAGAAAAGAAAAGAAAAGAAAAGAAAAGAAAAGAAAAGAAAAGAAAAGAAAAGAAAAGAAAAGAAAAGAAAAGAAAAGAAAAGAAAAGAAAAGAAAAGAAAAGAAAAGAAAAGAAAAGAAAAAAGAAAAGAAAAGAAAAGAAAAGAAGAAAAGAAAGAAAAGAAAAAGAAAAAAAGAAGAAAATAAAAAAAAGAAAAGAAGTTTTTTTCTGCCAGAAAAGCCTAGTGAATTTTTCCTTCCATCTCACTCTTTACATGAAATGGGATTTTTCCCTTTAACAAACAATCAAATTAATAATGTAAGAATTTAGGAAATGACTTTCACAGCCATTCATCTTTGGTCAGGTTTGCTTGGTAAAGGTAGATGCACTATGAGCTTTCCTTGCTGTGATTTCTTGCCTTTAACTCCTGTCAATTAGAGAGGATATAGTCTACTCTCAATTCATTAAGTGCACCACAATTGTCAGTTAGTAACAGACTCTAGGGAGGACAGGACTAAACAAACATAAAGGATAAATTATACCAGAAGAGCACAGTTTGGAGAAAGAAGGGACCCTCTTGGTATAACACGTTTGTCCTTAAAATCTTGAGTAAGCTACTCTCATGGATAAAAGTCCAAACCCTCATATTCTTAAAGAGAAGAGTGGGGAAAAAAAAGCAGTCACTCTCCTTTGACGGTTTGAAAAAAGAAAAGATGTTTGTACCACTCACTGACTGGCTAATGAATAATCAGATTTCACAGCTTGAGTGCTGGGGTGGTAATTTGGTTGCACGCCATGCTCCAAATCCATGGAATAGTGCTTCATTAATGTGAAGACCTGTATAATCAAACAATTAGCAGTCTCTCTGCTGCTAAAGCAGCTTTTCATCAGCATATATACTTGGTTGTAAGATGAGTCTCAAATTAATGGATCTGACAGCAACTAGTCTTTTACTAAATCACAGCAGTAGTATAGTAAGGTGGACACATACCCACTTTTAACCCATTTCTACATCTGCAAGAAATTCATTCCATTCATGCCATACACTGTATCTAACTACTATTGAGAAGGTGAGGGAACTATAGGTGAACAAAAATTTCATTTAAATGAGTAGATCACAGGTCAGATTCTTCCAGAATGTACAAGTGCTGTAACTTACTAGTGATGTGACGCTATTTTTCACTTCATTTATCTTCCAGGAAGCAGGAAGAGACTTCTATCTGTATTCCAGCACCCAATCACTACTCTTTTCCCTTCCTTGTACAGGATTTAGCCATAATAGGCACAGTTTTCAGCTCTTTATCTATACTCTTACATTTGAAGTTGCTGAAGCTCAAGGGCAGCTGTACTTAGCTCTCCAGGTCATTTGAAAACACCATAGGTGGTGGAAAGGAGGTGATTCTGCTATGAGTCTCCCACTTGCTCCAAGCTCACAAAACCCTTATGCATGGTGTCTCTCATGGTACTCATGACCATCCCATCTTGGAATGGATGGCATCTTCCAGGGAACAAAACAGTGTGAGCCTGAGACAAATTCTGTATGTGTTGCCACCTGACCTATTTGCAATGGAGGCATTCACTGGGTGGAAGGGGTGGTGCATAGGGTCACAGTAATCTGGCTAAGTACGCGGGCTGATGGAATATTTTGTCTATCCTGTGCAAAAATATTCATTCCCATGCTCTAATTGCAAACACTTTCCCTCATATTAGAAAATATGACGCATTTACTTATTTACATGTTACATAGGTTTCTTTGTTTCCTTATAGCGTTGCCTTCATTGTTCTGGAAATCAGCTGAACCTCGGTTCTGTGACTCAGCAGGTGGCAGATGCTAAGTGTACTGGAAAAACTGAGCAAGTATTTGTGAAGGTGGCATCAATACTGCACCAGAAATGTAGCTTGCATGGGACAGTGCACTAAAGTTTGTTTTTATTTTCTGAGACAATGACCAATTATGACCAATCTTATTTAGCAATAGCTGACCTGAAGTGGAACAGTGCTGGACTACTCTCTGCAGAATTTCAACTGTTTTTCTGTTAATTCTTCTTTATTAAAAACAAACAAAAAAAAAACAACAGATTTTCTACATGTCATGGGTGCTGCACCTGATCTGCTACCCAAATGTCTGAAGTGCAGCTAATGGGAACTGAAAGGCCCAGTAGCTCAAAGGACTTGCTAGTCTACCCTGCCTGAGTATGAGTTCTCTAAATATCAGAGATAGGGGTGATGTGGAGTTCAGGTTCAATCAGTAGAGGGTTTTCTTCAAGGGTAATCATAAAAGCTGACCATTTCAGACAAGATGAAAGAAGTCTGCTTTCCATATCTCTATATGTCTAATATCAACTTGAGAAGACTGTGCTGCAGGGATCATCCTGTTTGCTATATCAGAAACAGAGAGATGAACACTGGAAAAGACTAAAATATCCAACCATATTATGGTTGGACTAGATGATCTTGTAGGTCCTTTCCAACCTAATGAATCTATGAATCCCTCAAACTTACTACTCAATTTTCAGCGAGAGCTATGAGGTACTCACACATAATCACCCTTAATATAGCTGATATACAACAGTATTTTCTCTGGGGCTATGGTCTCCTTTTGACTTACAAAAGACTCTGAAATCACTAAACTAGTCCTACACTGAAGGTCTGCAGTGCTTCAGTGGGTATTTTTTGTCTGGGAAGTTACCCTAGCAGTGGAGTGCCCAAGCAAGCAGGGGGTGGGATCCAGCCTCTGCTCCTTGCCCCACCCCTGGAGACTTTCAAGGTGAGGCTGGGTAAGGTCCTGGACAACCTGATCTAGCTGTGGTGTTGCTATTTATTGCAGGGGAGTTGGACTAGACAGCCTTCAGAGATCTCTTCCAACCCTAAGGATTTGATGATATTCATGTGCCATCACAGACTCAACCCCTGGGTCCAAATAGACACAGTCTCTACAGAAATTAAATCTTATACCAAACAGACAGGTAGCATTTTTTGAATAGTATTACGTGTCTTACTGCTGCTCTCCTTTTCAATGCCCACCAAAGGTCCCTCCAGCACAGGCTGTACCTCTGCCATGTTCACCCAAACACATATGGCATCTGTACAGAGTTGCACAAATAGAAATAAGCACTCAAGTCGCTAGGCTGGCTGCTCTGAGAAACCTCAAGTCTAAATTTCCAGAACAAAAAAAGGTACTCTGACATGGAGCTTTGAAATGATGATTTTTAATCTTTGTGTTTGGTGGATAACTTTTGAGATCAGGTGCATTGTTACAGGCTCAGGAAATAGGGTCCATTACTAAACACTGAATGTTCTCGTTAATTTCTGTCAGCATTTCTTTTGCTTGCAACTGCTTGTTTGTGCATGCAAACCCTCTCATAAAGTCAGCGTTGCTTTTATAAAGTGATGCTGTGTTGCATTTTCTCCAGAAATATTCCTTTGCCCTCTCCTGCAAAACATTGATGATTGCTTTCTTCCTGATGTGTGTCCACCTGGGTGGGATGAGATCCCCAGTCCTGTGGCAGCTCCTTCCAACCCCACATGCAGGGAGGTGGTGGGCTGCCTTTCACCTGTCCCGCACTGCAGAGCCCACCAGGCCATCCTCTCTGTGCCTGCAGCTCTCTCTGCTTTTATCATCTTACCCTTAAGCCACTCACTTGATCTCAGGTTCCCCCTTCCTCCTTCCCCACAGTACCTTAGGGAAGAAAAAAACCCTTCAAAATTAAAAAAAAAAAAAAAAAAAAAAAAAAGAAAACCCAAACACACAAAAAGAAATAGAGAGAAATATGATTAGGGCGGTGAGGCAGTGGCTCTGCTTTCATGTTTTTGGAAACAGTGTGTGGCCCAAAGTAATGGGGACACAAATCACCATCAGGGTGACTCCAGGACTGCTGGAGGAAAGCTGCACACCCTGCCATCGTTCCTATTTCAGGGTGCCTTTCCTTCAGACATCAACACATGCTGCAAGTGTGAGGCTCTGTATAAGCAAGTAATACATGTATGAATTTATAGTGTAATATCACACACAGCACACAGCTACCATCTTTAACCACGTATTTTTACGATAATGGGTATTTTTGGCCATGAATTCCTTGTCTGTAAAATTCTGAATCCTTACTCTGCCATATCTCAGCAGCCAGTGCTGCAGACTCTGTTGACTGCATTCAGGTACAAGTGTACATGTCACTGGGAATGCTGGAACAAAAGAAACAAAACTCAATAGCAGTATATAGGCAAATAGGACTAAGGACAAAAGAGATAGAAATATTTGTGCAGTGATACAAATCATGCAGATACACGAATCTCGGATTGTATACGCACAAATGTACATATGTAAAGAAAAATCTGACACTGTCTATTGTAGATTAACCACAGCAAACACAACAGATCTAAATAAATGTGGTCCAATACTCATATTAAGTGGGTTTTATTTGATTTTGATTTATAAACAATAATAATGTTAGTTGCAGGACTAATTACTGAAACTCTGCCAATTCACACAAAAATAAAAAGTAAGAAATTCATATAGAGACATTAATTTTGCCCTGTTCTTTGAAAACAATCTAGCTTTCCTATTCTTATTTTTCTTCTATAGCATAAAACTTGTGTTTTAACATATCACTGCCATGAGCTAACCCAGATCTGAATCCAGAAAATGCTCTCAACATTATCCTTCTCTGTTCACATATATTTGAAGTAAATTACATCAAATTGTATTTGAAATACCAAACTGGCATTAATGGAAGCTTTTTTTTGCTCCAGGCACCATTTTAAAATAGATGAGCATAAAAATGCAGTCTGCATCATTAAGTTTATATGAAACTAGTGAGAATAAAAATCACCATGTAAGTTCTAATAAGATGTGTTTTTCATTCCAGTTTAATAACCCAAGACTATATTCATCTTCCACTATAATAAATACACTGAAAGGAATTCATTCTTTTGTGGTTTTTAACATGTTGAGGGTTTCAGAAGATGGAGTTTTCTGGGAAGCTGGGTGAAGGAAATTCTTTAATATGGCAGTGCGGAGTATTATTATCATAAATAATTAATGTGCACAGCAGAAGAAAGCCTAGCTTCATTAATAATTCTTATTTTTAGTTGGCATAAGCTAGAGGTGCTGTATCTTCTTTCATCCGATCTATGTCAATTTCCATGATTTTAATTTACTAGACGTTAAAATTTTAAAGGTATGCTACATTTTGCAATTGGTTTTTGTTTGTGACTTTGCATTAATACCATGCTGCTAATTCTTACCCGTTGAGATATTTTTAGTAACAGGCGAAAAAGGAAGAAAAGCCCCACAAGTAACCAGGCAAGGTAGAGTGGGCATCAGTGTCAGCTCCTTTCATCTTCCATTTCCCTTTGGGACCAGTTAAGATGCTTCTTTGATTAGGACCTCAGGAAATATTAAAAAGCTCTTCTGTGAATTTAAACTCATCAAACTTGTCTCTGTTTATTTTTTTGAACACAGAGATAATTCACCTCCCACATTTCAAGAACACAGGTTCCCTCCAACCCCATCGCCCTCCTCTGATCAGCTAAGTCACTTGTCAGCATCGCTGAATCTCTCCTAACAAATGTTAGTGCTTCATTAATGCAGCGTCTGAGCGGGAGCATCTCCTAAACGCTCCTTATTAACACAAATGAGGAAATAAAGATGACACTATGGATGGCACCCAGGCTGCATGCCACGAGACAGGCGCAGGTAGCACTGGATTAAGACAAAGGAGAGTGACGTGACACCTGAAGGGAAAACAGGGCAAAGGAAACCATTTTGTCTTGCTGCTAAATGCACGTGTGAGAGAGGCTGAGACTGTAATTTAAACTTTGGAAACATCAAAACCACGGAGATGCGATGTTAACCTGCATTATGCCTTTTGAACACATTTGCATACGTTCTTGTTAATCAGTCAAATGTTAAAGCTGCTTGAAATGTGGTGGGATTTTTTCCCCTCTTTAAAGGAAAATGCATTTCCCTTTTTTTTTTTCCTCTTCTGAACTGTACTGAGCCAGCTGGAAAAAAATATGCAATTTCTTCCTCCTGATTTTTATGCTCTTCCTTCTATTTTAGATGTTTATCTTCTATTTTTCCTGAAACCAAAAGAAGGAAAAAGAAAAGGAAAGATGGAAAAGAAGAAGTAAAGAGGCACTGCAGAGAACATGGAAGAATGGAGCACCCTGGGAAAGAAACAACCCTGAGCTGGGGGAAGAAGTAAGCTGAGAAAACGCAAAATGCATCTGATTCCTCTTGGGGAAAAGGTCATTTTATCCTTGTTCATTTTTGAATGAGAGTTTTCAACCAGAATCAATACTTCTAGCATGTAAAGTAGCCCAGATTGTCATTTCGGCCCAGTATTATGGGATCTTCAGCAAGGTGTAGGTATTTGTTGGATAATCAATTAATTTCACAGTTTTTTCCTCTGTTGGTTTATATTATTTGTCTTAAAGTTGTGCTGTGGCTCACCTACTTAGAAACATAGAATCACAGGATCATAGAATCATTTGAGTTGGAAGAATCTTTAATGGTCATCTAGTCCAACTCCCCTGTAATGAGCAGGGACACCTACAGCTCCATCAGGTACTCAGAGCCCCCTCCAGAGTGACTTCAAATGTCTCCAAAGACAAGGCACCCGCTACCTCTCTGGGCAACTTGTTCCTGTGCCTCACTGCCCTTACTGTAAGAAAATGTGTGTATATTTGTATTCCACTGAGAACCAGTGTGGTGAACTCAGGGATTTAGATTCCTGTCAGGATCATGCTGATGCCTCTGTGCATATGGGTACACGCATTCAACAAAAATTTGTGGTGTGACCAAACCTTTCTGTGTGATCTCTGAAGATGGTAGGAAGACAAATTCAGGGAAGGCAAAACTCAGCCCTCCTTGCGTGGGCACGACCTCCCATGTCAAAATGGCAGCTGGCCACCACAAGCTGGGTCATGGAATCAATGTATGGCACGAGGGGAACATTGGGCCCCCTAAAAGCCCTGGGAAGACCCAGTTAGAAGAGGTCACTGATATATATCTACCATGACCAGGAACAATGACCTTCTTCCCATAGGGGTGCTGCTTTTTCTGGACTTCAAGTATACCTTTAAGTCACTCAGAAATATTTAAAGTTACTTTAAAATTATGTTTTAATTCATTTATTTTTAATTTTTAAAAATTATCCCACCTTCCCCTCAGGCAAATGATCCAGCTGCATCATTTCATAATGGCACTGTGCATAGAATCTTTCTTTCTCAGATTTCAGGGTACTTTAGAAAGCTGATGGACTGTGATTTTGATGCATTATTGTGTAGAGCTGTGAGAGCTGACATTCCAATATTTTCTTTGGATATTTGCTATCAAACGGAAAGAAAGTAGCAAAACTTTGTGCTTCAGCAACAGCATACTCACTAATCAGCAAATGCAGACCAATTAATACAATAGGTGAAAGACATGGACTTGCATGCTAAAATCTGCACCAAAAGAGACGTTTTCCTGACTTCTTTATTTCTTATTAATCCTCTCTGACAATGGTTTATTTTGCAGGAAAATATGCAAATACCTTAATCTTGTAAAACAGGATGACATTCTGAGTGTGCCTCTCTTTGCAATACACTGACAAACACTTGTTTGGGAAGAACAGCATTAGGAAAAAAAATTTCTGAGTGCCAAATCAGAATCTCTGAAGAAAAACTGTGTAACCCTCCGAAAACAAACAAAACAAACATAAAAAAATACAACAACAAAAAAAGAGGGCAGTGAGGACCAGTCTCTCTGAATAATACATTTTCCCTGGAATGTGTTTTGTTAGTAAATGAGTCGGTGAAGGAATTAGAGATCTTCTGTTGTTCTCTTCCTGCACCCACGTCATAAAAAAAAGCCCTAATTTCAAAGGTCTGATTCCTCTTTGCTTTATTTTACATGGTAATTATATAACATCGGCTGTTGGAACAATACTTCTGAAATATTCCTGTAAGTGTGGAAAATATATCTGCAGAGACTTTTTTGATTCTTTTTAACATCCTAATTTGAAGAGTGATTTAAGAACTGATTGGCAGTTGGCAAAAAATGAATGATAATGAACTCATTTCGATAGAGATGGACCAGATACCACGCCGGCTGTCGAAACTTTTCAAAGCTGGTTTCTCTCCAGCAAATGTGATCCTGCAGGCTCTGTCCATCTGCCTGCAAGAAATGAGACATTCATGTTCTGTGGGAAATGCTGTTGAGACAACACCGCTGAGAATTGTTGATTTTGCCATCACTCATTGCCCTCGGTGAGGAAACTGGGCAGTGATAAAACACAGTGGCACAACAACGCTGATCAAGTTTGCTATTCTGTTTTCTTTCATTATAAATATATATTTTTTATTACATGAGTAGATATCCAGCTTGCTTCAGAGCAATGGAGGGGTACAGGTTGTTAGGCAGAGCATGAGAAGGGCGAAGCCTTCCCCACAGGGTGACATAGAACCATAGAATCACAGAGTTCCAAAGCCTAGACACAAGCAGTGTTGCTGACTGCTAGAAAGGGTTGCCAGAATCCCATACAACCACTTGCCCTGAAAGTTTTCAGGGGTGGGGCATCTACAACTTCTCTGGGCAGTCTGTACCAGTGCCTCACCATCCTCTGAGTAAAAGATTTCTCCCTAACTTCTAACCTGAAACTCCCCTCTTTCAAAGCCATTCTCATTTGGCATATCCCTACTATACCACGACCTGAAGCTCTTGCTTACAAGGATGGTTTGGTTGTGGCCCCGCCCAAACTTTCAGTGGAGCAAACTGAACTGCAGGCTCTGTGTGAAACAGCTGAATTGAACAATCTCACCAGCTGTTTGGCCTTCCCTGTTGCTCTCCTGTAGTAGGAAATAAAAATTCATTGGAAGAAAACTGAGTGAATTGACTCAAGATGCCACATCTGGGGGCAGGCTCTTCCTTGCCCAGAGCACACCGGTTACCCTCATTAAACCTGGCCTGGTCTGTAAAGTTGCTCTTAGATGAAGTGCCTGCCTCCACATAGCCTTGCTGCTATATCTTTAATCTGTGGCAGTGAAACGAAGGCAATGAGGTAATCCTTGCAGCACTGACCAAATAGCGTGCGAATAAAGCCCCTGCCTTATCCTGGCTTATGGACATGATGACGAGGCAAATATCCACCACATACAAAATGCACCACAGGAGCATTTACCACCCTGGGTGTCTTTGCTCTGGTACTATAGTCATGCCATCCTCATCAGTAACATCTGGTGTTACACTCACACGTGAACAAATTAAAACAGAGGGAACCACCTCTTCATATAGTGCTGAATTCACCGCTACTTCGGGCATTAATTAAAAAACTTGGCTCATTTCAGTCCCTTTGCATGATTAGAATGATGTAAATAAGAACCTTATCCAAAAGCTTTTAAAATTAATTAAAAAAAAAAAGACTGGATACAATATTTGTACAATATTTGCAAAGTAGAATGAATAAAGGAGTATCTAAATTCTCAGCTCTACAGTCTCAATACAGAGCCTCTCAAATTTGCTCCCCAGATTTTCCCATTGCAGAGTAGGACCACGCACATTTCTCGAGTGTCCATGAGGCAGGGTGCTCTCAGGAAGTTCAAATTTGCCTTTATACCTGGCACTTGGCCCCAGCCCTGCAAGAGACAGTGATCTGAGTGCAGGGCCGTGGGCTGATTTACCAGAGAGCATTCAGTAAGACAAATTCTTTCAATCAGGCACATGTAAGAAACAGAGGAAGGTTGTTTTTTTTTCTGGGAATGGACTAGCAGTCCTTACTTCTGCTTCCCTGGCTCCAATTGGTGCAGCACTGGGGGGACATATTGAACAGAAGATGATAACGGAGTGTGATTCACAGCACTGAGGGCAGTGCTCTGCTCCGTGCTCCTTGCTAGTTCCTAAGGCTATAAAAGTAAGACCCTATCTCTATATTTTGTTCCTAACACTGTATTACCTATTAAATTCTATAGGTTGTGCCAAAGATTGGGATAAAGGAGTTTAAGTCAACCAGCATCGTTTGAAGAGTAGGTTGGGATGCTAAACCACCCAATTGCTAAACCGAAAGTACTAGGTTACAATATGATTTATTACTGATATGACAGTAGCTCCTTCAGGAACTGAGCAAAGTGATGGTTTTCTTGTGTCTTAGTCAGATGAGGGTTCCACTGAAGATATACTGCTGATCCTGAAGAATTAGAACCAAAGAATCATAGAATCATATATGTTCATTAGACAGTCAATTAATTTAAAGAGTTTTCACAGCTTTTTCACTTGTTGGTTCATGTTATTTGCCTTAAAATTATCTGTTTTAAAGTTGTGTTGTGGCTTACCTACTTAGAATCAAAGAATCACAGAATTGTTAAAGTAGGAAGGGACCTTCTAAGTCCCTGTAGTCCAACTCCCCTGCAATAAATAGGGATGCCTACAGCTAGATCAGGTTGATCAGAGCCCTGTACAACCTGGCTTTGACTGTCTCCAGGGATGTGGCATCCATCACCATTCTGAACACCCTGTTCCAGTGCCTTACCAGCCTTATTGTAAAAATCTTTTTCCTTACATCCAATCTAAAACTCCCCTCTTTTAGTTTGAAACCATTTCCCAACTGGGCTGTTGCTTGCACTTTCATTCCAATGTTCCTACTGCTCGCACCTACGTGGAAAAACACTTGAGTTTTATTTCACCATGATTTGAGGGGCAATACTTGCTCAGGAGTTCTTCAGAGCATCAGTTTAATGCAAGCAAAAAGATAGCATCACAGCAGCTCCTCATTGCAGCATGCTGTTTGTCACAGGAGCTTCCCTTTCACAGGCTCTCCATGACCCCACAGCCTCTCGCTTCTCCAGGGGCTGCTGCTGTACAGGAATCATGCTAGTTGTTAATGTGGCTGCAGATGAGAAACCTGCTAAAACGTTCTTTGTTTATGCAAAATGGAATATAATATCACTATTTTCCAGGGATAACCTTTTTCCTCTCCTCTTTTCCATCCAAGCGTATGCTGGTATCATTATTTTTTGTCATGAGGAGAGAGAGACAGGTCTAGCACAGAGAGGAGAATTACTATAGTGTGGATTCATTAGAGCCATCTCAGCCTATCTCTTTTTTCAGTTTTTGGTGTTAAAGGAATATGGAGTAAAGCAGGGCAGAACAAAGTGTTCTGGGAAACTGATAATCAAATGGCCTAAAGCTAATGTTTACTTTTTTGAATGTTTTACAGCAGCATTACTTGGAGATGTATTAAAACCAGGGAGCGAGAGGGAGGGAGGGAGAGAGCCTAATAATAGCCTTCCAGTTACAGAAATAGAGAAGCAGCATAGATATGATAATTGAATTTGGTTTGGATGGGTGATAATCCGCCTTTATGCTCCAGCTGTAGTTCTCAGATTTGAGCCTGGTTGGTGGCAGGTGCTGGGCAGCCTCTGCAGCCCCGGGAGGGCTCCAGAACCTTGTGCCACTTGCTGCCCTGTTCCTTTCCCTGCTTGTGCAGGCTTCAGAATTCAGGGCTGGATTTTTCTCCTTCTATATATATATGTATATATATATTCTATATATATATATGTATATATATATATGTATATATATGTATATATATATTTGTCCCTTGTATTTGCAGAGGTTTTCCTCCAGGTAACCCGGAGCCTCTTTTACCTGTCTGGGCAAGAAATGCCACCAGTGAGTCTGAATGGGAGCTCTTCTGCATCCCAGTGAGCTTTGTGTTCAGCCCCACTCCACTTCTCCCCTACTCTAAATAATTCAGCCCCACACTCAGGGAGCTGACACAGCTAGTAAACCAAGGAGTTATATATTTTTGGTTGCACTTGGAGATTAAGTACCACTTGAGTTACAGTCTCGAGTCTCTCAAATATTTGTGTAATTTTAGATCGTGAATTCTCATTCCTGACTATGTTTAGTATAAATATTTATACACAAAGCTCTCTCTGTTACATCCCAGGGTAGAAACTGGGGATGAGAGGTGTCTCTGTGTCGGCTCTGTTGCACACCTAAGTCCCTGTTCTGTCTCATTCCCTGAGGCAAACTCTGATCTAGCTTTGACCTCTCTCAGTCCCTCTGGCGTGCAAGATGTCTCAGAAAATGTGTGGTGGGAGGCCATAATGGGACCACTGGGCTGGGGTGTGTACATAACAGGGCCACCAGCTGTCACCAGATAACCTTAGAACTTGGTGCAAGCAGCCTAAGGCTGGCTGCAGGCTGGTGTCCCACTAGCAAAAGGAGCGGGAGAAAGATGAAGAGCATTGCAGAGAGAGGAAATGTCACAGCGTCCTTCCTGGGTGATGGGGAGGCTCCCTGTGACCCCTGCTGCTTTCCAGTCTCCTGAATAAATCCACTTCTATTATTTTATTTTATTTATTTTAGCAAAACCACTTCTGAAGGAAAAGCATTAATTACTTTTCCCTTCCTAAAAATATGAGAAAAGATTCTGGTTTTTTTTCCAGGCACAGAATTAAATCTTGGCTGCATAGGAGTTTGTGTTTTTAATGAGCCTGCTTTGCAGGTCACCAGAATTGTTCCCCATTCAGCCACTCTCATCATCTGGGTCATTACCACCGATAGCCTGGATCCATCTCCCACAGCACTCAGCTGGCACTCAGATGTCACCTCTAATGATAACGAAGGACATGATGGCTGATGGAACACCTTTTCTCCAACTATATCAGAAGCATTTTACAGCTGTGATTAAATTAGCCTCTGAACATCGTTGTGGGGCAGACAGGGAGTATGAAAGTTTCACAGGTGGATAAGCAGAAGTAAGTTGCTTAAACTTCATGGCCAGAGAGTGACCTGGGAGACAAATGGTACCTGGGCTCTGTCTACCGGACTCATCAACCCAAATCAACTGTGAGCTCTTTCTATGGTTGGCAGGGAAACTGGTCAAGGTTTTTGGAGGAGGCTGACTTGCCAAGCAAGCTTTTTTTGACTGCACTGTTCTTGCTGCTTCCTCAAGGGGCATTCTAGTTGTTGTTAGTGAATTTGGGTTGGCCAAGCCCTCTGTTTCTCTCTCTCTCTCTCTCTCTCTCTCTCTCTCTCTCTTTCTTTCTTTCTTTCACACATGAAAGTTACATCTTGTCCAAAGTTCATAGTTAGGAACTGGGAGGGCAAACTTTCAGAGATACAAATGTCAGCTCATTATGCGTGTTTGTCACTATCTGCTTTTACTGCTCATTAATTGCTAACCAGTCAAGAAATATCCACTACATCCTATGAGCAGATATCCGTCCCTATGCCACAGTCAAAAATGGGATGGAAAATGCAAGTGTACATCCACAGGCCCTTCTAGCACTTGGAAAGTGTCTGCCTCTTTCTTGTTCAATTTCCAGTTTTGCATCCCTAAGAGAGAAAAATAAACAAATGCTTCTCTCCAAAACAGCACCAAGCAATATAAATTCCAAGCCATCCATTTCAGGCTCCTGCTTTGATGGATGTCTTTGGATTTTGAAAAGGACCATGGTAGATGCCTTATTAGAATAATATTCCAGTGTCTTGACAAGCAGCTTCAGATTTATATGGCAGCTTTCCTTTCTATGCCAACAGCTATGTAATACCAAAGGACTGCAAAAGGCCCCATGCCCTGCTTGGATTTTTTCTTTTTTAATAGAAAGGGTGTTTCAGTGCAAGAATCCTGGTTTTGTCTTTCTTGTTTTCTGGCTCTCTTGCCCCTTTACATTCTTCCATCTGCAGTTGTTCCACACAGCTATCTTTGCCAAAAGGAAAGGGAAAATTGCCTAAGATTTATCTCCATGTGGGGCTATGATTTGGGTGCCCCCTCCTTTGCCATTGCCTCAGCCAAGTCCCCTACATTTCCTGAAGAAATACTTTAAGAACTGTTAATATCCAGCTTTTCTGGCAATAGTAAACACATAAATACTTCAGCTAAGGTAAATATTCTGGATTTACTGCCAAAACTTCAATTTCTGAGCATGTAGTCCAATATGTCTTAAATTATGTACCATTCGTGACTGTTAGTGGGAAACACCACATACCACTGCAATTAGCATTTTCACCATTCACTCAGAAGAATGAGGGAACCTCCTAAATAAATACCAACTTCAAAAGAAATTGGAGTGGAAATTCAGTTTCAGCTAAATTGCCCCTTTTCTCTCTGCTTTTCCTTGCTCCTCAGGGCAAATCAGACTTTCTACAGGCTGTGAGCAAACAGAAGGGTCTGAGGATCTACAGCTTTGGCAAAGAGAAGGCAAAAATGCTGAGATGTGTCCCTGCCTAAATGGAAGTGCCAATGAAACCTCCTCTGCAGAAGTATTTAAGCAGCAGAAGGTCCCCACTCCTGGTTCTGAAAGACCACCCAGATGTTGTGTCCTGATGAAGGAGCTTTTCCACAGGTTCTAATGAGCTTTCAGCCTCTTTTCAGTTTTTGGGTCCGTCCAGTTTCTGGCATGCTAAATATCAGGCTCACATAGGTGCAAGAGAGGTTTGTTTTCCCAGGATTTGAAGTCCTCAACTATGTCACATACAGAGATAAATGGCACATTTAACAACATCAGGGATTTAATTTAAACCTTTATGCTATAGAAAGCTGCAAATATGACTTATAGACAGGGGAGAAAACACCATGGGAATGAATGGGTTCCATTTTCCCTTTTCTCAGGACACCTCTATCTCAACCTCCAAGCCTCTTACCCTCTAGCTTATTGGAATAACCACCAAAATGATGTTTCTAATGCTCACCATCAAAAACCTGCTCTTATTTGCTGCCCAGAATGAGAAAGTGTTATTGGTTTTTAATCTTTATTGGAATAATTATTTTTTTTAAAGGAATCCAGTGTTCAAGTACAGAAACAAATTAAGGTCAGAGAGAAGCACCTAGCTTTATGTAAGTGTTTAGTCTCTCCTTGTGAAGTGTCTGGTTCTGCATGAATTACCATTAATAATAAAATGTATGTAAGATAGTGACATTCGGTGAGCATGTTCTTAGTTCTCTATTAAGCTGTGTTCCCTAAAAAGGTTTCCAGGTTTATTTAAACATGCAGAAAAGAATTTAATATTAAACAGAAATAAGATGTAATAGAATTATGCCAAAACACCTGAGGGAATTTTGGGTACCTTTAAGGATTCAGGTCTGAATTGATTCATAGCTTGGGCAAGTGATAATTTAGCTGCTATGTAGAGAAAAGAGGAAGAAAGAAGAAAAAAAAGAAAGATGAGTTATTTCTTCCATAGCTATGAAATCCACTGCTATGAGGTGTAGTCCACAGACTTATCCTGTGTCCTGCCTCAGAGCAGGTATTATTTTACTTTCTGATGCTGAAAATGAGTGTAGTGATCTTGCTAGCACTTTCGCAAGCCTTGTGCATTAGCAGGTGACAGGCTGCCTGGTGACTGGAGTGGCTGCTGATGGGTGAGGTGCTAATGCAGAAGGGTTCAGATGTTTGGATTCAATCCTACAAGCTCTCAGTGCAAAGGGGAGATTTAGCTGTAGCTTACATTAGAGATCTCATTGTGTCCTCCTTCAACATTTTAGATTACATCAGATCCTATAACAGAATAAAAACTTTCACTCATAACATTTTGGGGAGTTTGGATGCAAAACAGACATTCTGGTTAGTATCAAAAAGACCCAAGTTTAGCTCATAAGAGCCTGACTTATTTGCATCCTAGTGCAGCAATAGGCTTTATCCAGGATGTTTCTATTTAAATTAATATTTTCAGTGCCAGTTCAGCAATATCAGCACACTGCTAATGATCTCCATATCCATTAAGATCAGTTCAAATGCACCTCAGTGTAGCTTTTTCACTCTGTACTCCTGGTGGTATTCTTTAAATCTGATAGGTAGCTTATTATTTTTATTATTCACAAATGTCACAGGCCTTTTCTCTCCCTTTTGGGATTGTTCTTCTCCTATTTTAGGTCTTTTGCTTTCTTCTAATGTTGCTTTGGGAATGCTCTGGGGATATATAAAGCAAAATAGACAGATGCCTTCACCTACCAGATTGTTGTGAATAATAATAATCACCTCTTATATATCCCTTTTCATTTTCAAAGCACTTTGCAGCAATTAACTAATTTGTCTTTACAACAATCTCTGCTAGACAGGTAGAGGCATTTGCATAGTGGCTATTTATTTATTTATTTATCTTACCTTCATAAAAACATAGTTCTCTTTTTCTTCCATCCTTTTTTCTTCCTCTTCTGGATATTTGTGCCACCTTTCATTCTCTGAAAGGCAATGTTTCTGTGGGATTGCAATACAAACTAGCACTCCTAACCTATGAACCTAGTCAGATTCTTGGAGAAATGAAAGCACACTCCAACAATAGAGGAACAACAAATTACTTCAAGAACACAACCCCTAATTTTGGGCAGTCAGGTATGGCAGGGAACTGCAGCCATGCCTATACCACCCTCAAGATGGCCACAAGAGATGTTAGTGACACAGCTACTACTACTCCTGCACTAATTGGGAAGAAAGAGCATTGACCTCCTAGCAGGATCCAGATCCCTACAGCCACTATTTCACATGACACAGAAGAGATATGGGATGCTGCATTGCAAGCAGCACTCCTCTCCAGTGCTGGGACTGAAGGCCCTGGCTCCCTGTCCATCCATCCAGCACCAGGGTGGGCAGGAGTCCAGTTAGCTGAACACACTGGCCTACAAAATATGAAAAGTTAGAAATGCAAAAAAAAAAAAAAAGCTCTTCTGGCAGAATAGCTTAAAAAATAAAATAAAATAGAAAGGTCATAACATTTCATGCTTAAACCCCGAATATGTTGCTGAGTTAGGTACTTTTTTGGGATCAACAGAAAAGGGCACCGATGCAGGATCTTGATGATTCCTACAGTCCAGTTCCACCAAAGAGAAAATGCTGAATAAGTAAAGTTGGCTGAAAAACTCTACCTCTTGCTCCATATTTTCAGTCTGCATTAAATCTGTAGTATCTGTAATCTGTAGCAAACCTGATCCTCCATATCTTAGTCTAAAAACCAAGTGATCACAATGTAACCCAGCAGGCTGCTGTGATGTGAGGGTGATCACAGCTTCCCGGGCAATGAGAAGCAGGGTGTTGGCAGAGTACTTTATCCCTTGTCATGCTGTGGGAAGGGAGTGTGCATCAGAATAGTCTGGACCATGAGGGTCATCTAAAGCATCCCCCATGCAACACATGCTTATGGCACTGACCATCTTGACTTCAAATCCCAGCACTGCTTCCTGCCCTTCCTCTGACTTCTTCCCCATCCTTCAATGACTTCAGGATGCTTTTCCCACTGCTTTCCCAGAGCTGGCAATTAAGAACTTTCTCCAGAAATGGACAAGAGATTGGTACAAACTGGGGTTAACACTTTTACTATGACTTAAAATTAACAATGTTAACAGCATTTGTAGCGACAAAGGCCAAGGCTTTACAGACAAATCCTAACTTATTGCATGGCAATGAACAAGCAGCCCTCTATACCATCATCACGATGTGTTAATACAGCTGGGATCCCCTGTACTTTTGAATAATTGAACCATAAAATAGTTCTGCATTATCTGTAAACTCTTGAGCACAGTGTTTCAAGAGTGTAACCACTTACATTATCCCCAGAAAATTAGGTCAGCTTTTCACAGAGAAAATGCCAAGTGAAAAAAAAAAAAATAGAAAGAAAAAAAGAAAAAAAGAGGCTTCCTCTAGAAGAACTTTTCCACTGAGATAGCAAAATGTCACCATATTCTGCACAGAACAGTGAGCTGCATGGCCCCACTGCCGAGCCAAGGAGCAAAGAGGGATGGAGGAACACTGGGCAACGTTTGCTCTCAGCTCCTTTGAGTTGGAGCACAGCTGTGTTATGGCTGTGTCATCATTGCTAACGAATTAAAAGGAATGGAAACATTAACTCTGTGGAATCTTTTCAGAAGCTGGTGGTGACTAAACAGGGAGATTCTGACAAAGGAAAGCTTTCAGCAAGTGTTTGGCACTCGGAGTGCAGCACACTCTTTCCATTAGGCTGTTGTGAGGGTTAAAATTAATCTGCATTGTATGGGGGAAGGCCATACAATGGATGTTTATTGCGGAGTGAGGCACCTGGAGATTTGCTATTTTGCCAGAACATTTAAATAGTTAGATTCCAAAATTTCACAGCCTATTAAAAGAACTGACAGAGTCTTGCAGGGAATAGCCCTGAAATCTTGAACATCTTTACAATTGAAGGGAAAGCACTTGGAAAACAGCAGTGTCCCTGCCAGCAGACTTGAAGAATCGATCATGGTTCCAGTCTGGTATGTGGAAATGCAGCTCCTCAACCTACAGTTTGTTTTTCAAGGCTGCAAACCAGAAGGTAGGCACAGAGCTCCTAAGAAGAGCAGAGCAGCTCTCTGCTCCTTGCCCCAAAGAGCAACATCAGCCTGTCTTCCAACCTCCTGACTTCCTTCTGGAGGAGAAAGATGGGTGCTGGAGAAAAGAAGAGCTAGAAAGGACCTCCTAGTGGCAGAGACATCGCATCCATGTAACTACTGCAATATGCTGCTATGGGCGCTGCTGTGGAGCTGAAACACAGGCCAAGACATCACTTGATTTTCTCTTCAAGCAGCACTTGAGTACTAAAGGAATGGCTGTCTGCCAGTGTTTGCAATAGAAGGTCAGTATACGCTGAAACTCAGCAAACTGGTTTATGCATTAAGTCTACTTTAAGAGGCTTTAATCCATCTTAGAAATATGAAAACTGACCAAAATCACGCCTGCAATTCTAGAGATGCCAATCTGCAAGCATGCTTACATGGCTCCAGACACCCAGGAAAACAGCAGGGCTGAAAATTCTCAAAAAATTGTGTGTGCTGCTAAGTTTCCACCTGCACCAAAGCAAGCAGGGGGAGGGGCTGACACATGTCCAGGCTCAGGCTATGTGTAAAAGGCTGCAAGAACTCAGCATCCTTACCCATATAAACATGCAGGCATCTGGTGCTCCAACTTGCTGCAGTCCCCAAGCAGGACTCTTGGGACGGATGTCGCAGCCAGCAGGTGGGCATTGCCCCCTGCTCAGCTGGTTGAAACCATTGCTTTGTGGCACAGACAATTGGTGTCCTGAGGTCAGAACGGCAAAGGCTGCTCCCCTGGGACCTCCATGTGTAATAAAGAGAACATCACAGTCCCAGTATGGACCCAGCAGCAAGTGGTCCCAGCAGAGCACAGTGTTGTCCTCACTGAGCACAGTGCATGGGTCATGAGCTACACCACTGTCCCTGGTACATGGAAGGTAGTCTTATCTACTTACCTCCAGAACTATGCCCCATAAGCTTAAAATCAGGCCTGAATTCTGATTGCATTCCCTGCTTTTGTAGAGCTTGCAGTTATACAGTGAGGCCTCAGCAGCACAAAGTGTTTCCTGTGGCTATTGGAGTCGGGTGTGGGGACATAGCTCTTCCGCAGAATGGAAACAAGCCGGGAAGGGGCACAGAGAATGCAGTCCTGTTCTGAGAGCTGCTGCAAGGAGCAGGGTGAAAGGCACTGGAGCGACATGAGCCACGAGTTACATTTGTGTGTCTTTTTCTCTCTGTACCATGATAAATTGCATATTATTCCCTTCATTAGCTTTAGGCTTCAACCACTTTGCAGAGCAGACATGAATAAAGAAACTGAGCAGTTTCAGTCTGGTGACAATTTTTATTCATGCTCCATGTCAGATAATAGTTGTATTCCACTTCTTTGCTCTGTGAGCTTTTCATATATTTCACAGGCTGAGTGTTTCATTAGGTATCCTCACACAGAGTCTTCAGCCTCTCCTTCTGAAAGGCGATTGTATAAGTGGATTAGTAGCCTTCAGATGTGAAGGGAGTGTCATAAAAGAGCAACATGGCTGTGACACTCTCATTTTGACCTTCGGAATACACCCAGAGGGCTGCTAAGATCATAGGATGCTCCAATTATTGTCAAGGGAAATTAATATACCATTTTATTTCAGCTAAAACTCATTGGTAAGGCTGGGGAAAAACAGTGGTACAAAATTTTCCTCTAAAGCAACAAAAAGCAAATCCCACTGAGAATTTTACGTCTTACTACACTTACCCATCTACTCTTTATAAAAATATTTTTTACATGATGTTGCACACTGTCTTGACACCATATTAACCAAGTACCTCACCTCACCCTCATCCTCTGGAAGGAAGGGATAATAGGAGAAGATGCACTCCCCACTTCAAGGAGTGTGCAGTCTAACTGGGGCAAACCCATTTAACAGACAAAGAGAAAATGAAGATAGGGATATTCAAAGGCTAGCAAAGTTAGTTACAGGGCTAGGCTCTCTTCAACTCCTGTGTGTTCTACTTGCAGTGATGCCAGCAACATTTTTACATCCTCTTTACTACATCTTCTGTTCCCAGATAAAAGAGGAGCCAAAGGTTGAGGCTGCCTGTCAGTAAGTGAAGAGCAGCTGTTACTCCTACGTTGGGTGTTACACTGAAGTTATTCTGAAGGTTGAATGTGTTTTTTAAAGCCCCAAGAGGTTTTAACCATACTTTTCCTCACTTCCAATAGGAAGCAGTCTGGGAGAGCTTCACACACCCAAGCATCTCCGTAGCATTTGATCTTTGGAGCTCGGGGTTAGGTGGTGGTATCATGGCTGCAGGGAAAGGATGTATGCTGGGAAGGTGAGGGAGTAGTCCAACAGCACACAATGTGTATGTGAGCTGTCATTATGCGTATGGCAATGAGTGGCCTTAATAAATATTTGCAAAGATTTATCATAAATTTTTTATATTGATGATGTTTTTAATTTAGAAATTTAATTTAAGAGGTCATTAGTATTTATTAAAAATTGATAGGGTGGCTCTTTCTCCTTCCTAATGTTAAACATTTAACATCTAGTATTAAAAGAGTAACAGGGAAGTGTCTTTCCATTTGAATTTTGAGCGAAAAACCACATGCCCACTTTAATCTCTTTTGAGGTATTTCTTTATTCTTCATATTGTCCATCTCTCACCCTGTGCAGATGCTCCTTAATGCACACTTGCACCTCATAAAGAAGATCATATTTCATTTTCTCATTCCCCTCCCCATCCTGCTTATCTTTCTGCTTCTGTTTGTCCTTTCTTGCCTTTCTGCTGTGCTCCTTACCCAGTCATCGTTCCAGCAGAATAAATATGCGAGCACAGCTCTTCAGCCTGTGCCAGGCTCTTCATGCAGGGCAATGCACTCAAGCAACCAAGTTCATACTGAGCATCCCTCTGCTTTATGTCTCTTTATGTAGAGAAAATTTCAAAACATATCTGCTCTCGGTTGAAAATGCATGCCCACTCCTCTGGGGGTTGAAGGAAAGAAATAACTGGTTCACAGTCAATCACAGCAGATGATCGTGTCTTACAGAAAAAAACCCACACTGTTGCACAGCCACAGCAGGAAAGGACAATCAGAGCACCTTCAACATGTTCAGGAAGGAATGCTTGAAGCTGAGCAGATCACTTTCCCAGATCACTGACTCAGGTTAGCACCCAGGATGACACAGAGATGCTCCTTCATCCGGACATCTTCTGGGCTATGTGCACAATTCAACATGGCCAGGCCAGGAGCCCATGTCACATTTTATAATGATTGTCAACTCACCACTCTATTGAAGACCCCAAGCAACCTGATGCATTCATATTTTCCTGATGATTTTTAATACACCCCTTAGAATCACAGAAGCTACGTAGTTGTAAATGGTGCTAAAGTTATACGCTAAAAGAAATCAGAGGATTTTATGAAATCCCACAAGTTCCTAGATGACTGAGCTTTAGCAAGAGTTTGGACAGGATAATCTCCGTAGGTCCTTTTCAACCTGCCCTGTCCTCTGATCACAGGCTCATAGTATTATAGAACCATTAAGACTGGAAAAGACCTCAAAGATCATCAAGTCCAACTACCATCACAATACTGATGCCCACTAAACCATGTTCCTCATTGCCACATCTACCCTTTTCTTGAACACCTCCAGGGATGGTGGTTCCACCACCTCTCTGGGCACCCTTTTCCAAAGCCTCACCAGTCTTCAGAGAAGAAATTCTCTCCAGCATCCCCCTGAACAACCCACACACCATGCTACAACCTCCTTTCAGGTAGTTGCAGAGAGCTATGTGGTCTCTGCTGAGCTTCCATTTCTCCAGACTAAATAAACCCAGTTCCCTCATCTGCTCCTCATAAGACTCGTGTCTCAGACACTTCACAGCTTTGTTGCCCTTCTCTGGACACAATCCAGGGCCTCAGTGCCTTTCTGGCAGTGAGGGACCCAACAGTGAGCACAGTACTCAAGATACGGCCTCAGTGGTGCCAAATAGTGGGATGACCACCTCCCTTCTCCTGCTGAATACGCTATTTCTGATACAAGCTGAAATGCTGTTGGTCTTCTTGGCTGTCTGAGAACACTGCTGGCTCATGTTCAGCTACCTGCCAGCTAACACCACCAGATCCTTTTCCTCTGCATAACTTCCCAGTCACTCAGCCCCAAGCATGTAGCAATGCATGGGGTTGCTGGGACCCAAGTGCAGGACCCAACACATGGTCTTGGTAATGCTCATATTAGCATAGGGAGCTGCTACAAGGTTTTTATCTTGTAAATGAGTATCTCTGCTCACTAACTTACCCCTGATCACCAAACAGCTGTTTTTAGTACTCGGAAAAGCACAAGGAAGCACTTTAATAGAAACTACTGACAGCAACAGCAACTCCCTCACAAGTCAAACCACTGATTGTAATGTCCAACAATGATGGGGTAGTGCTTTGAATAGGGGGTGTCATAATAAAATATTCCTCTTCGCTTGAGATCAGCCCCATCTTCCAGGAAGGTGCCTTGCTTGCAAAGAAAAGCAGGCATTAGAAAAGTGCAGTAATTTGTTTTTCTCTGCTTAAAAGATTGTTTTGCACATATAATCAAAGACGCCTGGCAAACAACATGTTTAAGTTCACTTTATTGGAGACATCTCTACTTTGATGTTGAATAATAGACCTGCCGTTCTGATAGCATTTCATAACATCCAAATGGGTGTGTTAAGAATGAGAGACGGAATATCCTTTCATCAGATCACCTCAAAGATATCTGATACTTACTAAAGTTTTTCAAAATATTTTCATCTTCCAGACTATTTTTATTAATCCTAAGGATAAATATTCTCCGCAGAGATCACTTAACTCTATTCAGGGAAGTGAAAAATACCCCCCAAAAGGAGAGCAATGTCACAGAAAGCAACTCAGGTTTCCCACCGCTAGAATATTGTCTCAGGCTTTTTGATGAGGAGAAGGGATTCATCTAACATCTAGCTCCCCTAGATGGTCACAGTGATACTCCTCTGCACAGAACTCAGGGCGCCAAGAGTCAGCACAAACAGGCATTAGGGAAGAAACCCGAATCGAGCACCACATACAAGGCTCTTCTGTTCACATCCAGGCACTGTGAATTGCAAACAGCGTGGAGACAAACTCATTTACACTGGAGCAACGCTGATAAAGCTGCTGAAAATTCCACTCTCCACTATTACACCCAAACAACTGATGTGCGTCACAGGAGTCCTGTGGAAGATTCTGAAGGGGCAGAAGCAAAGAGAACAGTACTCTGGGAAACAGCTCTCATGAGAGGGAAAAGAGTACTTGTGTGATCAGTTCCAGACTATCAGCCCCTTCAGCAGCAGCACTACATTCTTATAGCCTTGGCTTTTTTGCTCATGTTGTATGCTGAATATGGAGTTGGTAAAGTAGAACACACCAAATGAACTGTGTTTTGGACTGTCACGATGTTTTCATGGGTAAATTCTGCCTTTCCTCTATTCATTGGGTCAAATATCCTTCCATGATTTAGACGATAAACTTGAAACAGATGTTCTTTCTGGATTACCTCTGCAAAGCCATCAGCAGAATAATCACTAGCAGGACACAGAAATAGAGCTCCAGAACAGATTAAATCCTGAGTCATCAGAACGCTAAAAAGAAAAACATTTAAGTAAAAAGTAAGTCTGGCAAGTCAAATCTAAATCATTGTGCTAAGTTCCACATTCACACACTTCATTTCAATGGCTGATAAATTCAGTACTTGGACCTGGCCCAAATTCAGCTTTAGCTTGCTGTCAACAATTCTTACACTGATCTATAACGACTCTATATGTTGAACAGATGCTTGAGTTGTGATCATTTATGTGCAGCGATGTTCTGCTACTACCTGCAAGCCAGTAATTACTCTTCTCTCAGCGAGTAATGCCAAAACAGTGCAGTCTTTCACCAGAATGGGAACTGGCAAATCTGAATTAGTTTGCCCCATTCTGTTGTTGCCATGTTTATGATATTCTATTTTCAGTTCCTTTTCTATAGAAGAATGTGTCAGTGGTCTTTAAATGTACACACCAGTAAACTGAGCAGTTGTGTTCACATTATCTTAATGATATCCCAGTGAGTACATACAACAGAAAGAAACAAACATCTGTAAAAGGAAAAAAAGAAAGCGTCAACTTCATGAGTTATTCTAAACAAAAAGGAAGTTGCTGTCTTGTCCCATTCCCTTGCTCCCTACAGAAACTGTCAGCACTGTGTTGAATTTAAACCCACTGTCCTTGGAATAAAGTGGTCTGATCACAGACTAAGACTTTCAGACCTATCAATGGTATTACATGAGAATTTATTTGGTCCTTACACATCTAAAATCTGGAACATCATGTATTAAAATGATCTAAATCATGCTCTAAATCATGCTCTAAGTCACATAACTTAGAATACAAACGCTGTAAAACATAGGATATGATTTAAAAGTGTATGAAAGGACTTAACTCAAGGAAGGAGTAGAATTTATGTTTCCAAACACTGATGTTGCTGTTGGAGTGGGCCCATCAACATTTCTGTTACTGTTATTAGGGAATAAAGGCAGTCCTAGGTTGCAACTCAGCTAATCCTAAAATACAAGTCTGACACAAAGCCTTCTATTGTCATCAAAGCAATCTAGATGAATAAGCTTAGCCATAGAAATGCACACTGCAGACATGGAAAGATGAACAGCAGCTGAACTCCATGCATTAATGGGAGAAAGAAGTCTCCAGACTACGAAACATGGCTCCCATTCTGATGGAAGAGGTGTGACTTTCAAAAATGACCCACAGTTCCTGGGGCTCTACTTTTTGGTTTACCCCTTAGAGATGTCTTAAAACGGTGTAACATTTCAGAAGCAGGCATCCTGCAATAAACAGAGCCCTTTTCAATTGCTTGAAACAGAGCTAGAAAAGATTTCAGAGAACAACGCACCAGTGCATCAATGACCAGGTATGTGTGGAGCAGCTCTAAGGGAGCAGTGCTCTTATTGTGACAGCTGTTATCACACACAGCCAGCTTCCTACTTCCGCAGCCAGGTGTTGCAAGTCTCAACCCTTCCTGCTCTCCTCCCTAAGTATTTTGCACCTCCAAAACACCCCTATCAGCACTTACAGAAGAGGCCAAGGAAAACTCTGATAAGCACAGAAGAAAACTCTGGGTGGGATTCAGAGAGACCTAGACAGGCTCGAGCAGTAGGCTCAGGGAAACCTCATGAGGTTCAACAGTGCCAAGTGCAAGGTCTTGCAACTGCACTGAGGTAACCCCCATTACCCATACAAGCTGGCGGATGAAAGGATGGAGCACAGACCTGCAGAAAAGGACTTGGGGTTCTGGTGGATGGCAAGCTGGGCATGAGCCAGCAATGTGCTCTTGCAGCCCTGAAAGCCAACTGTATCCTGGGCTGCAGCAAAACGTGTGGCCAGCAGGGTGGGGGAGATGATCCTGCCCTTCTGCACTGCACTGGTGAGGCCTCATAGATTCATCTGCAAACTCTTCTAAGAAGCCCTCCAAGTTATGGAATCTCTCTGGTGTCAGGAAGTTCAGCAGGTGGAACAGTTCTTCCAGGTTGTTCTGCAGGGGAGTTCCTGTAAGCAGCAGCTTATGCTGGAGGGAATAACCATTCAGCACACGAAAGAACTTAGACTGATTGTTCTTCAGTCGATGAGCTTCATCTACAGTGAGGCATGCCCAGTCAATAGAACCCAATATGGCCATATCAATTGTGATTAGCTCATAAGAGGTGAGAAAGACATGGAACTTCACAGCAGCCTCCTTCTTCATTCTGGATGCTTTTTTGCCTCCACGTATGGCATTATCCTCAAAAGTGAACTCATTCTCACGGATGATTGCTCAACTGTCCTTGTCCCCAATGTAGGTCACTACATACATATCTGGCAACCTACTCATCTGCAGTACTGCATCCAGATGTGGAGTCCTCAGTACAGGAGAGACAAGGACCTGTTGGAGCACATCCAGAGAAGGGCAACAAAAATGATCTAAGGGATGGAACACTTCTCCCATGAGGACAGGCTGACAGAGCTGGGGCTTTTCAGCCTGGAGAAGAGAAAGCTCTGAGGCGACATGATAGCGGCCTTTCACTATCTAAAGGGAAGCTACAAGAAAGAAGGGGACAGACTCCTCAGCAGGGTCTGTGGTGACAGGACCAGGGGAAATGGTTTCAAACTTAAAGATGGTAAAGGCTGGATATAAAGAAAAAGTATTTTACAGTGAGGGTGATGAAGCAACAGGTTTCCCAGAGATGTGGTGGAAGTCTTGTCCCTGGAGACATTCAAGGCCATGTTGGACCATGCTCTGAGCAACCTGATCAAGCACTAGATATTCCAGTTCATTGCAAGGGAGATGAACAAGATGACCCCTAAGGGGCCCTTCCATTTCTAAGGATTCAGTGGAAACTTATTAAGTTGAACTTAAGAAAAAGTATCCCTTCAGGGGACAGGCACTCACACACCCAGATGGAGATCTTTGTTCATCCGCCTATGCTCCAGCCCAGGTAAATGTGGGACACAGACCTCAGAGTACCACTGTACCGCTTCCAACTCTACAGAGCTTCCTGAAAGAGGTACTGCAAATATTCCCAGCTTCCTTCCAGCCCTTACCAACAAAAGTGGATACCCAAGTGTTTGGGGGAGATATCAGTAAGGGCCAGCAAAATCTGCAGCCAATCTGCTCAGCTCTGGACTCCCAAGATAGAATGAGTTTTCCATCTTCCTCCAGTGCCACTGTCTATGGGCTCACCTGCCCCCTTTGCCCTGGGATGGGTAATACGGAACTAAAACAACAGTAAACAACAGAGCTAATTTTCAGTCCAGTCAACCTGTGCAACTGCAGAACTGGTAAGTTTCTGCATAAGAAAGGAAAAAGGAACATGACACAAGTGGAGGGAAAATGCACAGAACTATCTTTTTGAAATAATCTCTACTCATAACCATTTATTTGACTGGGAAATCATAATTTATATTTGGGTAATTATCTTTGCAAACATAACAGTTAGTTAGCAACTCTCCTTGATTCCATAAGCAATGAAAACTGAAAGTTCTGTCATTGCTTGCAGTCTACCATTCCCACTCCATATCCTGATTCTACTGGCACTAGGTTGTTTTACACAATTCTTTTGTTCTTTTTTTTTTTTTTTTGGTCTTTTTCCAAGTGGTTGTGTATGTGGCTTTTTTTTTTTTTTTATTATTATTATTATTATTCAAGAGAACAATCATATTTGCCCTTGGCTGTAATGGTGATTGCATAGAATTAGGGAACCTCAGCAAACTGCTAATATCATATATCTGCTTTCACAGTCATGAGATTTCAGTTATAAAATACTGTTCTCCCCAATTAGAATACAGTTTAAAGGAAAAATTATTCCTCTGTGGTGTTTAATATAAAATGTGTTTATCTGACCTTCATTTATGTGGGCTGCTGACTTATTTTTAATCCCTTCTGAACTGTGGCAGGAAGAGAAGTCACCAACAAATCTTGTGCAACCATAAAATGTGGATTTTCTTGTGCTTGGGCCTCTTGATATTCTCTGGGTGCTCCTCTCTGTCCCCTAGATGATGGGTATGATTTGGCCCCATGCCTCTTTCAGGATGGTGAGCATTCCACTCCATCAAAACGCCTATCTGAATCCTTTTGAAATAGGGGATAAGTATGTGGATGTTCCCAGCATAGAAGAATGGATACTCAGCTTCTCATATGGATACTCAGGATGGATTCTCATGCTTTCTGAAGAAATTGTTCGAATGCATTGAGCTCATGTTTTCTGTTTTGTTGCAATTATAAATGCATTAGTAGTGACAGATTCTGAATCTCAGTTTAAAACAGTTTTAATACTGTGGGGGCTTCATTTCATCCTCTGTATTGAAGCAGAACTCCCTGTCTGTTTCAATAGGGACTTTATGGGAGGCAGCCCGTGGAAAATAATCTTGCTTTTTTTTTAAAGTTCCCTCTTCTGCAAAAGAATAGAGCTTTAATTCCCCAGCTGTGTTTCACCTTTCTGTGTCCCTCATATGGACACCAGCAGGTTCTGTAGTTCCAAACACAGGGAAATCTAGAGGCTTCTGCATAGCTCACTGCTTATCAGGAGTTAGCACTGGCAGCCATATTGTAGGGCAGCAGAAGGAAAACAAAGCAACAATCAAGGGAGCCCTTTGTAATGGTTTAAAAGGGTTTAGAAATGTCTGAGCCATGCAGTTTTCAAGCACTGACACTGCCAATGACTTCTTGACTGAAAATGAGAAAATGTGCTTAGTGAGAGCACAGCCCGAGTTCTGCTTGTTTTCCCAAAGCCTGCCTTTTGTTAGTGGCCTTTTATCTGGATCAAATTTAGACACAGGCTCTTCATAAAGTGACCCTTCCCTAGAGGTGAATCAGTTTTATAATATGAGAACATCACAGCCTGTGAACTAAACTAGCAGCCTGTTTTTTCTCTCATTATCAGAGCATAATTTTCTTTTACAACCCATACTCCATCTCCCTCATCCTTTGTGGCACAGACTGCCTGCTTTGCTCAGAGGCTCAACACTGTAGTATGGGATGCAAAGGACCTGGAGCAGGGACAGGAACTGAGGGGACTCCCCTCTTCCCAACACCACTTCTCTCACCTGCTTAAAAATTCATGCGCTCTACCGTTTTTGAAGCTTAAAACCATCCTTATCATCATCCTAAAATTTTATTGAGACCAAGCTGATGTCACTGAGGTATTTTCAACTGCTCAGGAGGAGAAGATCTGAGCAGGGTGACTCACCACCCCTCCTGTACAGATATACCCTCTCCTGCCCTGGGGGACTTCAGTCAAGATGCAGTCCCCATAGTCTATGGAAACCCTAGCTGACACGTGATGAGGGGCAGTGGATCTGGGAGAGTATGTGCTCGGATGTCAGCAAAGCAGCTGAGGAGGGTGCCCCTGGAGAGAGAGGTCCCTCAGCCCCAGTTCATAACAGACCTCTAGCAGTATGAGGGTCAGAAACCCATTAACATGCCTGTCTGCATTCAGGCTTTTTAGCCCCTCTGGTACTTACTTAGAAGAGAGCAATGGGTGACCCACAGTTGCCCAGGATTTCCTGCACAATCAACAGACAGACGTGGTTGCAGTGCTCATGATGAATGGTCTGAATATGGTCTGTGCCCTTACACTTGACTCAGCATTTAGTCAGGATCTGGAGGAATGAAGGAGGACCTGGTGGTTTGTGCTCACAGTCACCCATGCTGCTGAGATTGTCAGCTGCTGGGCTGCAAACGTATTTTTGGCTTTTCCAGGGAAGCTCTTTTGTTATCATGTCAAGCTCTTCCCTCAGCTGGCAGAAGGCTTTGGAGCTGCTGTGAGTCTGGAATAATCCAGTATCTGAGAGACCACTGCAAAGTTTATTGTTTCTATGTTTTGTTCCAGTTCCTGAAAGACTTGTACATAGTGTAACTTTTCCTTTTTTTCTTTGAAAGTATATATTTAATGCCTGATTCTGAAGTAAGTCAACTAGATAGCATTAATAGGGCTAGCTATAAACTGGCATCATTCATCAATTCTCACAGCAAATATTGTAATTCAGATAGCAGAAATTCTTCAAAGAGAAAATTATTTTATTGGGGGAGGAAAAAGTGAAAGAATTATATGGGACTACAAGTGACATACTCAAAAACAAAAATAGACAGAGCAAATTTTCCTTTTTTACTCTGAGACCTTCAGTAGGGATGTTGCCTTCATAAGAAGCTGGTTAGGCAGGATGTATTCTAGTTGGTTGGGCAGGCAAAGTGCAATTCATATAAAGCGATTGCCTAGATTATTTTCAATTTCAGTTTCTATCAGAATTGCTATAGTCTTCCTGGATAATGCGAATAGAATAATGGTCTGTTTCCCTGGGGGCCTAAAGCATCAGGAGTGCAGAAGACATGACTTCAATAACCTCTGAGATGGGCAGAGCTGGCTTTCTTAACTTACTACCTTGGGAACAATAGCAAGTTGGAATAGAAAGAAATGGGTCTGTCAATGGAAATTAATGGAGGAGTGATAAGTTTGTATTAATCCCTATATGTTTTCTTCCAAGATATGACTCAGAACGTTTTCAAAATAAAAAAGGATCCTTCAATTACACTCGTGTACATCTTCCATAACACCACTTAAATCAGTGGGACTGCTCTGCAGCAAGGCTTGTGTATCTGAAATCAGATTCCAGGCTTCAGAAAAAGTTTCTGACATGTCTTGAGGGCAAACAGGAATAAATTAAACTGTACAAATCCTTAAGACTCCTGACCTGGAATTTGAAACACTGGCAGAGAAAAATAGCAGCGGCACCAGGACATGTGGTAAACTGAAAGTTCAGTGGGTGAATGATCAGCTCTCAGTAACTTGTGTCCCAGTCCAACTTTGTGGCACAGTGACATCTCCTAGGGACATCACTGTCCAATCGAAGGTATGGCCTGGAAGTTGTAGGGATATGTGTGGTAAGACTGTTAACATACAAATTTGTCTCAGCCCACCTGTGTGAATACAGATACCATGGTTCCCTCACAGTGCATTATCCAAAATTGTCCTGCAAAACAGAAAGGTAGAACAGATAGAACCTGAACATACAAGCTTTTCAAGATTCCCAGTGGAAATAAAAAGAATGCTTTATTCTCCATCTTACAATCAATAAGCAATTAGGCACAGTGCATCTTGAACATGGAGATGCTGTTCATGTAGATGACAGATTTCAGCATATCCCTGAAGCTATAGGTCTGTCTCTCTTGTATTCCTCAACTACAAAGTTGCCTCTACCAGCCCCATGGAAGCCAGCTGGGGCACCTGACTTGTCTTGCTCAAAGATCTCTGCTAGAGAGAGTAGCCTGAGGATTTTTGGTGGTGCTAGGAGCCAGCGCTCCCCCTGTGCTCAGGTTTTCTTATCTCTGGAAGCAGGCATTTCCAGTGGCAGGGAATATCTTGTTTCTAGACAGGAATCCTGGATCCCAGAGGAGTGTGGGATTCACTCACTCATGGCTGTAGAAAAACAAATTCAGTGACCCAGATGATGCTTTCCGATGCTGTGCTCCCAAATGAATCTCCGCTGATTTGACCTATATTTTTGTAATTAAAGAGGATTTCCACCATCATACCTGGAATGAGTGTCACTCAGGTTTCTTAGAATCCAACCTTTCCTTCAGTTTTGTACCTGTAATTGAAGAAGGATTTATGAAGTCTAACTAAGACCTTTGTTACAAAAGGCATAGGTAGCTTCAAGTCACCTGCACAGCAACACAAGTGTGGACATAACTACTTCTCTTCAGTCTCTGTCTTCACACTCAGCTAAGCTGACTTTCTATGATTTTCTTTAGTTTAAAACAGGGTTCCCCTCATCATCACTACCACCCACAAAAAAGGCTAATAAGGAAAAAGAAGAGATTTGGAGTCCATACCTAGATTGAAAAAGTATTTATTTAAACATATTATCTTCTTCCTCCCATGCACATGAATTAGCAACACCTACTCAGGTGTTAGGCACTTACCAGTGCTTACCACTTCCAGAAGTGGTTTTGAAAATAAACTGGGCTTAGAGTTTAAGATCATCATCATCAAGTCAAAGCGCGTAAAGTGAGATTCAGACATATCAAATATCCTTGCGTAGTTCCCTTGGCTTTACTTTCCGATGAAACTGAACTCAATGACTTCAGGCTCCCTAGGATGTTACCACATGTGTGTCTATATGAAAAATGAAAACTCATTGCATATTCAAATAAAAGCTATATATTGGCCAGTCTCTTCCATGCACCGTTGAATAATTAGAGGGAAGACAACCACTTGGGCAAAAGACAACTAATCTTGGGCAAAGGATGAGCTCCAAGCCCCTCCACTGCATTTTAGGTTCTTCCAATACACTCTATAATACTACTCTGTGTTCTGCTGAGCTTTAAAAAGTGGGTTTAAATATTTCAGCACATGAGGAGTATCTGAAAGTTTGATTTTAGTCGTTAAGTAATCCCAATATTTCTAAATCACTGTTTCAACCTTAAACTCTGATGACTGGGCAAAGTCAGCCCAAAGGACGAAAACCAAAGCAATACAGAAGCAACCAATTGCCATCTATTATAGGAAGAGCTTATAGAAGAAACCAGGAAGAAAAAAGTGTTATATAGGATTGCTTCCTTAAACTAGATCAAATATTAAGTACAAAAAGTAATGTTTGCAATTACTGTATTCTTTTAGGAGATTTTCCAAGGAAATAGTACTTGGATAAGAATTCTGGAAGGATTTTTCTGTAGTAGTTTCTTCTGTTCATTTCCAGGTAGAAAAAAATTGACGATATATATTTGAATGACATTAGGTGGGATACTGAAGGAGATTTCCCTTCCTACTGTCTGTGGGACTTCCAGAAAAGTGTGTAGCCCCTGGGACCCATCACATTTCCAAGGGGTGAGGTTGTACTGAAGAGCTAGGACCATCTGTGTGCATGTGTGTTTTTTTTTTTAATAGCCCCTTGAAGTGCATTTCCTTTGGCAATATTCCCCATAGAGTCTTCAAAACAAGGTTCCCACCTGCTCTTCATGCTGTCACTGGTTTGTATGTGTTTCTAGACAATGCAGCTTCTATATTATTTCTTATACAGTCTGGAAAATTCTGCATTGACAAGTACCAAGATAAAGGGACAGTATTTCTGAAAGATTCTGTCCCATAGATAAGCATGAATTCTGGAGCACTTAAGTAACCACTAAGAAGCCTAGAGGGAGAAAAGGGTTCAGGGGGGCATTGGGGGTGGGTGTGTTCAGCACCTATGTGGAAGGTAAAATGGCTTTGATCAATCTGAACAGGAGGGAGACTATAAAAATGAGTCCACAGTCTTGGCGTTTCAGTGTCTCCTCATATCATCCATCCATGCAAATAAAGAGAAAGAAGACTTACATGCACACCACCACCTATGTACCCTGTTGGCAGAGTGGTCGCTTTAAGAAACATAACCTCTCACAGTGTATACATCTGCAGATGTATTATGCTTCTGCTGCCATCCCCTATAGTGTCCTTAGCAGCCTTTCACAGTGTGAAATCACCTGCAGTAAGTATCCAAAACAAGTAAGGCGGATATTTACGATCTCCAGATTTCTTTCAGTGCTCTTACATGTGACATCTGATGAGGTAATAGAATAGAAAGTGTATCCATTTTTATTCACTGATATGCAGTATTTGGTGTCGGAATAAGCGAGAGCGGTTAAAAGATATTAGTTTGAGAAGCAGGAACCCCTGGGCTACCAGAAGATGTATGATCCACTCAGGTCCTTCAGAAGCTTCAGGGAAGAACTTACACTTTGCTGGACACCCTCACATGTGTCAGTGTTACTTGAAAGGGGCAAAGCAGCCCCTTTGAAGGAGTAGGGTTATGCTGCACTGCTGCAGGACTGCCTGCTAATGCGTTCCCACCTGAATGCAGCACTTGATCTCATGCTCCCCTTCAGTACTCAGCCTCTCCTGCTATCTTCAAAGACACTGCTACTTATATACAGGGGCTGAGGACAACCCAAGAATAGATTACGTGTATGACAAGCTAACATCACTCCCATTCCAGAGCCTCTCCCTTGTTTGTCTCACCCAGTGGGAGTCAGGACAGGCTTTGAAGAGCTGTAATGCTCAGTGCAAGTTCTCACCCTGATCAGCACAGAGAGCTTCTCTTGACAATCTGCCTCTTCACCTCCCCATCCGCAGTCCAGGAGCCTATTAAATTAATGAGACCGAAGTCAGTGCGACGATAGTCAGAACGCTATTGGTGCACGGCATTGGTGCTGTTACAATGTGCCTGTTTTTTCTCCTGGGACATTTAATTTCCGCTTCTCAAATGAGCTGCAAAGCTGTGAAGCCTGGCAGTGTTCTTTCTAGACATTCTGTGATGCAGATAATGAGGGTACTGATAGGTGCCTAGGAGACTGTGATGGCTCTAAGCACAGCTATGGTCTGATAATGCTTTATGCCAGTAGTGTCACAGCGGAACCACTATCATCCCTCAAGGAATGGTTCATCTTTATGTGTAATACAGCAGCTGTCACCTAAACAGCTAATGGGGAGGCAAAGTAGAACCTTAATGCCAGTAATCTTTGACACTTAATAATTTTAAAGGTATCAGACTTCAGTAGCTGCTGCAAGTTCCAATAAAAAGTGCATTTGCTTTTTTTTTTTTTAATTTTGTTTGCTGTGGATTAAATGTAAATTGAGAAATCCGTGATGCAGCTCCATGCAGATCTAATTTAGTATAATTTGAATAGCCAAGTAATTAAAATGTATTATAGGTATAAGATGCTGGGATGGTGGAGTGTCTGCATTTAAGAGGAAGATTTATTGGGCTCACTGCATCCACAGTGAACCTTCTACAACCACATTAGCTAACATCTGTTGGAAAATGTCGAGATGCAGGGCGTAAGGCATACCCTCACAGCATATGCATGCATGTATTTGAACAACAGGCTGAGAATACAGAGCAAAATTTGCAGAACACCTTGGGAAGAAGGTGTGTGCCACTCTGTGCCGCACTAGACTGAATCAGTAGGTTGGCCAGAATGTATTTGTGCACTGACAAAATCTGTGTGCATGTACACGCGTGTAAGGCAGCATTCTGTGTTGTGTGTGTACACAAGGAGAGGGAAGACATGCAAATATACAAATGTGCTTCTGCAGTCCTTTTCCCAATTAACACTGGTTTCCCACAGTGCTAGAAACTGCAGTTTCATTCAGTTCCTGGAGGCAGGTAATGATAATAATTAATAGGACAGTTGACACACATGATGTGAGTATTGACATTGCACTATTAGTGTTTCCTGGAAGATTATTTTGTTTGTTTTTTCTGCAAGTGCTGGAGATTATAGCTGGTGATTGAGTAGGATGGGGCAGTGGCTCATCAGGGGGAGCAGCTTTCAGCCACACCTCTGACAGGCCCGTATCTCTAGGGATTCAGCAGTCTTATGCTGGTGAAGGGCGAGAGGAGAGCAGTGGAGGGTCGTGGCTGTCTAGTAAGTGACCTGGTGATGAGTGACATTTCCCAGCACCTCACAGTTCAATCTGCAATGCACTCTGAGAGGATAAATCAAAGGATGTTTTCCTGGAACTTGAGAAATCCTGCAGTAGCAGGACTGCTAAAGCAATGGCAGGCACAAACGAGTGGAAGGAGAGGGACTGCAATAACACAGAGGATGGATGTACCTTGACCACAGCTGATCTCTTAGGCATAATCTAGGACAAACAGACAGCTAGGGCAGTGTTGTTGGAGAAAGCAGAAAAATACTGACTAGCATCTAGGCTAAGGGAGGTGCTGAACAACTTGAGGGGGATGCAGCAAGCAGGCAGGTCAGTGGCATGTGAAATCCAGTTTTAATGAATGCAAAGAAATATGCTTAAAAAGAACCATTTGAACTACTTGTGTGTGTTGCTGGCTTATAAATTAGCCTTGGCTACCTAGAAAAGACATCTGATTTCTGCAGTAGAAGAGAGTAAGGAATAGAAGAACTACTCGTAGCATAAACTGACAAATAGATAAGGGGACAACAATGCAGATCTTACAATGTAATTGAGACTTTTTGAACTCCCTCAGGTACTTTCATCTTTCATCCAAACTAAGATGTGGGTTACAATACAATTTTGTTTTAAAAGCATATATTTATATTTCATTAAGAACATAGAGTACACCTGCAGTTTTCTGTGGGAAGATGATTGCCATGGTTAGTACATTTACCTTATGGAGAAACTGATGAGTATGTATATTCACAGAACAAAAAATGTTCTGTTGTTAGCACTTCTCCATAAATTACAAACATAAGTATACTTGGGTTCACGATACCACTTGATTACAAAGGATAGAGGTAAATCCTTTTTCTTATCGGTGCATAACAACTACTTGGAGCTCTCTGCCCCAGGATCTCAGAAGAAATGATCTAAGGCACATGACTGAGTTCTTGTTCTGTGGGTAGGATTCTAAAGCAACCACAGGTTGCCCTCTTTGCCTGTTATTGCTGAAGACACTCATGTTCTCTGAGTGATACTGCTTTGTTAGTGTTCAGAAGGACAATACCTCAGTGAGAAGTAGACCATGCTGCTTTCCACAGCTTCACAGATCTTCCAGGAAAACCGCAGGTGCTGATGGAAAGGAGACCTGGCTTAGAGATGGCAGGACCTTATTCAACATAATGATGATTTTCTTTCCTTTTATTTCAGTCATAATGGGCCTTACAGCCCCACCACTGATCTTCAAGGTGCTTTTTGCAGCTCAGCACAGGAGATGTGGCTTTCAACGTGTCCTTGAGGTAGGTGTCAGGATGCCTGTTCACATCAGCCCCTTTTTGATGAGTACCTCTTGTTTTTATAAGGTGTGCATGCTTTTAGCAACACATAACTACAAAATCTAGTTAGGTGAAGATAAAAATGAGAAGTGTGAATTATAACGAGATATTGGCAGCAATAGACAAGTGGTCAAGAAACCTGAAGGACAGCTGTGTGCCTGGGAGAGGTGACGTCTTGGCAGGACATATTTAATGGGGGAACACCTTGACACCAGCGTGACTAATAGATCACATCTTGCTCCAGAGGGAAAGTCTACCACCTAGTTTCTAAATCTATCTGAAAAGGACATGATGGCATCCTCACAGCTGGCCCACCTGATCCCTATGCTGCAAAGAGCCAGAAGCCACACTCAGTGTACCCAGCCTGGACATTCTGAGGATTTCTGTGCCATGTCCCTTCTCCAGACTCCATATTCTCCCCTTTTCGGGCAAAGAGTGGGTTTTGATGCCTCTGGGGTTTTGCCAACTATATTCCCCTTGCTTGACTGATAGGACATTAAAATACAGCAACGTAGCATGCACATGTTTTTCCTATTAAATTGGAGGAGGTATGAATTTGTAATTCCAAAATCATGGGGTAACTATGTGCCCCACGAATCATCACAGTCCCCTCTCCTGGATCCCTTTGTCCTCACTCACAGGCAACAGTGAGCAGGGACAAGAAGCTGGGCTTCTCCTACCTGGGCTGCCAGCACATCTGGAGCTTAGCTCAGTTTGTCCCTACTTCTCTCTTCAAAGCGGAGATGATAATACTTTCCACCCTTCTAAAATACAAGAGATCTGGAGGGAGAGGTTGGGGTTTTTATTAGACTAACTGAGTTAACTGGAAAAAGATTCAGGCACAGAGTCTTTGTACAGGCCTGACGCGGGCTTTTGCAGTCTTTGTTTCAGAACAGAGAAAAGAGAGTGTTTTTTTCCAGCTGCATCAATTGCCCTCGTAAGAGGTACTGCCCTCCCTACAGACCTTGCTTCACTTGTGGCCTTGCTCCCTCACAGCCACGCCAGCACTTGTGCACATGGAATAAGTGGAGCTCCATCGGACTGACATGCTATTGATAAGATAGTGGAGAATTGTAGATGTAAATCTTAAGATTAAGAATGGGAAGAAAAAGTTATAAGGAATGCATTTGCCCTTCCCCTGTTTTTCTAAATGTAAATCCTGGCTAGTCACTGAAATACCATTAATCACACTGAATTGTTGTGGTATGCATACATATGTAAGACATAAACTCCTGATGAGTTCTCCTGCAATTTAGCATTAATTAATGTCCACTTAGTATAAAATGTGCCATCATATTTTAGGTTAGCACTTCATCGTTCATGTAAACTGTAAACATTGTGCATGGAAAAAAACTGGAGGATATGATTTTCCTGCAGTATCTCTTTGACATGTTTACATAAAATATAAAGCTAATATATCATCGGGCACCGGTGGTGGGATTATTTGTACTGCATACATCTCATACAGCTATGTGATGCTTTAATGGCATCAATTTCCACAGCAGAGTAAACTTTGTGAGGAAATGCTACCTGCAATTCAGCAAAGTGCATCTCAAATGTTTTCATTGCACCAAGTATCAGCTGATGCACCTCTTATTAGTATAAATGGCATAGATTAGTGTCAGGCATTTTCAACAGTGAAGAAATTACAGAAGCCTGCATGGCTCATTAGGCTCTTGTTGCATGTTAAAGAGGGCCAGACCTTTATTAATAAGAGGAAAAGGGAGAAAAGAGAATATAATGGGAAAAGTATAAAACAGCCTTTAAGAAAAGAAAGCTTTCTGATTTGGAGAAAAATAAAAGCATCAATTAACATTTTCTAGTCTCTGAATGCTTTCTAAATTCATCTTAGCTTTGTTTCCTCTGCATTTATAGATTATATATAAAGATTTCAAGCAGAAAAATACAGTTCACAGTCACACAGCACCAGCAAGAACCATTTTTAATGATTAAATGTGCTACACTGTTTGAGTGGGTCACAGTTTACATCCTGCTTCAGGAAGGCATCACTCTTTAAGCCTGGACGTGCACCCACATTTGTCTTGAAGCTCTTTTTTATATCCCACAGAAGTGAATATAATTTGAGCACTTATTTCCAGTTAAGCACCCTGTATGAGCACACGCTGGGGAGGAGAAGGGTGGATTTAAATTACGTTTGAGAGTTCACCATAATTAGGGCCTCAGTCACATGGGTCCTGAATCTGCAGGTTAAGGTAAAAGCACTTTGTACACAGGTTTTTTTTCCAGCATCTTGGGGGATGCATGTAAGGGAGATACAGATATGCACAGAAATGCATCTCTTTATGAAAAATGGATTGTCGTGGTTGCTGTTCCCTCAGGTGGCAGTAGGCAAGGGGCAGCTTTTGCTCACATTTTCTGTGTCTGTGATTTACTTGGATATTGAAGGCCATCTTGCTGCTGGTGTTGTTGCTTGCGGAGGTTAACACAGACATAGTGACCAAAACTTTCCTCCCCTTTGGGAAGTGAAGGAGAGCTTGTCTCATATTTGACGCAACAAAATTAAGTTTTGCTCTTGGTGACAAGGAACCTTGAATCTTGACTCCTTCATGTACACTCCGGAAGAATATGGCTTAACACTGTCACTGTGTTCCATGAGCAGAGAGGGATGTGCAGTTTCATATTTCTGGTTGTGACCTATTTTTCCACACCAGCTTACTGTTTTCTGCCACAGCTCCAAGATCAGACTCACGTATGAGAGTCTTACTCTGTTGCGGGAACATGTAGTCACCATTTTGGCAGAAAATAGATAAATATAAATGAGTTTGAAAGTCACAGTCCTATGCAAGTTAAACTAAACATTTCTAGTTTTGCTCATGTGGGATTCACATGTCCCATGATGTGAGAGTGAATGAGAACACACTGTCATGTACATGGGCCAAAGAGGTCCAAGTTTTCAGGCACCACATCTATGCAGTGGAGCGGTTCCTAACGTGAAGTGGAAATCAGAAGTGAGTTAGCGAGCTACTTCCCATGCCAAGTGCTGCAGATCAGAGTATTGAATTTTTTACATTTTTTCCCTGTGTGATTAGCATTTTACTAGAGTCTGAGACATTAATCAATAAAAGCAATACCATGTAAACAGAGTAAAATGAAAAAGCAAGTGCTGCATTTTAATAATATAAATAGGAGACTGTGTGGCATGAGGGGCCAAGGCAGAGCTTGCAATCTGAATACCATCAAAGGTATAAGATTGAAGGCAAAGGAAATTTTCAAGGCTGATTGCACACAGATGAAGAAAAAAAAAAAGATAAAATATTGAACACTGGTTTGTGTGGGGGATGTGTCCGAAATATTTTATTTCACTGTGTTTTAGAAAAACTTGTCCTTGCTACAGCCTATTTTCAGTGCAGAGAAGAAAAGAGAGGGGAGGGGGAACCCAACCCCTGGACTCAATAAATTAAGTAGAACAACACAGAAAAACATTTGAAACATCGCCGTTAAAGCAGAGCCAAGTTCTTAATAATAAGTCCACTTCACAGTTTTTGTTCTTCAAAGAATGCTGTCGCAGCGGTTACTTAAAAAAAAATAATTTAAAATTTATCTCATTGTATGTGGTACAAAATATCACGCTGGAAGCCTGAAAATAATAGCCAGCTGCTGTTCAGTGCTTTCCATCCAGGGAGCCTGAGCGCTCAGGGAAGCTGGCAAGGACTGTCTGGTGGGCAGAGAACACTAAGGACTCACCCCAGCACAGTGAGGAAGACCACGGTAAAGCTGGCCTCTCTTGCCTGTCTGGGTGGTACCCAGCAGATATTTTCTTGTATGTACCCTTCCTTTCCTCCCTCTCCCCATCCCTAGTATTCTCAGTGGCATCACCATAACTTGGGGAGCAGCTTTTTTTCCTGGACTACTCACTTAATCAGCTTCTTACAGAGCTGCAGCACCGAGTGAGGTGAGTGCCCAACGCTTACCTCCTGCAGGCCCCACGCAAAGGCTCGTGGGGCTGCAGTGTTTTTTCAAAGCAGCAAAAGGCTGGGCTTTGATTTCAGAACGTATTTAGAATCAAAAGGCGAGGTAAGAAAAACCTGAGGTTCACAGGAGATAGTGTTAAAAATCGTCAAGATGAGAAGGTGGCAGTGACAAAGACCAATATCTGAGAAACTCCTGTGTTACCACTGCTTACTCAATGGCAAAGTGTGGTTGCCTGTTGATCTCTCTCGGAGACACAAGGAGGCAACTACAAGGCTTGGGCCATCTGTCCAGTGCACTGCCTTCCTGCTCATCTGCTTGCTTGAAGCTTTGCCTCAAGGTTGCATGTTCTTTAGAAAATGTTTATGCTGCTCATTACTTAAGCAGGATCAGAATGTCTGCTCCTATGCAAAAAGGTTTTGTAGACAATGCCTTGCCTACAGAAAGTGGCAAGCCACCAATCTGGTCCTACAACATGGGTGTAAGGGTGCAGCTGCAGCGTTCAGACTGTAGGACTGAGATGAAAAACAAAAGCAGAGCAGATGTTTCCCTGCACAGTGTGGAATAAAAGGAAACATCTGGCCCTTTGCCCCTAAAGGATATTTCTCACAGCAAAGACTAAATTGAAGGTGCATTGAGGATGTAGGGTCTCAGATAAAGGGAACTGCTGCCTCCATAACCATCTCTACGCTGGCTTCTATCTTCTGATGCATAATGACATTTAAAACATAGGGCAGAAATAACTCTTGTAAGATACAAGCAAAGAAGTACAGACATCAAAGTATCCACAAAACATATGCTACTATTTTGACCAAGCAAATAAGTAAACAAACAAAGGAAATATTTTTGAACACTAAACATGCATCAGTTATACTGCTGTGGAATAAAACATCTTTTTTTTTTTTTTTTAATCTATTGAGTCATAAATCTCTGTATTTCCCTTTGTGTTTGATCTCATATATTACTTGGAGTTTCTAAAATGATAACAAGGCATGCATTAAAAATATTTCTCTTATTGTTACATTTCAAGCACGTTTACTGTTAGCTGCTTAGCTTCATTATGTATCATAGTCTGAATCTACAAATCAAGTATAATTAGACTTAGAGAACTGATTGGATTTCTAATTAAGCTACATTGGAAACAACAATGCACAATCAGTAAATATTCTGACTAGGTACATTTTAAAGAGCAACTCTTGGGCTTTTTGCTGATGACTAGACACCAATGTCATTAAATTTGTTGGTGGCAAGCAAATTTTAAAGCTAAAATAGAGGCAATTAGTAAAGATCTTGAAATATTTAATCACGTTTGTCCAATTAGTGTGCAATTAGGCAATGGTGTGGCGTGGGACAAACATTCTGCTTCAGTGTTTGGTAGAGAAGGATCCCTTTGAAATTTTGCTATTTAGTTTATTGATATATAAAAAGGAAGTTATGGTTGTAATTTCCAATTTAAAAAAATACTGTGCAGATGGTCTGACTATATATTTAACAATGTTAAACAAAACTAAACAAGGCAAGCATGTTACCTGAAATTACACAGCTGTGATCAGTGAATAAGATCCAGATCACATTAGATTACAGCTGTGGGCATCTTGATCACAGAAGGTGCCAGGTAGTTCCAGTGGTAAAATCTTAACTATTCAAGTTGGCACGTCACGTACCCAGATGACATGGTAATTCTGTCTTTGACCAAAGATAGGCTTCTTCTTCGAGACTTGACTGTCTGTTTTGCATTCAGTCCACAGAGCCTTATGTTGGCAGGTTCATTGTGCGAAGTCAAGTGGTAGCTTCTTGTGAACAAGCCAGTTATCTTGACTTCCTTTTGTCGTGGGCATCTGCTTTCCTTTTGGCAAATTTGAGACTCCCTTAAAAACCACCACTACATGCAGTAGTTGATTTACAAAACTGTTTTTGACTGATGCGGTAAGAAGTTGTAACGCCTTTTAACACATAACCCTGCACTGAAAGTGTCACGGTATTGGTATTTTATCAAATCTTTTTTCTCTGCGTGACTACATGCAGGCCGTAAAGGGAACAGAGCCAGGGAACGTCCCCAGGTGCTGGAGTTCAATTATGCGGATTGTTAAATCGTTAGAGCGTCCTTGGCATGGCTTTGGTTTGGGTCAGGCAGAGCTCTCCCAAGCCACTCCTGGACACAGCTCAGGTGTTAGCTCTGGCTGACAACCATTGCCAACAGGTGCTTTTGGAAGGAAGGAGGATTAGGAGAATAGATGTGGGCCGACTTGTGCCAGCTGGCCCCCACATCAAAGCGCATTTAACCTTCAAATATCGATATTCCCTGCGGGTTCACAAGGAATGAAACTGAGCAAAGATTTTTAACATAGCTAACTTTGGATGACATGGGTACCAGCCCAGATCCATGACTTGTTCTCCACTGCAGAGCCCATCTCATTTTCACTTTCTATACTGTACAGACTGAAAAGCATGGGAAGACAGATTTTTTTCCCTTAGTGGTCCTAAAAGAAAAAGATTTGATTAAGCAGTTGTACATATTTTTGGGGGGGAGAAAAGAATAATAATTGATCAAATATTAAAATGCCTTTCTCTGTATTTGTTTTTATAAATCACTTCCACAGTGCTGTTAAACCTCTGTGCTTTTAAATATTGCCCATTTTAACATTTGAGAATTTTTTTTTTCAGCGTTGCAAAAGATGCTGAAATAAAACAAATAATGCTTCCTGGCAATGCTGTGCTTCGTTTTCTTTGATAGGTGCAGACCTGAAAATTGAAAGCAGAGTTTTGCCTTGAACCTCTCAGGTTGTTGTGAGAAGAAATCTTACAAGAAGAGTTATATTAATTTCTTGAGCAATGCTAACTGAAAACAAAATATTGTCCAAATGAAAAGAGAAATGATGCCAAGAGAAGCACTATGAAGAAGAGGGATGAGACAGGTAAAACAGCAGACAGTAAAGAGTTAGACATTCATTTATTCTTTGACTGTGTTCAAAAGTTACCTGAATTGAAGGTTAAATGTTGACCCTTGTACATCCACAGGTTAGAAATGACCACCCTCAGTTTGCTACTTCCCAGGTTTTAGAAGTGTTTATGTTGTTTTTTTTCTGGGTGATTTCTCTGGACAGGAATGAGGCCAGTGTCCACCTGGAGGGATGGGGTTCCATCAGCCCCCTGTGCATCGTGTTGAATCTCTTGCCAGCTATAGTGGGAATTCATGTATTGGGAAATACATGAACCACTCAAGCTTTTAACTGTGATTATGCCACAAATAAGAATAACTGATAATAACAACAGTTGCTGCTTTTGTTTTTACAAATACACACATGATGCCCTTAACAATATTTTCCAGTTGCGCTTATGGTGATAGATATGCCCTAATTAACAGAAGGACGATGTTTCTAGAGACGTAAAAAATACAAGTAGCAGGTCTTCAGTGTGTTCGCAAACTGACCACCAAAACCTATATGAAAACAAGACAAGCAAGTGTATTTCACAGCCCCCGTATCACCATATCTTTGTTCAATTAAGAGATCAGCAGACCTACCCAATAGGCTGAGTGCCAGAAGATGGAATAGCCAGCTGGAGAGGGAGCACTACAGAGGGGGTACCTCTTACAGCTAGAGTCTTCTGCAAATCACACAGGACCCAGGAGGAGTTGATCAAGCATGTATTGCTCTGAGTTACAGTGGGCCTAGACGCTGAAAAAAACAGTCTTTTGCAGCTCTTTGTCATCTAGACAAGGAAAGAAACCCATTTCCAGTTGTAGAAAGTTAACAAATCATGTAGCTTTCAGCTGCTCTTCAGTATGAGTACCTGTGTGGTTGTACCCAGGACTGTATGCTGAATATCCATCATCTGCAAAGTCAGCCCTCAGACATTCATGTATGACATATGTATATGTATATACACGCACAGCAATGTACCTATATCTGTATATACACACTGTGAATGAATATTTACTGTAAGCTTCCAAGAGGAAAAGAATGGAAAATTAAGGAAAGAAAGGCCAAACCTGCTTATTTGATAATGGCAACAAACACAGTGGTGGTGTGGCTTGCTGTTCACACACACACTGCTGTCTCACAGCTCTGGGTGCAGCACAGACTGTCAGGCCTGCTGCAGCTGCCGAATTCCTCGCAGTGTTGTCTTTATTGAAGTGGTAAACGTAGATTTGAGAAATTGCTTTGATGTGCAAGACATCACAGAGCAGCAGCAACATTCACTGCAGAGAGTCCATTATTTAAGTCTCTCAGGCAACTGTGCTGATTCCCCACAAAGGGAAAAATAACAGAACCATGGAAATGAACACCCCGACAACACACGTTCTCCCATCCCCGTGTCTCAGTCCAGTGACCAAATGGTGCGATGCCTGAAGGACAGATAGGGCTGCTGCAGAGTGAGGGCACAGGGCACTGCAGGGCTCCCCCCAGGGCAATGCCCACATAGGAGTGCCTGTGTACATGAAAGGAGAGGGCAGTGGGAAAGGGCAAGGAGGAAGAACAGTGAGTCCTAGTAGCACCCAGTGGCATGGCTGTCTCCTGGGCTGCCAGGTGACATGCTGCACGGGCTCTGCTATAGGACACAAGGGAACACGATTTTCCCACCTCCCCTCCGTATTGTCATAAACTGTGTGAATGTGCAAGAAAGGGTCTGTGAAATTAATTATACTGTGAGTGCTTGGTAACCAAATGAATTGTAAATTGTACATTATTAAAACAGCATCAGAGCACCGACTGATCTATTATTCTTCGGGGAAATGTAGGAAGATAAGAGCTTTATGTGCTTTAGGAGTCTTTCCAGCCACCACTGCACAGCCAGCTTTGCAAGAAAAAATGGGGCAATATTTTGTTTGTCTGAGTTGCAACTGACACAATGCTGCATTGTTTATTTTTATTGCATTGTTTGGTGTTATGTATATTTGAGACAGTGTACACTATCAGTGACGTGAGCATGCCCAGTTCCTTTCTATTTATCCTACTTCAGATGATAGTTGAGACTGACCGCTCTCACTATTGTGTCAAAAAAAATAAAAATAAAAATCTGTAGGTACAGAAAAACAAGATAAATGTTAAGCAGCATGCCCTTTTGCAAAAATTGTGTAACTAATGGGATGTACAGCTATTGTCAGCCTGAATATTTTGGCTGCATATTGCTCCTTGCTGCCTGTATTTTTATTCTAGCTTCTGATAGCTGTGAGAGGGCTAGGTGGGGAGAAACAAGCTTAAATAAGGGGGAAGGAAATGACTGTGGGTTTATGTGAGCATTTATGTTTTCCTTTCTTTCCTCTACAGCGTGTGACCTCCTTAACACCCCCCATCACATAACACCTGTTCTCCAGATCTAAGACTCTGCTCCCATGTGTGAGCTGGCATCTTCTGGGGTCCTACAGACCAAAGCTGCACTGCCAACCCCTGGGGATGTTCCTTTGACATGGTCCAGTTGCTGCCCCAGCACCTGGTGTGGTAGCCCCTTGCATCCGTTGCCTCCAGCAGAAAGATCTGTTAAGCAAGGGTGTGAAGGAGAAAAAGAGGGAAGGGTTTTGTCAATGCCACTATTGAAGAAAAGGAGGCGGTGGCTCTTCCAGCAAAGCTTTTCCCACAAGATCTCCTTTATATTCCTTCCCTGAAGGAAGACACACAGAAGTGTGCCCTATCCTTGCAGCTGCTTGCCACAGAGGAGGAGGAACAGCCGGAGAAACACCTTCTTCCCTCCGGATGGAGACACATCTCCCCAGTAAATTGCTCAAATCAGAGACATGGTGTTTTCTACCACCACCGCAACAGTGGCTCCAAACCAGTGGGTGCACATTTTGGATAACTATGCACTACAGCAGCCCATGTTTCTTTTCTGGCGCAGAGGACCCATGGCAGCCAGCTTCAACATCTCTTCTTCAAAGGCCTCTGTGAAAAAAAGTTTCCCTCTAGCCACAAGAACTAGCTGTTCAATAAAACTCATCCCTCAAGCAGTCAAAGAAATTGCTGAAACTTGAGTGAAGACCAGTGTATTTCAGGAGCTGGTCTACCCTCCCTGGCTACAATATTTCCTTAGAAGAGTCAGGCACCTTTGCCTATTTCCCAGTCTTTCAAAGTAAAGAGGAGAATTGATATTTTAGAGCATTTACATTCTTCCAAACAACTCTCCTAACTCTGTTTAATAGCATAATATATGGTGCTGCCTTTCCACTCGCTCATCAGCCCCGCAGGATTCTCCAGCATCTTTCAAATTGCGCTTCGTCCTTGTGTTCAAAAGAGGGCAGCATTCTACTGAGGCTGCTCGAGAGGACGGGACGGCTCCAAGGATGACGGATGATATCCGAGTGTGTCAGCGGGGGGAAGGCAGCAGTTACAGAACATATACATAATGCTCCAAAAGGTTAAACTTGATGGAAGAAATACAGCTTTCCCAGGACTTTATAAGTGAGAAGAAAAAAAAAAAAAAAACAAGGAAAAAAAATGCTATTAGTTGATCGGTGTTATTAACAAAGACACCCCATCTATGTTTAAGGAATTCTTCATGTGCTCTGTCTTGGCCCCATCTCTGCAGCACTTTCCCTCCAATTTTTGCACTGAAAGCCAACTAATAATAGGTTGGTTCATCATGGATAAATAAATACCTTTGTATGAATTAAGTGTGAAACTATGCCTGAGGTAATTAGAGTATTCGCTTCTAATTAGTCAAAGTCCTGATTTAACAAAATTCTCAAAAATGTGCCTAAAATGTTACCAGGCTGTACTTTTTGATTTCTTAAGTCTCTGCTTAGCGAATGGCAAATCCCATCCAAAATGGAGAGTAAAAACTTGATGCTGTGACCCTAAAAGGATGTCTTCTCTTGTGAAATAATCAAGAATTCAATGAAAGATTGAAATGGCATGGTTCACTTGAGATTCCAAGAGCAGACCTTCCTGATGACAAGCACGCTGCCTGAGCTGCCCACAGCTCACTCCTGATCACGAAGAGGCTGTCCCGTGTTTGCACTGCCTACACTGCAGCATATTCTTGACTTCTAAAAAGAAATTCTAAGGAACAATGTATGTCTAAGGTGCATCCTGGATCATAATCAAATTAGAAGGCACTCGGGTGTTCTGCAACACCTTTTACTTTCCCCCTGCTCTGAATCTAGTGAAATGTTGCTCTCCTGGAATAGCTGTACGCTAGACACCATACTCACCATGCTTGTCCAGGTGTCTGAGTCGTGGGAGAATCCAGAACAGTATAAATGCCCCCTTTGCTTTCCCGTTTTCATCCAATAAACAGCACTGTGACAGCATTGAAGATGTGTATCTGATGTAACTGACAAGGGAGTTCTAAGACACTTGGCCTAAGATGGCAGCCACACAGGTATTAAGCATCTATATAAATGAAAACTGTACGTTGGGGGAATGTCGAAAAGAGAGCAAGGTGCTCAAGGTCCTGTGACCTCAGCCTAAATCTGCATTACCAGAAGGATGCGGATCCAAGCTGTTTCCCACCTCCCTACTCATTTCCCACCTATCTTAAATCCTCCTACAGAGTCCCTGCCAGTCTCAGGACTGTGTGTGTCCCGTGGCCACCATCCTGCTGTCCCCACAGTTCCCCGCAATGTGCCAGCTGAGCGCCTTTGCCTCAGCGCTGGGGAATCTGGCACAGCATCTCCAGGCGAGCATGCCAGGAAGCAGGGTCAGCCCTGCACAAACAAGACCTGCCTGATCGGAGTAACACAAACGGACGCCTGGAAGATTAATTTGTCCCTGTAATAATGCAGCCACTGTTAGCACAAACTGGTGGCATGCAAGAGTTTCTTATTAAAAAGCCCAGGATGTGCATTACGGTCTCACTGAAAAACAGTAGGCCTGAAGGACAGGCAAGAGGGAGAACAAGTGCAGAATTTCCTGGCTTACCGTCTGCCACTTTTGCAGCCAATGTGATATAAAGCAATGAGCGGTGCTGCAAATGGACCGACGAGTCATCTAATTGTTCAGAACAGCCTCGCGTAATTTATGCTATATCTCCCTGTTTAGCTTCTACAACCTCCACAGCTCCTTCAGTGAATCACGGCACCCAGGAGCACAGCAGGGTGTGCTCGTCCCTCTGGTGCAGAGGTGGGGTCCCCCCATTTGCCTCCTATCCTCCGATGCAGCAAGGGCTGAGGACAGCCAGGGCTGCTGGGCCGCCTCTGTGGCTGGGTGGGTGCACAGTGGGGCTGCTCGCTGAGTTCTCAGTGTGCATATTTTTCCAGGCTCTGTTTCAGGAGGGAGTTAGATAGCAAGGAAGCACAGCACCGGTCCAACACACTGAGTAAATCGGAGCGGCCCGTTGTGAAACCTGTCGCTGCACACGATTGTTGTGGCAATAAACACGGTGAGCTCTGGTTATTGCATGCACAGCCTTGCACTGACTGCTCCCTGCCGTTCACTCGCACTCTCCCTTTAGCAACACCCCACACACCTGTTCAAATAATATTACTATTACCTTGTGTTGACACCACATCCACCCTTTCCTTTCATATAATAAGAGCTCCTGGTGAACTGTAAATGGAAAGCTTGTTGTAGCAGAAGCTGATTGTTTACCCGTCTCCGGTTTGTTGCCACAGATACTTGGTGGGGAGAAGTGAACAAAGATCGGTCTGACATCCTTGTTCAGCAGGATCTGCCCCCCACCTCACCCACTGGAGGTTACTTGCTGCTATTCAGGCCTGAGCCCTGCAGGTGTGCCATCACACCTGTCTGACAGAAAACAAATGCGGTTTGTTTCGTTACAGCCCTAGTGAAAGAAGGAAGACCTTGCCCTGAGTTTTAAGTTTTCAATGAATCTGAGCAAACAGGTGGAGCTCTCTGTTTATGTTTAGTGCTCAAGCTGAACGTGACAAAACCCCTGCCAGCCGCCGGCCACAAGCATCTGACCCCACATGTCCAGTGGGCACAGGGCAGAGCTGGCAGAGCTGCTGCAGTCATGTCTCTTCACAGCATGGGGCACAGGGGTGGTGGGCATGGGCTGGGCTGAGGGCAAGCTGAGAGGTGAGAGTCTGGGCTCCATGTCTTTTCATTTGATTCCAGTTCCTATGGCAGTGCCAGGGGTGTAGATATGGAGTAAACCGTGTGGTGGAACTTGGATCTAAACGGAACGGATAGAATAGGGCTTTGTCCACACAGAGCAGGGTGCTGCAGAGACCTAATGTTCACTCTAGTTGATTTGCCATTTGCTACAGGGATCCAAACACTGCTGAAGAGGATGGAAAGACTTCAGCAGGCATTTGATCAAGAGCTGAGTCACTGGAATTTCCAATGCTTCAGGTATAAGCGTTTTTCATTAAAATAATAATGATAATAATAATAAAAATAATTTTAAAAAGGCTAACAAACAAAATTTACCCATATTCTACCTAAAACAGTGCTTTATTTATATTTCTCAACATTTATTAAACACCTTATCTGTAGCTGCTTCCATTCTGGTTGCAACAGTGTTGTTTGCACTCAAACCGTAAGGTGTTTCTGCCTTTAGAACCAGAAGCGTGTTAGGTGCACGGTGCCAGCTGGTTTGGAAAGAGTTTGTATACTGGGCTGCAACTTATGTAGAGAAATGTCCTTGAGGCAGGAAGCATATTTTATTTATTGTTTTATTTATTGCACATGCCAAGTAAATGGAATCCCAAATTATGAAGATGCAAAACACACTGCGGGTATTTATCAGACCTGAATGTTTTTATGTGCTCCAAAACAACCCGGGTTTCCCAGATGACTGCGAGCAGCTTGCTGGTTTTGAAGATCTAGCACCTTTGGAACAGAAGGGATATGCTGAATTTTAAGCACTTGGAAAAAGAATTAATTGCATGGACAGCAACATTCTCCTTTCTTTTATTTATTTTTTTGTTGTTGCTGTGTGCTCATCAATAGCAAATGATGAAGCCTCTAGGGGATATTAACACAACTAAACTAAGCAGAGGAGTGGGACTGTTAAACAAGGTGAGACAAAAGCCTTCGTATTACAAGCAAATGACTTAAATAGCATTTTTTTTTTTATGTTTCCACCTCTACTGTTGCAGATGTCTGCATTAAAACAGGAACTATATCTTTCTCAACCCAGATTCTCCTCAAACAGTCTGCTCAGAGGTCACAGGCCTTCTCATCTCATTGGATACTTCTGCCAGGATTCCCCTTGCAGCTTCCTTTCGGGATGAGGACATAACTCCTGCCTTCTCCCCCATCATGTGCAAATAGGAGATTTGCCCCAAGAGCTGTGGAGGCATAAGGCCACCTGAGTGCATGCCTCCATGCCTGTGGGCCATCATGCCTGCCTGCTCCTGGGATGCTAAACAGAAGGAAGCCTAAAGGCCTGGTCCTGAGTGGCCATAAGCCACAGCATTGTTCAGGTGAACAACTCTTTTCCTGCTTCCACACTGCCATGGGACCTTTCTGACCCTCTGAAGAGGATAAGCAGCATTAATTCTGAAATGTTCTGCACCACGTGCATAAATATCGGACTGCCACAAATAGAGGCACCACATCTCTGAATGAAGGGATAATAAATAATAATACATATTAAAAAAAATGTCTGAATAGGAACTTACAGGATGAACTGTAACAGCTTCAAAGAAGCCATTAATCCGTGGAGTACATAATGTGCACGTTAAAAATGGTCGGAATATTTATTTACATGACACGGCTCAGAAGAAGCCATTAGGGTCCTTAAGTAAATTACACATGTTGTGAAAATTGTCAGAGTGCTTTTTTTTTACCAGAGACGAGTGTATCCTGCTGGTTGATAAACACATTATCTTGGGGGAGGGGGAGTGAGCAGACCCAAGGCTAAAATAAGGTTAAATTGGAAGAAAAAAAAAAAAAAAAGAGGGGAAAAAAACAAACCCCGAGCCTCACACCATGCCGAAGCGTGCCGCATGCCCATCAAAGGAAGAAAGCTGGGGCAGCTCTGCCTTGCAGCCCAGCACCCTTCGGATGGAGAATTGCGTTTGTCAGGGTGACTTCTCTCTAGTGCAGGAGGTGAATTTTCTGATGGAAGTTGCTGCACAGGGGAAATGTATCTGCCTGTGTTTGTAGATCACATGTGCTTGGAGTAGCGAGCAAAATGTTTTCAGTGCAGGGATTCATGTTATTTAGCATTGCAAGCCTCACTATTGGAGAATCCTGTGAATTGTGTTGCGTCTGAAACAATTACTCAAATTGCTTGGACTGTGATTTCTTCTTCCTGACTGTAAAGGTTTTAAAAAAACCTGACTTCTACAGCTATAAAAGCATTGAAAACACATAACAGCAGAATGCTGCCCTGCTTTGGCATAAATCTGTTTATTCATTAACTGGGAATAACCTGCAGGACAGCTATGGCATTCCTCAGCACCACTCCAGTTGGGGCTGAAAACGCTACTGCTTAAAAGCAGCACAGTGTGGTTTAGAAAGCGAAAATAAATCTCAGCCCCATGCAAAACAGTTGAGAAAACACATCTCCCATCGTAAGGTCTGGAATTTGGCTTTCCTGTGGAGCAATGCCCCCAATGGCTTAGAAATTTCAAAGGAGTCTGAGCACCTGCATGGACCAGAGCCGCAGCTCCGCAGCTGATGGAAGTGCAGTGCTCATACTGCGCTCTGCAGACAGCACAGCACTGGGAATGGAACATCCTCAACCCCTCCTCTACCCCTTCTGATGCCACCTCCCCATCCTTAATGCATGCAGCATCTCAGAAGGGATCGCCACAGCCTTCACTTCAAAAGGCTTCCTAAAAACCACCCTGCCTCTTCTTACACTTCCTTTGTATTACAAAACTTTCCCCAAAGATGAAGTAAAAACCACTACCACGTTCTGCCTATTCCACCTCCCTGCTCCTACAGGGCCAAGTGCGCTCGGTCACCAGCACATGGCAAAGGGGAAGCGGGACCTCAGTTTGACAGCTGGTGATTTGCTCAAGGTCACAATGGAGACGCAGTAGCAGAGCTGGGAACAGAATTTGGTATCCTAATTCCTAATCTGGCAGCCTCACCACCGCCCTCATCACGCAATCAAATAGTTCCTTTTAAGGAATGCTTTTGTGACTAAGAAAATCCGAGGCATTAGAAGAAAGAGCCTTTTTAATTTGCCTTTGTTCAAACATTTATGTATTTTGCTATATGGAAAGCATGGCTTAAATAAGGTATGGGATTCAAATATTTTGAAGGACTCTTAAAACCTTTTGAAAAACCAAAGTAAGTGTGGCCGTACTGACTCCAGCATTAAGAGTGCAGTAAGATACTCCTTGCTTACAGCTTCAAGCATAGCATGAGGGATTAATCAAGACCAGCCTTGATGCTGTGACAGAGCATTCTTGTATGCTATACATCGGTTTCCCTATTTGTCAACGGACGTACAGAACGTGAAAAACTTTCCCATCTCTTCAGTAAGAGCTCAGTTTTCTGAAGGCTCTAACTTGTTGCTCCACAACATTTTTAAAAGCACAAAACCAAGCTCGATTCGCTAAACTCAATGGGAAGCTGCCCCGACCTGGATCAATATGGGGTCGGGTCCGGTCCGTGATTTATTGGCTCTTCTAGGACACAGTGGCCTCGATGTGGGCAAACTCCACAAGGCAGTTTCATGTTTTAAGACAGCACATTTTGCTGCTTCCTCCTCTGTGTAACAGAATACTGTAATTTGGCAACAGTGGAGAGAAACAAGCGAGGGTATTGAGAACTAATGTTACTGAAAATCCTGTATACAAAATAAGCCGAGCTGTGTAAGCTCAGCTAAGCATTGGACTACAAATATTAATAGGCTAAACAATGAAAACGAATGGGAATGTAAACCTTTCCTGTGGAAAACTGTTTTCAAAAACACAACGAAGAATTCCCAAACCGCCGCAAAATGGCCTATTAATAGTATTCCTACTGTCATTGAATTAGCGAGACGCAGGACAAGATGTTCATGGCTGAATTCTGCAAGAACACATATTTTGCTCGTTAAACTACTATTGCAACATCTGAGTAGGGGGAAAAATATAAAGCAGGGCCCTACCCCTGTCCCTGCCTTCAAAGCAGCATGGTGACAGGAGGCCTTGTGCCTGCTGACACGCGAGCTAGGCTTTGATTGGAGCTTGCTGCAATTATTTTGATTAAGAAAATGTTAATCTTGTTGACATTATCACTGTAGTCAACAGCTAACGACCCCGGTAGTTCATTTCCTTATAAATATTTAACTTAATAGCAGCAGTCCCTTGGGTTACGGTACTTTTGACACTTGTATAATCTGAGACAAATCCCCTTTTTCACTCAAACAGCCCATGTTGCACACACAGTTGGCTAACTATTTACAAAGCACCCAATTAAACCCTACTTAATTCTCCCACTCTGAAAACCCCATCTCATAGGCTGCTGAGCACACTGAGCAGCCCACAAACGCAGGGCTACGAGGATGCATTTGCCCATCCAACAGCACATATGAAACAAAAAGCAAAGAGAACATGCAGACTCAGAGAACTGAAGAAATAAGCAGAAGAGTCACAGGTAAAGACAGGTAAATCTAGTTTAATGTTCACATGTAGTAATTACACATCACAGAGATCAAACAGGATTGTAGCTGTAACATAGCTGCAGTGAAACAAAAGTTACTCAGTATTAGAAAAATAATCTCGACACAGTTCTGATTTTTTGGTCTACTTAAGTTCATTTCAGAGGAGTTCACACCGCTGGTGGTAACGGCACTGCCCATACGTCTTCCCGCAGTCCCCCACTAATACTCTTTGGATGAAGAAAACAGTGACTGGTTTTGTTCGTTGGTTGCCCTTTGGTTGCAAGCAGAGAACTGTTTTCGCTTTTCAAGCGGTTAGTAAGAGCGTAGGAATGCAGGTTCCCAATAAAACCTTTTGGTACTAGAGGAAGTTCCAGAACAAATTTCTTGATCTGATGCTGTTGCAGGTTTTAAAAAAAGCCGATTAAAGAGCTAAAGCATCGCCCCATAATGCAAAAAGTAGAGAGAATGTCTATTCGCAGTAAAAAACAAAAAAAAAAAAAAAAAAAAAAACACACTACATCCTACTCCTACGCTTAGAGAATGCACCAAAAACCCCTGTGCTAAGTGACAAAAGTGTAGGCTCCATGTATAATACATTTACAAACATTTCAAGTCTAGGTCGAGGAAAACACTTCTGTATGACTCTGAACAAGTTTATTTGCAATCAGACATGGCATGCAATCATGCAGGACCACCGCTACAGCCGAAAAGCCGAGGCTAAGGGACACGGGGACAAAGAAGCCCTACGCATTTGGGATATTTCCATACCAGAGCTCCACACTGAGCCGCAGTCTTCTAAAGAGAGATTCCCACAGATTTAAAAAAAAAAACAAAAAAAACCATACACACTTTCATCATATTTACAAAAAAATATTTAATTAAAAATATTTCATAATTACAGTAGTCTATTAAAGCATATACTTCTCTCACACTTATAGAACATCTCTCTATGTACACGATATGAAATGTCACTCGTTTCTCTGTACAGTATGCAACATTCCTGCAGGGAGAAGAAAGTTCCCGGGCCCCATAAGCCATCTATTTTAAACAATAGACGAGGTCTAGCTATACGCGCTCCGGAGGTCGGCAGCGCTGCGCGGTGGAGCCGTGCTCGTCCCTCCGTCGCACCCGGTGCCTCGGGGCAGAGCCGCCGCTCCTCCTGTTCGGTCCGACCCCACCGCCACCGCCGCGGGGAGCGAAGAGCAGCGGGGCCGGGGCGGCGCGCACGGGGAGACGGGGCCGGCCGGAGCCTGGGAGCGGCTCGGGCCGGGCATCGCCCCGCCCGCCCCCCGCCGCGCACCTGTAGGAAGGAAGGAAGGCACAGAAGGGGGTGAGCCGCCCCGCTCCAGACGGGCTGGCGCCAGCGGCACTCCGCGATGCCCCGGGTCACACACACACATAGATACACATACAGCCGCGGCACCGGGGCTGGGCCGGGAGGGGTTGGGGGGGGGGGGGGGGAAGGAGGCTGTGATAAAAGCCGATCGTTAGAAGAATGAAAGCCCGCTCCGTGATGGGAAACAAACCCCCTCCCCCCCCTCCAGCCTGCCGCCGACCTCCCGGCCGCGCTCAGCCCCTGCCCAGCGCTTCTCCCCCCGGCTCCGCCGTGCCCGACGCCCGCACTCACCTGGGTAGCGGCGCTCAGCGGCAGAGGATGCTGTCCCCCGGCTTGTTAACAGAGCCAGCCTGCGCAGCAACGAGACGGCGCGTCACGGCGGCATCGACGGACTGCGCGTTCTTCCCCCCCCCCCCCCCTCCACTTCACCCCCCTTCTCCCATGCATGGCGCTGCCGGGAGCCCCGAGTTGCAGGGGGTGCGCTCCGAGGGGATAACCGGCTCGCTCCCCACGCCGCCCGCCCCAAGCGCTCCGTGCTCGGGCAGCGCGGCGCTGCCGTACGCGCGTACACGCGGATCGCGGCCGCTCCCCCGAGGGGCTCCAGTTACACCGCGGGGATGGATGCGGAGCTCCGCCGGAAAACAGCGCACAGCCACGGCCCCTCCGGGCTGCGCTGCCCCGCGGCCCGGCAGCGGTGCCCACACCCCTCCCACTCACTTCTCGCTCCCCCGTGGCGGGCACGCACCTCTTACCGGGTCGGTGTTGAGGGCCGTCAGCGGGGTGCGCGGGGTGCCCGCGGGACAGCCGCCCGGGTGCAGGGCGGGCGGCGGCTGCCGGAGCAGCGCAGGGTGCGTCTCCAGAGCCAGCTGCAGGTCGAGGATGTAGTCGATGACGTGCTGCAGGATCTCCACTTTGCTGACCCGCTTGTTGGGCGGAATGGTGGGCACCAGCCTCCTCAGCCGGCTGTAACAGTCATTCATATCGCACTGCAGGCACAGGGCCGCCGGCTCTTCGCCCCCTTTGCAGCCGCTGTGCTCGGCCAGGCATCGCAGCGCCGGATGCCCGCCGCCGCCGCCTCCCGTCCCGCCGGGCTGCGCCCTGCGCCCGGGGTGCCGGACAGGGCTCACGGCTTTCATGGTGCCGCGGGCACGGAGAGAGATCGGGACCTCCCCCGCCACCTCCTCCCGCGACCTCGGGCACGCGCCGCCCGCCCGCCGCCAGGCAACGCGAGCGGGGCACGGCCGCGGCCTCTCGCTGCTCGCTGACGGGGTCCTCCCTACGGGGATGCGGCGAAGACGGAACCGCCGCGCTCCCTCTCCCTGCCGACCGCACAGCCACCGCCGCGGCCGCTCTGCTACCGCTGCCGCCCGCGCCGCCCGCTAAATAGTAGCGGCCGCGGGCGGGGCGCGGCGCGGCGCAGGGGGGGCGCCGCAGCACGGCGGCGCGGCCAATCGGGGCGCCGCGTTCCCCCCTCGGAGCGCTGCGCTGGCCAATAGCGGCGGGGCGGCGGCGCCGCTGGAGGGGGCGGGCGGGCGGGCGGCGCTCCCCCCGGGGCCGGAGGCGGAGGAGGCGGCCCGGGAGGGAGGACTGCGGGAATGCGGGCGGGATTGGGCGTCCGGCGGCTCCCGGCGCAAAGCCCCACGACGCGCCGCGGTGTGACCCCACGCCCGGGGAGAGAGCAGCACCTCCCTGGCTGGGGAAGCGCGGTTTTCCCGCTCCGCGTTACCCTCCGCGTGTATTTGGGGGGACTAAGGGAAATCCCGAGCGAAACTCGAGGAACGAGAGGAGGAGGAGGGATCGGGGGAGCGGTGCCTGGGAACATTAAATTAGAGCGCGTAACTATTAAAAATGCATGGAGATGGGGTATTTAAAATTCCTCCACGACATATAATATTAATCCCTTTTATGTAAAATTCATACCTGTAACTTAATTTGGTCCATTAATGCACGAGATCACGTATTAGTGGATGTACCATGTTTTAAATATGATGCTGGAAATGTCCAGAGTTCTGTACTTTGAGGCAGAGCATTAAAATTAACAGGCACATACTCCAGAGCCCCTCTTAAGTCGTCTGGTGGCAGCTTGCAACCTTTTAATTTAATAATGCTGTGCTCAAACTTTCTGTTAATTCCTTCCCGGGATTAGCAGCCGTTGCGTACGTAGCGGGACCACACTGCACAGTGCCCAGCCCTGCAGGGGCTGCACTGCTGCAGGACCTCAGCTGGCACAGCTCTGGGTCACTAGTGGGTGCAGGAGGGAGCAGGGGCTGCAGGATCTGCCCCAGGCTCGCAGGTCAGACCCCACAGAAGGAGAGAAATGCATTATGATGATTAATGGTTGCACGTCCCCTCCGTGCTTAGTCACACTCGGGGATATGGAAAGGATACAGTGGGAAGCTGTCAAACCCAGAAGGTGAATGAGCAGAGACCAGATCATCTGAAGAGTGCAATGAGGCACACTTCCATTCTCTCACCCTTTAAGAATGTTTGAGGCTGTGCTTACAAACACTCACACTCTTATCTGTTTATTCCATCCCACATGACCAGTGTTACTGATGGCAGTTGGGCTCCTCTAGGTGCAAAAACAAGGTCCGTGTTGTGAATCTTTGGCTGACACTCCATTTGTGCTCTACATTGTGACAGTGTGTCAGGAAGATGTGCCTCCACCCTAGCTACAGGCCAGGTGATCCTGGTTCTGCTGCAGTCACTGCTTTTATTCTGCGAAACTCTACTCTGCAGCCTCTGACTCTCACAAGGTGGAGTATGTGCAGGCCCAAAGGCATACATTATGGCAATACTTTGTCTCCCAGAGTCTTTATAACGTGGACAGCCAACGCGCTGTTTGAAAAAACTTCGGATTCTAAATTACAGTGTGTGTGCAGACACAAATCTTGCTGATCCCATTTAATTAAAATCTATGTGGAGGTAGACGTGGTGTATATTGGGCAGCCTGTTTGCAGAAAATGCCTTCTAGGAGCTCTGGTGATCTCACTGGAAATCTCTGGGAAGCCCTTAGTATGTCACTGGTTCCCCTACAGCTTTCACAGAGCCACCTGGGACAGACGATGCACGCTGCGGCGTCGCTACAGAGAACCAGCCGACTCCATGCCAGCTCTTGTGAATGACTCGGTATTTCTCGTAAGGTGCACAAGATTGCGATGTGTCACCGAGCTCTCCCCATAATCACCCATCCCTTCCCTCTGAAGGGAAATTTGAGGGTCGGCATGCACTGCTGGAGTTGCGTTTGTACACCTAGCATCCCAGCAGAGATATGTGGGAAAGGGAAAAGCAGCCCTCCCCTCTGACTATCACATAAATATTCAGGGGATTTCCTCTAGTAACTCCCTTTGATACTGGTGGAGTTGATACACGCTAGTCGGACATGCTCTGGTGAACAATAGGCACCAATTCCCTCTTAACAACCCGACTGCTTTTGCTCTCCTTGAAGTCAATGGGAGTTTTGTCATTGACTTAAGTGGGAGCAGGTTGGGTTGGCTGCTTTTTCAACATTTAGACTGGATGTGCACCAGATGCTAAGCAAATTGCACTAGAAATGGATTGGAAACCCCAGTGTGCTAGCAGTGGAAACAGGTATCGTGAAACTCTTCATCCCTGAAGGCAAACATAAAAGAGAGGGGCAGTGGCTGCTGTTTGTGTTTTTGTCCTATTAATGGCAATATTTTTCATGACATGAGTATATGGGGATTAACGCTCCTGTTTTTCACCAGACCAAGTCTGGGTTTTCAAAATGAATTCTGTGCGTCTTTAAGCATGTGGTTCCTTCCTGGCTGGCTGGAGGAGCTCATCTGTCTTGGCTGTGTTTTTCTTTGCTCTCTTTCCACATTCAGAATGGAGATTCATTTCCATTGTAGCCAGCTCTTGCAATATTGTCACAAGATGCTTGGTTGTGCTTGCACGGACCAGTTTAGCCGAGGCTTGATGGGTCCCCATCACATCATAGATGCTCTCTGGAGTTGTTTATTGTACAAAACTAAGGTAAACAAAGCTAAAAATGAAAACGTAATTACCAGCCTTATATTCCCTTCATCATGGGGATAATCCCACTTAACTTGATGAGAGTCCTCTCTTGAGTAAAGTAGGTTGAATTTGTCAGTACGGATCTGAGCGTATGAATATGCGATTGACTCTTAACTGCAAAAATAAACCTGAGCCATTGACACTGTCCCTGAATCACACTACTTTAGACCCGATAGTCAGGGAAGGGAGAGCACAGTGGACCATGCTCCTTGATGCACTGTTTGTTCATGACACAATGCCACTGAATCAACCAATGGCATGACTTTAGATAATGTCCTCTTGGGGCAGTTGAAACTTGAAGGCAACACGTTTAGGAATGCAGAAGGAAGCAAGCAGTAGATGTGGCTTCCTCTACAAGGTTACTTGCTATACCTACCTTAAGAGGGCATGAAATGCACACAAATGCACAACGTATTTTCATTCTTAAACAAATTATGAAACAATGGTTGAGTCAGGTGTCCTTGTTTTGGACTTTGGGGCATGGTGTTTCAGAGCAGCATGGTAAAATCCCAATCTTTCCTTTGCTGATAACTGGAATGACAAGTTTCATCCAGGTGGCACAAAAATGCACGATACTGAGACACCCCTGTTGCCACTGACTTACGCAGGCAGCCAGAAGACTCAGAATCTCAGAGGAGCTGCTCAACACCTAGAAGGGCTGATCATTAAAAAATCATTATAAATCTCTGAATGGTGTATGGTTTATGAAGGAAACAGCAATTGATTCCTCAGTGGTACCATTACTCTCCACTATTGCTATCATTCAAATGGCAATAACGTTGGTTATTTACCTTCAATTAAAATATCTAGTTAGTTGTGATGTCATTTAAAATAGCACTATAATGTGTTTAGTGCTCCCTTACCAAACACCATAGATAAACTCTTCTTGGCAACAGGGGGCAGTGATATGAAATGAAAAATTAGCTTGGGGGAGGGAGGGAGAGGAAGGAATGTGTAAATCTTTTGCTGGGATGTTTTTTTTATGTGACTATATCCCCTCGGATCTGGCTGTTCTGGAAGTGAGACTGTGGCCTCTCTGCAGCCAACTCAGAACCTGTCGGGGATCCGGAACATCAGGTGCTGGGGGAACACGGAGATGTAGTCTTCGAGTTCACCAAAGTCTTTTGCCACTGCTCCGTGGCAGGGATGATTCATTGTCAGAACTCTGTAAAACTCTTCTTAATGGAAACCTTTTTCCCCACATAACATGAGCCATCTTCGGTACTGTTCTGTTTTCTCCAGTCCAGAATCTAAATACAACTCACAAACTGAGAGAATTTTCTGTTTAATGAGAAAAACTAAGAGATTCTCAAGAACCTTACCTCTGCTCTTTGCAGCTGCCTCCTAACTGCCCCATGTGCGTGAAGTGTATTGTGAAGTACAGAGGAAAATGTTTGCTGATAGCCCACAGCAGCTCTTCACAGACAAAAGGGATGAAAGAGATGGGTTTTTTTTTGCGTGTCTGCTGTCCAGTTTAGAGCATTCCTCTTATGACAGAGCATACTTCTGTCTAACCCTTTATGCTTTCATTCAGCGTCACTACAAAAAGCTACACATTAAAAAAAAAAGTGACAAAAAATTCAGACAGATGAAGAACAGATTAACAAAAAATGAAAACAAAAAAAAATGAAGCAAAGAAAACAGCAAGAAAACCTTCTTATATAAGCTCTCTCTCTTTTTTTTCCCTTTTCTTTTAATGCAAACGTGAAAATCAATGCTTAAAGAAATTAATGGAAAACTGAAAAAGACTGTAAAGAGAGCTAGCTTGAAAAGAGGTCCTGTTGTGCAGCCTCCAGCACGGCTACACTGTAGAAATCAGTGCAGACCCATCTCTTGTCTCGAAGAGGTTTTGGGAGCAGACAGCCCCAGCGTGTCACTGACAGATGCCCTGGCATTTTGCTGGTGGTTGTATGTCAGCTGAAGGGTAATGTCATTTAGGAAGGTTGCTTTGTTCGGGTGACCAAAAACACTGGGTTTGTTGGGTAATGTCAGGTTTCTGTGTTGACCGAAGCATGCTCATGGCAAGAAAGATAACTCGCATTGACAGCTTTCTGTAGCATGGTCCAAATATAAGCAATCAAGATGCTTATTCTGGGGAAGGGGAAAATAATTTAGGAGCGTTTGGAGCAGCTTCCTGAAGAACACTACATTAAACTGAGTTACATAGTAACAGATTGAATTTGGAGTCTTAACTTTAATTTTATTTTGTGTAGATTTAGATTGAATTTATGTGCAATGCCATGCCCTTTGTTTATAGGCAGAAATCCTCAGCTAATCTGCCTGAAAACTGATGGTATGATATGGCCTCATATTATTTTTATGTTTGTCATGAGTTTGCATTAAAGGGCCCTATAATCACACAAATAATACAGCCTACAGGGACAATGAGCAGATCGACCTAAATCAAATAAGTATGTGGATATGTACATGCTCATCTGCATATGTTATCATTACACCAACGATACCGGTATTTATTTGCAGGAGACCTGAGCAGCATCATCAGCAAACGCAGTCCAAGCCACAAAACAAACAAACAAACAAACAAACAAAACCCAGCAGAAACCAGAGCAGTCCTTCACCCATTTAAAAACATTTTACGTTTTGAAGTCTATTAATAACACATTTGTTACTTGATCTCTGTGAGTGTTCTAAGGAATTCTTCAAAACCTTTAGGGCTCATTTTTTGGTTTTGTTGTGGGATTTAAAGGGCAAAATCTTTTCTCTTTCCCGGACTGTGAAGACAGCATTTCCCACAGCGCAGGGACATCCAAGGCAGGCGGAAGCACCTCTTCCTTCTCTGCTGTGATGCAAATGCCCTGCTGTTTCTCAGGAGTGGTCGTTTGGTTGTCAAAGTAATTCTGTGGGTCAGCATCACTTTCAGATATCACCTGCTTGCCAAATATTAATTTACAATTCTGCATTTCACTGTTGTAAAGCCTGACCAGTACTCAAAGTGCTATAGAACATGCTGCTTGTCAACCGGGTTCAAGTCACACCAGTGTCATCCTTGGGAAGAGAAGCTGGAAATAACTAGAAATGCAGGTCTGGTGCTGCTGTGGGAAGGCTTTTCAAGGTGCCTTCAAACCCCCATACTTCAGTTGTTGACGGGCCACCCCGTGCCCTTCCAAGATGAGCAGAGCACTGTGTAACCTTGTTATCTATTCATTTACCTGCTGTGGAGTTCCTGTTGCCATGTCACATGAGGATCAACCAAGAACTTAATAACAGAGGTACAAAGCTTTTCTTCATTCTTCTCGTCCGGCAGAAGAGACTGTAGAATAGTAGGAGACTATTTCTAAGGTCGTCAGTACATTTTGTTTCACTTATGTGTTTGTATGTTTGGAAAAGCACTGTGCTAAAATAACAACAACAACAATAATAATAGTATTAATTCCGGGTAGGATGTTTTCTGTGATCATTCTTTATAGCCTGCGTAGCTTCTGAAAAAGTTGCTGCTGAAGAAAACAAAAGCCCTCACCTTTTGTTGTCAGAATACAGCTCCAGTGGGGATGCCACATTTAGAGAGTAATAAAAGAAGTGAGAGGGGCATTGTCTCCTTCAGGTAGTCAGGGTCACACTCCTGGGTTTTAATTCCAACAGTGTTTTATACTAAAATGACCTCATGTATTACCTAGGACAACAGGACTGTGTAATGAAAACCACTGTGCAGCACAGTGAATTAAAATCAAGATACACATTACAGAGTGCAAATGGCTGGAGATGCAGATAAAAAGAAAGATGGATGTAAGGAGAATATCGGACAATGATCCATGAACTGCAATTCTTCACCGTTAAGCATACTCTATGACTTACTAATTTTCCCCCACAAGAAATGGGAATTAATGTTATTTTCCATTCTAGAGTAATCATATAGCAATTCTTCACGTTTTTTTTTTCTTCTTGTGCAGGGGGCAAACTATGTGAAAGTCAAAGCACGTTCAAAATTGCTGTTAAAAATGCTTCAACATGCAAATTTTCCTACAGTTTTGACTTTGTTTTCTTAGAGTTAAATGACGTGCATACACGAGAATATATTCGGTAATCACACAGCTTATGCTAAGTAACTATTTCAAGTTGTCTTCAATACCAGCATGTTTCCATATACTTACCTTGAAGTGTTAATGACATTTATTTTGGTAATTTTTACTCCACTAACATGCTCTTTCAACACTTTAAAGCACTGATGTATGTTTTTCAAGCAAATCTCTTAATTTACCTCAATGAGGAAATTGACTTGAAAAGCAGCACAAATCCTGGCTTACATAGGAAGTATGTCTTGAAGTTAATAAGCTTATTTGACTGAGGATGTGGGTACGGGGACTGCTCCAGTGAGCAGAAGTTTCACAACTGGATGCAAAGTCATTAGCTTACTGCAGACCAACCTCTTGGAATAGCGACTTTTCTTCCTGCTCTGGAAAAGCCATTTCTCCAAACATCATTCTTTAAGATGTGAAAATGCAAATATGAGAGAGTGCAAACCTATTTTTTTAAATACAGAACTTTAATTAAACATCAGTGTATTTTGGGATGATGGCAACTGAAAACAAAATCTGTCAACAAACAGGTAAAACCAAGTGTTTGTTTCATGCTGGGCTGCATCCCATTGCAGTCTTTCCACGGGGAACAAGACTCCATGTAGACAGAAGGATCTTTCTTTATCTCCAGGATGTCCTTACCACACACAGTGCATCCATCCTTCTTGCAATATGATACAGATTACTATTAGAAATATATTAATTGGATATTATGTATTTGCAAGCTTAACACAGGGTATAATTTATTTACAAGTCTGCATCTCAGCTTCTCCTTTTTCCTCTCCCTGACTCCTCCGTATCTTCTTTCTTCCGAGCAGTCTTACACTGCAGCACCAGGATTGTCTGTGGTGTTTAATGTTTTAGTGAGGTGCGTGGTCTCTCCTTTCACTCCCTAGGGTCCTATTTCATGCCGGTGTGCTGAGAGATGCGTGCTTTTACCTTTGTGCCTGACAAAAAGTACTCGGTGAGGTGTGTGAGCAGCCTCTTGGGAATGTGTGTGTCTCCTCCTTCCCCTGCCCCTGGAAGATCTGTCTGCTTCAGACAGGGACTAAGGTTGTTACAGCTTATTAAAAACTATGCCACGAGAAACTTAAAGTGGCATCGTATAAACAGGACACACGGTGGGCATGCACTGGACACAACATTTATTTTCAGTTGTTATTGATGACCTTTCATAAGTTGCTCGTGGCTCTACTTTGGCCTGTCACTTGTGAGAATAAGGGTCATCAATAACTTATGGAAATAACTGTCTTATTGATAGTCTGGCTACTGCATATCCAGCATTTTATCTCTTTCTATAGACATGCAGACGTTCAAAATACAAATCACAGAGAAAACACTTTTGATGGTAGCCACTGCCCCTTTTATCTTTACAAAAAATGTGGCTTTCTACATTTTCTTTCTTCCTTCCTTTCTCTCTTTCTTTCTTTCCCTCCGTCTTTGGTATTTCATAAAGATACGCCCCTAATTTATTTATAAGGGTAAGTCTCCAGAACAAGGTAGTATTACCGAGCTGGCTTACCAGTTCCTCTATACACATGGGTACATTCATAATTGATGAAATGGCCTATAGTGTTGTGGGTAGAATAAACTTAAGGTCAAATCTCTGGGAGAGCAAATCTTGCCATTATTCCTGATGAGAAATAAATACGTGCAGGAACTAAAAAGTGCAGAGCTGAAAGGGAATAAAACCGAACGTACAAGGGCACTTTCAGCAACTCATTCCAAAGTGAAAGTGCTTTTTTTTTTTTTTTTTTTTTTTTCCTGGTTTTTGCTTTTTTTTTTTTTTCCCTTCATTGCCTTGATCTTCCTAAAACTGTGGTTGGGGCAGGTTAATGACTGACCTCTGAGGGAACCGCATACCAGCCTTTGTTCCCTAGCAGTCAGGATCTTGCAGAGGCTTGAAACCTTTGAGAGAGAGAATAGGATTAAGCTGCTGTGTGAAGTCCGGCGCAGGTGATGATCAATGGGAGCGGAGGGGTGGGTTTCTCAGGCGGAATCCCGGCGTCCCAAGCCCCTTGCCACGGGTAGGGCTGCAGGAGCCCCATCCGAGCTGTCTTTCAGCGCTTCCAAGGATGGGGCGCACCCCGTGAGGCAAACCCCATCTTCCCGCGCAGGGGGAAGGACGCAGGGCCGGCCGTACTTTGCGGGAGGGGCACTCGCTGAGGCGGATCAGTGCCTTTCGTTATGGAAATTCCCGTTCACACCGACCCGCGTCTCCTCCTCCCCCCAACCCCCCCTCCCCAAACCCCGCTTTCGCGGGCCGGCGGCTCGGCCCCTCAGCCCAGACCGGCCGGCGCCGGCCGCGTGACATCACCCATTCACGCCGCGGCTCAGCTGGCGCCGCCGGGGCGGTCGCCATGGCAACGCGGACGCCAACCCGCGGGCAATGACTTCCAGCTGCACGCCGCCCGCCCGCCGCAGCGCGCATGCGCGCCGCTGCTTTCTCATCCTCCCCTCGCAGAGCTATGTGAAGCAGCGGTCAAGGGGTCTCCGTGTGTGGGCGCCTCGGATCGCTTGCGTTTGCAGCCAGCGACCGCTAATACTGCGGCTTTGCGGGGTTATCTGAGCAAAATTCAGCTCTGGGCTTTGATGACCACAGCTGGCATCTCCTCGTTCTTGGGTTGCGAGGCGATCTTCCACGTTCGCTTTTGGGATGCTGATCTCTTCCACTTTCTCTGCTGCTCCTTTTCCTGTGCTGAAGGAAATATATCCGAGCTGATGTGGGATACTGTCAGCGCTTGGTACTTCTGCACAGGGCCTCTAACATCATACAGTCCAACCACCAACACGCAAACCTGATAAACCCTGACAGCTGTGAGCTGTGGCCCTGCGGTTTGCTAGCTCACAGTCTGGGTGTGAAACTCGCTGAAAATATTATCCTACATCTAATTAATAGTGATGTGAAAACGATGAGAATCCTTCCCGAAGAGAAAATAAAATTATATAATATATTTCCACGTGGTTCCAAAAAACTCATTCTGTAGGAACAACACGCTTCTGACTCAATTCGTCTGTAAGAATGAAGACTCAGAGAAACAGTAATTTTCCAAAATTATGGAGTGTTTTAGTGTGATTGTAATTGCCCCTTTGTGCTCTTAATTGATTAACGTTGTTATAGCACAGATTGTAACTAATTGTAACCGAACGCTTTAGATGTTAAAGAACCTGGCTGGCATCTTGGCATGAAAGTGCTCTCTGTATAATGCACTCACACAGAATCCGCTCTGATTTACTTGCAGTATCTTATGCTAATACATCAGTATTATCTACCACGTTCCTTCGGATTGTTATGCTTCTGTGCCTTTTACGGGTTCACGTGCTAGCTTTCTGTACTATGCTTCCTTAAGGAGATGCACCTGGACTTGGGATGGCCAGATGTGGGTGCTGCATGATGCAGGCACAGTGAATGATGCTGTGGAGGTGAGCCCCGCTGGAAACTATGATGGTGTGAGAGTGTGTGTGTGTGTATGTGTTGTGACTGATTATTTCATCAGGAGCTAGTGTCAGCCTGGAACATCTAGCTCTGAGTGAGCCTGGATGCAGTCCAGCTGCTGCCTTGCCCTGTAGGGCTGTAGCGCTCAGCCTTGCTGAACCAGACCTGTGCCTGGGTGTGCCTGATCTGGGTTGCTGTTATCAAGAGAGTGAGCAGCCCAGCAAAGCTGGTGTCCTAACAAGAACGCAACCCTGCCTCTCCATGGCTGATTCTGAGCTAGAGGTATGGGTTTAGCCTGGATTCTGTGGCATCTTTTGTGCCTCCGTGTTGCGCTCAGGTGGTTCTGGGTCCATGGTGAATTTGTGCTGGGCCCAGCTAGGAGCTCAGATTGAGTTTGGCATGGGGTCAGTAACACCAGTATGACCTCTGAGCCTCTCAGATCAATCTAAACTTTGCTGCTTAGCACAGCGTGGGGATAACTGGGCAAGCTTTGCAAGATGCGTTCATTTTCCAAGCCTCGTGAAAGTACTTGTATGGATGTGAATCTGCAGGGTCCTGGGATGCAGCCTGAGCTGATTAACTCAATCAGACCCAAATTGACTCTGCATGGAACTTGCCTGGTGCCTCTGGCCCTTCAGCATTCTTGATTTGCTGCTCATCAGCTGTGGTATATCTGCACGTTGACTTTATCTACAGCTGTACTTATAGATGCGTAGTCTAAAATGTGGCGATTGGGCAGAAAATCACTAGGAGAGAAGTTTACAAAGAGATTCAGTAGCACAAGGGAATGGTGTTTAAGACCAGGACTGTGGCTCAACACTTTGCCATTTATCTTTCTTTCAGATTAGGGAGCAGACCCACAGGAATGTAGAATTTACTGTTGTTGAAAACTGAGTATAATATTAAACTTTAACTGGGCTTGTGTGTTCCCTTTTCTAGTATTTGTAATAGTCAGATATTTGTGTTCCTTCATTGCGTGTTACAGTTCTGATCTAGCAAATCTCTTGAATTATGTTCTGTAGAGCTTTACTGGATCGGGGCCACTGTCAGTACTTCCAAAAAACTAAAGCCTAAAGCAGTTTCTGAAATATTTGGCTAGAGATGCTCTAGCCTTATTCCTCACCCATAAGGATCTTATCTGGACCCTCCCGTAGGAACTGAAATAGCAAATGTCATGTATGCAGACTTGGCAGTCAGTTTTGAACTTGGAGGGCTTCTTATGGTGAAGTAGTATGGGCCAACATGCCTATTAGACATGTTCAGAGCTTTTTATGCTTTTCTTATCCATTTGAAACACAAACAATCCCTGCTTTCCAAATCAGGCCTAGCCATGTATTATGATGGCGGCGGCAACTTGATAAAAATAATATGGAAAACTTAGTCTTTAGTTGCCTATAGAGTGTGCTTTGTCCAAGAAGGAAAAAAATCTCCTATTCTAAAGTTAAGTAAATAATTGTTTTAAAAGTTTTTAATGCTGTAAGAAGCTGTTGGCTGATTTCTAAACAGTTTTCGATAATCTTTCTTGGTCAGTACTGCAAAATACATACCTGGATACCTCAGTGACAGCAGTCTAAGTTAGAGATTTCTTTTCATCTTCAAAATTTGTTTATATTACTGTGCCTTGGTGGCTTGTGCTTCTGATAAAAGGAATAACTTCAACCACGCTGCCTTATTCTGAACTACTTTGTCTTCTCTTCGTTTTTACTTAGAAGCTAAGTAAATTTGGGGTGACAGTAAGTCAAAAGTTGTTAGATTATCATGAACTCTACGCCTGTTCAAGAAGCTGGAGGGCTATAGGATGTATTTTCAGGTAGCCTATGCTCCGAGCTATAGTGTGTGGGGAAAAGTTCCCGTCAAGTATTCACATTGAAAATGTAACGTTGTAGAGTGTGTTTTTTGAGGACTTGGCTGTATTTCCAAGCGTCAGGTTTGCTGACAGACCAAGTAATCTTTATTAGTCCCTTCCAAGTATATCGTGGGGAATTTTTTCAGTCTCATCGTGAGAGCCATGCCACCTATAAGGTAGCACAGGATCTACCTTTCTCATGGAAAGCCCAACAGTGTCAGTTTAGAGTCTCTTACCGTGGCTTACTCAAAATATATTTGCTTCAGGATTTTCAGGATGCAAAAGAAATTTGCTTGTAAGACACACAGTTAATTCGTTGTCCACTCTGAAAGTTATGCCTCACATTTATTTATTTGGAAACTACAACAGATACAAAGAGCACACTAATGTGATTTGATAGAGAAAATTCTCAGCTACAAAATGCTGTTTTTCAACAAAGTCACCACCATCTGCTATGCATTTTTGCTAGTGATGAGCAAGAGCTCGTGTGCTATGCTTGTAAAAAAATCTTCACAAGTGGAGGTGACCTGCTGTCACCACTACTGAAACACACTGCAAACATCGACGAATGTCAGTGGGTGAAATTTTTTCTGCATGGAAGAATTCAGTGACACCTTTGCTTCATCTACACTTCCATGTCAAATACATTTTGTCAAACTGCCCCTCTGCTGCCAAATGTTGCACAACAACAGAATATAATGGAATACTGGTGGAAAAGTTCAACCTCTGCTGACATACCACCATTATCTGCCTCTGAGGTAATAAGCTAACATAATAAAAAAAGGAGGCATTACTTTTGGAGCAGCCCTCCTAATTTGTATCTTTTGTGTGGTATAATGAGCACAGAACTCTTACAGTTGGCTTTGTGGAGTCAACCAGCAAATGCCATTTTGTGAAGTGATCTTAGAGGCATAGAAAAGGTATTGCTGGAGAGGATCTGTGAAATAGAAAGGATTTTAGATGTCTCTTTACTGTTGATTGGGTGTGAGGAGTTCAAAGAAGGCTCAGGACTGAGAATTGTTTTCTAGGCCCTATTTTGGTATATGAAGCTGCAAACAGCACATTTTCATTATGTCACTGTGTTCCTAGAGCTGCCCAGTAGTCAGCCTTGGTCATAAATGGGTTCATACCGACTTTATGAACTGTGATAATTGTGTGAACTTTTTTTGTGTGTGAGGTGTATCCGTGTGTCTACATACATACAATTGAAAAAGAATAGTTTCTAGAAATGTAGTTAGAACAAACTAATTTATGGAAAAATCCCATTATTTAATAATGTACCTCTTGTTGGAGTGAACAGTAAAAAAGCTTAAGCATTGTAACCTTGAAACTCCAGTCTACCATGACAGTATTAATAGCAGTTGGATGGTGGTGTTTCATTTATGTAAAGCTATTTCCATGTGAATTAAAAGAAAAGTTTATAATGATTCAAGAGAAGAAAGTGGCTGACCAAATTTGACCTGACAGTAGCCCTTTGTATTTTCATAATTAATAAAGTAAAAAAAAAGTATTTGCATTGATCGTAACATGTTTTGTTAATTACCGCTATTTGTCCTATTCATATTGTCAAATGGGATGTTCATGTTTTCGATCGTTCAGGCTCTTAGCTGTGGTAAATGTACTTGTGGCTGCCTCATGGCATCTGCTCTGTGCTTTTGCTGGAAGGTTTGCTCACTTATGCTGCCAGGGCTCTGTGTTTTTCTTGTGGAAGAGAGAAGGTAGCTTTTATACCCAGGTTAAAGAAGCTCTTTGTACTGCAGTGAAAATGTAGTGTCTTTGAGTTCAATTCATCAATTCAAATGCAGCAATTCAGTGCTCAGTAATGTAGTCTGACATGCTAGACAGTTGGTATCTGCAGAGGTTGTATCTAGAATCACATGGCTCTGAATCCTGGAGGATCTCCGTGGTGTGAGGTAAGACTGTGTCTTAGCTCTCCAGTGTAATTTAAGTTTATTATTTCCACCAGGGTTTGCTTACAACAAGGATCACAGTATTGTGAAGGAGACCTACTGCTCTACACTGTATTTCTTATATGCTAACAATTCCTTATGGCTTTTCCTGGTGAAAGGAATTGCTTGAAGAGTGATTCTACCAGAAACTCTGAAATGTTGTTTTAAACCTAATCAGACTTAAATCAGACACAGTGCTTCTGAAACCTAAGGTGACATGGAGATCAAAGGACAGAAGTTGTTGAAGGAAGGCTTCACTGTGGTGCATCTACTTGCATTATATTTGCAGTGTATGATTTTACAGGGAGGAGCTCCTTCCTGAACCACTAGGAGCTGTATGGTTCCCTGCATGCTCCTTTTTGACGTGCATCTTGGTCCTCTGTGGGAAGGTGGGAGGTGTATTTGTTCCAGGTACTGGGAAAGAACTCATTGGTAATCCTACTCAGAGAATAAAGATATGTCATCTTGTTTGTATCTCTTTGTATTGCCATAAATTGTGGTTTCTCATAGAAGTTCTGGAAGATTTTAATTACCCATAGAAAATGGACAGCATGCACAGGGAGATGATTAGTTTTCCCATACCAGAGCACTCATTTTGAACACAGAATGAAAGGAGCACATTCAGCCCTTACAATGCTGACACCATTAGCAGTGTTCCTATGTGAGGGAAAGAGGAAAGTAGGTACATTTTCAGAATAGAGCTATCACACTGTATTTCATTCAGCAGAGGTTTGCTTGTTTGTATGAACAAATTTGTTCTCCCTTCAGAGGAGAAAATTCAGGCAGCTTTCTTTAGTTCCTGAGAGATCTGGTAGCATATATTCAGAATTTTCTTGTTGTTCAAATAAGCTGTGTTGCACTGTAAATCACTATTTATTGTCCAGAACTAAAATAGCAAAGTGTAAACTACAGAGTTGGGTACTTTAACCTATGATAAATACTGTGCTGGAGCTTGTCTTTTCTAAGTGCACTTCCCTGCTCAGCCTTTTCTTCCTGTGGGGAGCATGTTCATAAAGGAGGTTAGGGCAGATGGTTAAAGATTAATAATCATTGAGAAAGTAGGTCTACCCATGGTGCTTGGTTTTAACATTAAGTTATCCTTAAACGCGACCTTGGATACAAGTCAACTTGGAGGATTGAAGCCCTCATATGGAACTTGCTCTCAATTTTTGGAAAATTTCTAACAGTCTGAAGTTAAGATGATTTTATTTTTTCAGCTGTCTAAGAACCGTATTTAACATTTTAAAGTAGTTTGTTTGATTTGTCCGCAGTTTCAGTAGAAAATCATCAGTACTGTCTGTCTTCTTTTCAGATACAGCAATTGTGATTGATTTCAGAGGCTGTCACATGGGTAAGTCTAGACAACACAGAGGGTATTTGTTCAGAGCTATAAAATACCGGAAAAAGATAAGACTGTAGCTAAGCATTTTGTGCACCAGGAGGCATCTCAACCTTCACTCTGGCTTCTGTGAAGACTTCTCCAAGCTAGCTTGTTCTCAGGACTAGAGTAAGAGCAGAGGATTCTTCTCTTTCCTAGAGACTATAAATAAGCATGTGTCTACACACAGATGTAAGATGCCAGTTCATACTCTTTGTCACTAATTTTCCCCCCAAAACTTTTCACCTGTTTGATTATACAGTATTCTCTGTTCCAAACAGCACATCTTACAGTGCTTGCTTATCCATGATCAGCTGTCCTTTTCTTATAACTATGAATGATTTGAGTGCCAGTTCCTACTCTGTGTAAGCATGATTCATTAGATCTTAATCTATGTTGTAAATATGTGATCTTTAATAACGTATTTTCTTTCTGAACATTGTGGGAAAATAGCTTCACTTAAGTACTTGGAGAAAGTGGTTCAGGAGTTAGATTTACTCATTTGATGATATTTACAGATTAATTGGCTGTGTGTTCTTGGTACAAGTTCACTGAGGATCTAGAAGATGGGGTCACTTGGGAGTTGTTTTAAAAGTAGAATACGCAGTTACTGTGGTCTGTGGTCGCTGTTCAATGCAGTGCTATCAAATTTGTCCTAATAACTGTACATACACTGTCTTAACTGGAAGAAGATATCTGAAATAAAAGTCTGTATTGCTCTACTTGCATTCTATTAGACTTCAATATTTAAATATAGAGTGTATTTGTGTGAGTTGGGCATATGTACTTACATGGTACATGTATGCATATAGTAAATCCTTAAATAACGTAATCTAAAATTTGGATGTCTGAAAAGCGGTGTTTGGAAAATTATAAAAAGTGAACTCCTTTAATTATTTTAAAATCTTATAATTGTCTTATAATTGCAATTGTCTGCAAAAGCTTCTCCAGGGTCCTCAAGCAACACAGCTATTTACTGGAGTGACCATTCATAAATATTCATTTGAATATCACAAAGAAAAACATTCCCCCTCTCCCACTTCCAGATTTAACATATCTACATCATATTTTTCTACTTTTTCCTTAGTACTGTCTTCCTTTCCCACAGCTTCTGTTCTGTACAAATTTGATTTGTAAGTGACCCTGGCCTAAGGTTTGTGATGAGCAGCCTGACAATTTGCAGTATTAATGATCTTTATTTTGACCTCTAAGGAGACAGAAAGACTAAGAAACATTATAAATGCTGGAAGAGGATATTATAAATCAGCTCTAATCCTGTTGCTGAACTGAAGGCAACTGTAACAGTAAACATGAAAATTGTGACTTCACTGCGTGAGATATACTACTTAATGTCAGGATTTGCAGAGTGTGCGTTGAGTTTGATTTACTTTGAGAAATGAAACTTTTAACTAATGGTAGCCACACCATCTAGCTTCGCAAGTGGAGAGATATGAGAAGCACTCCCTCCTAATCCAAATCTGAAAAGCTGTAGAAGTTTGAGCTGTTTTGCCTCTGTAACATGTATCATACGGAAGCAATATCTGGTGACATGGTGTTTGTCAGGTACTTGCATGGAATAGACCAAACAGCTTACTCACGTTTTTTTTTTTTTGTTTTGTTTTTGTTTTTTTTTTTCTTTGAATAAAATATTTGTTCTGATCTTGTTGGCGTCTTTCCCCAGACACACCAGACCACAGAATTATAGACTGAGATGCGTACATAGATGCCTACAAATATCTTTTACCTGTATGTGAACAGAGGTAGTCATATGTGAAAAATGGAAGATTGATAATCAAGACTAGAGATATCATTTACTATTGTGTGTGAATGGGTTAACTCTAAAGACTATACTGATGGCATTTAAATAAAATAGAAGGAGAATTCATTATGGTTAGCAACAAGGATTGTTGTGAAAACAGAACAAGAACACATAGTGCTGCTGTTAAAATTATTAACTCCTTGAGAAGTTTGTCAGAGGGCATAAAGAAAAAAAAAACCTCATCATCTAGAGTACCAGTAAATGTCAGCAACTGTATGTCCTTAGAACAAGCTCAAGAAGATATATATATCCCCAATTTTTATGATTCCCTTGCAAACTTCTTTATTCTGTTCCGAGTGGATAAAAGATTTTCCTTTAAATCCTTGTGTGTAAGACTGCAAAGTCAGAAGAAGGATTTATATAATAAATTTGAGATCTAAATGCTTAAAATTGTATGTAATACTTCAGTAATGCATGAATTAAGCTCCTGATAGGCTGTAGAACTCTTGCTTGCTTTACCTGGTGCAGATCTTAATTGTCTCAGGGCATACATCAATAACAGTGATATGGAAGATACCTAATAGCCTGAACTCAGCAATGATTTTTCATTGGGAGAATTATCTTGGCATGTTGCAGTAGTTATAAATTTATTGCGTGTGTAAGTGGTGTGGTGCTATAGCTTCTGTTTTTTATACAGATGTTTTATTGATTTTAGACTCTGGATTGTGTTTGCATCACTCGCCTTTTGGAATTGTTGCTTATATGTATGCACATGGTAAAGGGAAGTTGTCTTAGGTGCTCAGCAGTTATGAGGATAGAGTAAAAAATGAGTCAGCCTGGAGTTTGACTATTTCTTGTATCAGCTTGTCAAAACATTGGATTTTAATACAAAGCTTGCGAGAATATTTTCTACACATCTAGAATGTACTTTGCCTTTTGTTAATTTTCAAAGAAGTGGAAGAAAAAAGATGGACACAATCATCTTAATTTTTTCTTTAGATAAGAAAGTGCAATTTTTTTTTGTTTAAGCGTTTTAATAGAACAATTATTCTTTTATTTTTAAATATAGTTTTCAAGTGCATTAACTGCTTGTGACAGGTGCTGTTTTGACAGTCATGGAGAATTAAGTCCTCTTCTACCTAATAATGCAGTATTGTCAGTCAAAGATTTCTGTATCTGTTGCCTTTAGACATTCCAGCCTCATTTTGGAGTGACCATCCCTAAAAACAAAAAGACAACAGTGACTCCGGACCACTTTTGTTTATTTTTTTCTGCTGAGATCAATCGGTATCTGCTGAAACAATGGATATTTCTTTACTGTGGACTAAGCTGGAGTTCCTGGCTCATTTATCGTCTCTGAAGAGCATGAAGTTCAGAAGTTCTAATCTGTGTGTGATCTTGAAGTGGAGGACTGATGTTAGGATACATTTCTTTTATTGCAACTGGTACCTAATATATTAAATGAAGAGTATTCTCCAGTTCCTTACCTCCTGTGTCTGTCATTACTGTGTACAACAGTTCAGTGCAATCTTATTTAATAACAGAAGTAAAAAAAGGAAGAAACAGCTACACACTCATTAGAAACAAAATCAATTATTACTTTTAAAAACTACCTGCTTTCAATTAAGCAGGAAATTATCTAACCGGTTACTTAATTTGCTCTGGCTGGCAGTCTCTCAACTGCTTTATGCTGAGTGGAGCATGAAATTAAATATGTAACAACTATCCTAATGGTTATGTTTTTCGAAAACCGTCATTTAAAAATGGAGGTATTTTGCATAGTATCAAAAGAAATAATGACATAAAAATAAATGACTGCTGCTTCAATGCATTTGGTATTTAAAAGAAAGAACTCTACTTCATTTCAGACTCTTTTACTCTATGATTAATACTGAAACAGTCTTTGGTTTGACTGATGCAGATCTGTATGTGGGAATTGGGTTATTTGTTTAGGTGCTAGTTTCCCCTCCCCCTTGCTTCAGATGATGTATAACATGTGAAAGTGTTGATGCTGATATCTTGCTGCTTCAAGGGCTACGCTCCATCCTATGAGCATGTATTTTGTATACCCCGTATATTTCAGTGAAATTTCAGTAGAAATCTTTGAGGGATTTTGAAGTTTTTTATTTGATGCAATTTGCTGGATACATTTCTTCCTTTCAGTGTGACATTTCTGTATCCCAGCTGATACCCTTGCATTTCTTATTGTTTGAAGCAATGAATAGAGTTGTATGTGGTGGGTCATTTCGGACGTATTCCATTGGAGTTCAGCATTGGGTTAAAAACAACATTATAATGAAAAATATATATTTGAGACCCTGATACAGAATTCTTCTCATTGTGTACTTAGGGGGACGTCCAAACATTGGTAACGTTTAGGCTTGGAGATATGTTAGCATCATCCAGTTCCCTCTATGGTAGATGGCTTTACTCTTCACCAAGCCTTCTCCTTGCCCTAAAAATCTACAGGTGTTTGCAATGGCAGTATGATCCATAAAAGTGCACTATGTAAACATGGCTATGCTACTATCCAGGAAGATGTATTCTGATGTCAGTGTCACACCTTTGATTGGAAACCTTTTTATTGTAATTAAAGATGCAGCAACTCATCATGGTCCCCTCAGCAGGACTGCCAGGTCACAGCCTGAACCAATGGTTGAGCAGCAGGGGAGAAAGCATGGCTAGGTGCAAGCAATGCACCTGAGTGACAGAAGAGGTGAAGCCTGGATCCGCCCATCCTCACCCCTCGTTTAAGGGTTAACAGCTGAGGGGATAGCATCTTTCTGTATAGAGGTGGCACTTCTTTCAGGCTGTTGCTGGTTGTTAGAAGAGGTGAGCCAATTTTCTTTCTTTGTTGTCTGTTATTACTCTGTTGTGCTTGTATCCTATTAGGAGGCTCTGTCATTGACCTCTTTTGTCATACTGTCTCTAATGCCCAGAAAAAGAATGTTTTTTTGTCCTTGAGTTTTACTGCTATCTGCTGTTTATGTAAGCTATGTTATTTTATAAATTCTGTAATGAATGCATTTTTGCTCTCTGTGGACCTGTGAATTTGAGCAACTGAGGCAGTAAATGCATACATCCTTGCCTTGAGTCTTGACTCAGGCACTTACTGTCTGCCACAACTCTTGTGAGTACTTTGAAATTTGGTATAAAGTGTTGATTCTTCCATGAATGTAGTCCTATCCTTATATTGTAGAAGTAGTGTTTGTGATGACAGTGGTCTGTGTCTTAAGAAAATCTTAGTATTGATAGTTGACTGTTAGTTGTTGTAAGACTGTTCTATTTTGTGAATGTCACACGTAACAACAACAAAAATCAAGCTCTGCTTGCAGTGGATCAGATCTGAAATCTGCATTTGACTTTTCATTTATTTCTAGGTCCCTTTACCCTTCTCCCTGGCATACAAATTAAAACGGGGCACTCAGCCTTCAAGGACTTTCATGTTCTAATGACATACTTCGTGAAGAAAGTGACAGTAAGAACAACTTGAGTAACTGAGCTCATGGGCTCAAACAATATTCCTGTGTAAGTCACCCCAGTTTTCTGAAACTTCTCTAGTTGTAGTCCTGAAGTAAGTCACCTTTCCTTATTCTGCCCATTGGCATCAGTTTTCTTTCTCCATAGCCAGTGATCAGAGCCACTGAGCTGAAAAAAATGCCTGTTCTCTCTCAGCAATGCCTTCCATCGAATCTGATGGTGTCCTGTCAGCAGCTTATTCAGACAGAACCACCGGCGCCATCTTCATTAGGGGAAAGGCTAATATAAACAAATAAGGCGTTAGTGTAGATAGCAGACTGAGAGTATTACTGAAAAATGCTTTGCGGCAGTTGCTGTGCCTTTAGTTTTAAAAATATATAAATGTTATATGAATCTCAAATCCTCTTTTTATTTACATAAAATATTTATACATCAAACAAGACAATTTAACAACTTTATAATGTATTTTCCTGTTAGATTAATCTTTTCATATGGTAACCACATTACAAGTAAACATTTTCCTAGTCTCTGCTACGTGAATGTGGCTAAAAGCTTCCTTGTTGTTTTATAGTTACAGCATTTCAAATGTATCCCTTTTTGACGTGGTTAGGCAGCCTGCCAGTTTTACCACTAAATTATAGCAGAGAAAACACTCTGCAGAATTTGATTAGATTTCTTCCTTCTCCCCATGAGTAAGGCAAAGCAAATTTATGTTCAGAATGCAAGCTGGGTTCTAGAGAATTGAATATAGGTCCATATTTGTGGTGTTAAAATGCATGCAAGTTTTGTGGTTGGAAATGCTTTCTAGTGCTGCTTTATATTATTACTTTTTGTTCTGTTTTGTCGCTATCATCTGTAGAATGCTTGGAAAGCATTAGACCGTATTGAATCAGGATTGGTATTTCAAACAGTGACAAAGATGTCTTAACCTCTTCTATTAATAAAAAAACTATATAAATAATGTGATTAGTAAGACTAGATTCATCTCTACTGCTTCTAGGCAGTTATCTATGGGATCTAATTTAGAGATGTGTAATCTATGTGTTGACCCTTTAAGGAGAAGGGCTACATCTATCTGGCCTCTAAATATGTGGTGCCTGAGTCGTAAGATTAATTTATCTGAATTAGAGATTGAATTGGAGCGTACAGTGGTGTGTTTTTTGGCTGAGGAAGGTGGGTTTTCTTTTTGTACCAGTCTGGACAGACTGAAAAAAGGATGATGCATGTCTAATTCAGAGCTGATACAGAAGCTAAGGTAAATGAGTGCTGCAGGGTAGGCATAAAAGTTCCCATTTTGAGGCAAACTATATCTGGATAGGAGCTCTTCATATTCTGCGAATCTATTTCATAGGTACAGAAGGATTCAGAAATTGGCATTACATGTCCAGCACATTTCATGGGTGATCCTAAAAAACTGCACACTTGTGGCTGTTTGCGGTGTGTGCTTTCAGTACTAACGTGAACTGAAACATGCACTCATAGTTCTCTCCTACAACCAAGCAAAGGAAGTAAATAAGTAACTTTAATAGCTATGATATTATCTACTATATATAGATAAAGCATTAAACACATCTTTAAAATCTGATGTATTAAAATGTATCTAATAGTTAACAACATTTAATAAATATGACTGATGTGTAGGATTAATCCAAGGAAAAAAAATCCTGTAAAATGTAAGGGTTGATGTGGAGACGTTTAATCAGAATTTGCTTGGTTGTTGAATAAAAAAGATGCTAGAACTGAAGATTTTTTTCAAGTTTACAATTCCTTTCTTTGTTTAAAAAGGAAAAAAAAAAAAACAACTAAAAAAATCTGATGGCTGTCAAATTATACAAAAACAGTGAGTCAACTGGCCATGCTAGCCTATTTGTTCTGAATATGGGGGTAGTGTATATAGCACCATGTGGATTACTTATTTGTTGTAAACAGCTTTCATAATAATGGACCAACTCAAAGCCTGTTGACATCAGCTGGTACACTCCTAGTTTTATCGTCAACTTCTATTCCAACTCAGGTCTTTATCCAAAACCTATTGAGGTTAATGAAAGTGATGTAAGAGCCTAAACAAGCTGATCTGAAATCAAATATGCTGCCTCTTCTTATGGCTCTTTTCTCGATTATTCTGCTAATTTTGACAGCAACCAGTGCTTGTTTATTTCTAAATGGGAGTTATTCTTAATGTTCAAAATGTATCCAGCCTGTAACTAAGAATAATGTGATGTTGTCAGAGGAAGAAGCACAAAAAATGTGTGCATGTAGATAAATTCATTTAAATGGGGCAGCAGAACATCCATTTAACTTGTAGTTTGTATATAAATAAAAGAAATAATTGATTTAATTTATATTGCCATGGATCATTGGTGAATGTGACCTGAAATGATCTATATTTTGGTCAGGAACTTAATGTGATTTTATTCCCCTTGAAGGGAATAATAGTAATCAACCTCTTATAGCCTTTGGAGAGTGAGATACCGTCCTTTAAATACTAGAATGTTTTCAAGCATGTATTTGCACTGATGTTCCCACTGAAATGAACAGGATTGTTCTGGGAATGAAACTTGTTTTTTTTCTCATCCACAAAGGCATGAGGACGCCATTTATTGATTCACTTAAAAAATATCAGTGTCCCAGAAGTATCATGAGTGCAGTCCAAATACACCAGAAAAGATAAAACAGAAAAGTAATCTTTTTGCTATTTCTGTGGGATTGATCCGAAATGACTCTGCAAGGGAGCGTATAGTTAACACACTCATTGAAGATTTGTTTGGAGTAGATGATCCTGAGATAGCCTATTAATATATTTGAATGCCATCTTGCAGAGTGGATGATTGCAGCAGGTACTTGCAGTTAGGTATATCCTGAACAAAAGTCATGTTCTTAGAAATTCTGATTTTGGAGTGGAGATGCTGGATAAGGATGGAACTGTTTTTCTCTTTGAGACACTATGTCATACAAATGTTGCTTCCTTTCTTCAGCCAAACCAGTTTTCCGTGCTATCTTCCTCTGCAACAGAATTATATGTAAAGATTGTATTACTCTTGAATTAACTTTTGTGCAGACTCTATGATCATCTTCTGGTAATATACGGGCTTGGGACTGGGCTGCACTAGCTGTTTCTCTGGACTGGGAAAATGAAAGGCTAGAGGTGAATTGACTCCCCTTTAATCTCTGCTCTTACTGATGGAAGCCGTAGGATCCTACGATTCCGGGAGCCTCTGACACTTGGTTTACACATGGTGCTCATCCTTCTACAGCTGTGTGCCGTAGTACTTTCAGCAGAAGTAATAAGGTTGCTAGCCTGGTTATGTGCTCTAGAACAGCAAAGGGAAGGCCCTCTAGGAGTTTAATAGCAGTGGGTATGCAAGCAGAATTGTATAATTCCTGTTAAATATATGAGCTACAAACACTGTGTAATATAGGAATAGAGATGAAATGCAATCATCAGACAAAATGCATATTTTCCTTGTTTATATGTTTCTTCTCAATAGCTTGTTCTATAGCATGAAGCATGCTGTGTGAGGAGGCAGGAACACGATCACTCACACCATGGCAGGATCTTGACTGGCTGATCATCTCTTGCAACTTATGATTAAGCAATAAAGAGAGAGGTACAGGGTATTTCCTGGGGATCAATAACTGGCAGGGAGGAGTTAATGATCTGAGGTGTAGCTGAGGACCATTAACCCCAGCTGGTCATTAATTCTCATTAAAACCTCTGCAACTCAGTTCACCAAACACAGTGAAGGACAAGCCAGTGTTTTGAGCGCCTTTGTGATTCCCTTCTCTGTTTGTTTCTTGAAATGAGTTTTATTTTAATTTGTGTTACTTTCTGGGATAAGTTCTGCTTTTATTATTATTATTATTTTTTTTTTTTTTTACCCTGGCAGAGGTTTCATTCTAGGTTGCAGTTGTGCAGAAACTGAAGTTTTCACCTTTACGGTCAAATGGGATTCTCAGTATTACAACAGTAGAATAATAGGCATTTTAGAGATACAGTATTTTGCATACTGTAGCATTTCGTCAACTGAAATAGAGGAGACAAGGTATAAACTTGATAAAATATTAGTTTACCAAACTTGGATTTATTTTTTAGTAATGTAGCACAGCCTCATCTGTTGCTACATAGTTGTTTTTTTTTGTTGTTTTTTTTTTATATTGAGGATCCCTGGCTGTTCCAGCGTTGAAGCTCTTCAGTTTTCCTTTATTGCTTCTAAAAATTACTCATTTAAGTTTGGCAGTATTTGATCCATGAAACACTGCCTATTTTTGCAATCCAAATACAGACTTAAAAAGCCACGTGTAGCAAATGTTTGTTTCATTTCAGCTGAAAAGTGTTAAGAATATGTCTCTTGTAACTGATTTGAAACATGCATCGTTCTGTGCAATACTAAAATACTTTTTCTAGAAAGAAAAAATAGTCAGCTTGATGTTTAGTGTGTAGTAATTTTGTAGGTATTCTGATAATTCAGTTTATTCCAAATTCAGATTATGGTAATATGAAGCTATAACAATATATCTGAAGGCTTGCTTTTTTGTTTTTTTTTTTTTTAATGGGTGAATCTGATAGAATGTACAAGTCTGTCTTCTGGGCCTAGCCTTGCTTCTGATGGTAGCATTACAATACCTCAGTAGTGTCAGAGAGCTCAGTTGGCTGAATCCAAGAATAGCAGATTGTCTATGTTTATTGCAGATGTCTTTCTGAAAATCAGCAAGAAAATCTCTGCGGCCTTATAACTTTGTAGAGATGCTATCAAGTGTGATTGGCAGAGTTCTGGATAAGAGAGGCAGATAACAGAATGAAAGAAATAATCTGACAGCAACACAGTGAAATCAGTTTTTTTTTTTTTTTTTTTTTTTTGTTATTTATTTTTTTTCCTTTCATTCTAGTGAGAGAAGAATTAGTGATTATGCTTTGATTTTTAAAACTTTGCCATATGCCCACTGATTTACTCTGGATCCAGAGCATGGGCTCCCAATATCTGAAACCCTCTCATTCTGGGGGTACTGAAATTCCTGTAAGATGAAATAGAGGCTTACAGAGATTCATATTTGTGTTCCATATAAAGCTTGAAAATGTAACCTGGGCGACATTACTGTGTTGCTTCTAACAGCTGAAAAGAAAGTCAGCATTGAGAGTTGAGGAGGATTCTTAAACTGTCTAAGTGTTCAAATGAGTTTCAGGAGAAAAAAGGTTTGGTTTTCTTTTTTATTTAAGAATAACAAAAAGAAGGTAATATCTTGTACAGTCAAATGCAGTTTACTGTGTATAGTTTTGCTTAGTGGAAGGCTCCTGAATACTGTTCTACTGTATGGGTCCACTTGGACTCCTTTTCTAATGCTTGAGGTTATGTGTTAAATACCTTTACTTTGCCAAAACAACAGTCACTTTTTCTATGTTCTATTCTGATGGTTTTAAGTCTTACAGGGCCTTGTATTTTCAGTTTCAAGAAGCAGAAATAAAATCCTGTTTATAGAATCTGCTGATTTCTAAAACCATCAACTTGCTTTAGGTGTATGTTTTGAAACCAACCCGATCCTGTAGCTCATTTTGTGCAAGCCTACTCGCTGTGTAGTGCACCAAAGATGGATGTATGTCTGCAGTTCTGTGGCTTCCACAACTTGTAAAATCTGCTTTTTCTTTCATGTTTCAGGTGCTTTTAGGGACTTTTCTGTTCCTTTCTGTCTTAAAGAACCACCAAGAATACTTCAAAAATACAGGTTTTATGGCATGCATTGATGATTCAGCCCTCTTTATGCATGTTTGCTATTAAGACCATCTTAGTTTCTTCTCTAGATGCTGTAGAGATTTTGTTATGTGCAGAAAGGAACAGAGTGTGGCACTTCATTCCCTAGGAATCTGCGTTGCTGGCTTGTGGCATTGTTTTCTGGAAACCTGTTGAGGCATGAGGCAGTAGAGTTGGTTATGAATGAGATACACGAGGAGTTGTGCTTGTGCATTAGGAACAGCTGATAAGCATGGAAAAGAATTGCATTCTTTTGAGCAAGAGTAGCCAGTGAAGCTATACAAGGTAGCTTACGTTGTTCTGAGGATCCAGCTGACAGATGTCAGTGTGGGTTAAGGTAAATAATATGAATTAGAGGTGGGAGTTTCCAAGGAGGAAGCGAACAAGACGTTTGAAGTATAATGGTCAGAGAAGAATTACATCTTCTTTATTCCTATAAATCCTTTGGCATCCCTGTCCAAGTCTGTGAGTCATGTGAAAGTTTCCAGTTTATGCCTCCATAGCCTTTGCTTCACTTACTCATAGGTCCATATTCTAGGAAACTCATTTTTCTTTTATCTTTATTTTGATGTGCCCAGACTGTAGCCTTCAGCCTTTTTCATATCCTTCATAAAGGCTTTCACTTTAGCTGATGTCTCAGCAATTTATTTACGACCCTACAGTGTCAAGACTTTTTCCTTCCACTGAATGTCAATGATTGTGCTGTAAAGTCTTCTTTTTAAGGCCAAGGCATCTTATTGCTTTGTATTACTGTTCACTTTTATAATGGCTAGCTACTGAATCAGAATTTCTTTTCCCCCTTCTCCCTAAATCTTTGAGTCAAAGGAAAAAGTATTCTACTTGGCTTATGCCTTAACGACTTCTGTATTATTGAGTGCTCTTCTATGTTAAGCTTGAAATTTAAACATATATGCTGCAGGATGGCCAGGGCAGCACAAGTTGGCACAGCCGTCTTTAAAAGCGGATGTGTTTCTTTATTTTTTACCTTGTCTCCTCACCGTGAAATGTTTTTTCTTTGTCTAAGGTAGTTTATGGCTTACTGTCCTCTACTTCTGCCTTGTTGATCTCTTCCTTTACAATAATTGTAACTGTTATTTCTGCCATTATGTCTTCATACTGAGTTATTCCTTCTCTTCAGTGTCAAAATGTTGACACTGTCATGGATTTCAGTATTGTTTTTTTTTTGTTTGTTTGTTTGTTTGTTTTTTTATTCTTTTAACTCTAGCTTTTAACTCAGAAAAAGTCACATTACACAAATTCTTTGCCTATAATCTCTTCTTGTGCTTTCTTGGTACCTCTGTGTAGATGCTTGATCTCTAGATTAATGTGTATTGTAACAAGAGAAAGAGAACCAGTATACCTTTCTCTTGCTCTGTTTCAGTATATTTCAGTAGCTCAGGCAATATCACCAGTGGTAGTAGAATAAACACACAAGTTTCTTGGAGTATAAATGATTTTGCTCTACTTTTTCACCTTTTTTTTTTCCACCTGGAAATTGTATAGGAGACAGGATTGCTGTATATACATGTGACAGCATGTAGATTCTAAACTAAAAATAATAGTCCATCTTGGAGCTTAAGGGAGTAGATGACCCACAGTGTAGTGAAGTGGAAGAATAGCAATTTGATAACAGTAATGGCCAGTACAAAAAAAAAAAAAAAATAGACTTAAATCGTGCCTTATAGTATGCAGATATTTTGATATTAGCTTGCATGTTAGAATATATATTTGAGCCCTGAAACGTGTTGTATAGAACCACAGAGTCTGTTCTAACCTACAGCTGCGTAGATCAGGAGTCTGTGGAAGATGGGAAGTTACTGTTGCATGAAACTAGCATGAGATCAAAACAGATTCCAAAACACTGGAAATATTAGAAGATGCTAATTTATATCGTTGATTATAATTCCAGTCACTGGTTATAAACCTCCTGAAATGAACCACCTAATTTATAATGCATACCATGGGACAACATCTAATTTAGTGACGAGCATACTCTTGCAAAGATTCAATAGAAATATCTATTTAAATGACTATGTTGCCATCTAATTGCATATATTTTTCTAAAGCTTTGTTATTTAATAAACCTCTTATTAAATTGAATTTCATACTTTCAAAATATTCTGGTAAATAAATGCCCTTTTCTCTGGGAGATGCAGGGTTAGTATTTATGTTAAATTAGGACTATTTCTGTGAGAAAGATAAGAAAATCAACATATGCTGCTATCGTTCCTCAATTTTGAAGCAGCAAAGTGAGGACTATCCTTGCAGAGTAATTGATATTCCTGTACAGGTTGAAGGTGATAGAACAAAAGATAAGCAGAATGCTTCTAGTCCGTACTCCAGCTGCAAAAAGCCATGCTGATGAATATTTTGCATGGCCTTCAGTTGCAGACCTCTTGGTCCACTGTTTTGCCTTAATCAGACAATTTTATACACCTGAGACCTATGTAACTTTTGCTTGCAGAAATAGACTATAGAACTCTTGAAGTGATGTTTTCTTAGTTAATATTGTCTACTAAATGGTCATAAGGATAGATATACAAATAAGGACTCAATCACATGCAATCATTTTGCTCTAAAAACGTTACCTATACTTCTGATAATGTGCATCAAAGAAGTCCCCTGAAATTGTTGTACTTATTCTAGCTGAGTTTGTTAACAGTTTCATAGTCTGTCAAAGGAACCTGTAATGAGATCTGGTTTTCACTGATCATTATCACTATGACTAGTTAGAAAACATAAGGAGCACCTTAATATCACTGGGAAGTAACAGAGAAAATCTTGTCTGAAGTAAAGGCATTAAAATACTGTTCTATTAAGTTTCATTCTGAGACTTCTGGAAATTCTGGTCTATTATGTGACTGGATTTTCTATAAAATCGCAAGGTCTGTATTCTGGTAAAAAATGTTACATTTTAAATCATTTCCTCCTATGTACTTCTGATCACAGTTGGCAGTGGAAGTGGTCGTGTGAGGTATTTGTTGCTGTTCTGGCTGCAGTTTAGTGCTAAATGCTCAGCGCAGTGAGCTGTGGGATTCACTCCCTGTTTCCATCAGCAGTTTGCTTTGTTTCACTCTGTTTTGCATAGGGAAATTCATTAGACAAAGTGATTACACTGGTGTTTATCCAGTAAATATTTTGTAGATAATGGAGCTGTTGAGATGTGACAATCCTTATTTTGTCTACAGGTTGTTTATAACTTGCTGCAAGATGGGGTATTTTTTTCCTAAATACGTGTACAAAGCTTGGGATTTGAACAGCAAATGCTAAACTTGTCCATATCGGGGGATCTCGTGTTGCTTGTCTTATTGTCACTCATCAAATGAGATTTGTGCATGCTCTTGAAGGCTGCAAATGTTTTGTCTTATTATTGAGTCAAACTGAGTAACCAATCTCATTCTTCTAGGTCCTCATACACATGTTGGGTTTTTTCCTCTTTTCCTTTTACCACCGTGTTAAGGAAAGTACATGTGTGATATAACTGATTACTTACAGGTCTAAGAGAAATGTCAGGAATCAGGATGCAGAATGAAAGGAGGAATCAGAACTCTGCACAGGAAAGGCAACTACAGTGCTGTTGGAATAACCTGGACATGCGCTACTGGAGTGTAGGAACTGACTGCTGTGGGCTCTTCCTGACAGATAGTAAGGGAATTGAGGGAGGAGTCCTACAAGTCAATGAAAGATTTGAATGTATGAAGCTCCTCTGTGCAACAGATGACAGACCTCTTGAGAGCTTTTGGGACACGCTAAGGGGATAGGCCAATAAGGGAAGAGGGACTTCGTGATGACAGTTTGTTACAAATCATCTGATGGTGAGGAGAAGACAGAGAAAATCTTTGGGCAACTCGAAGAGATGTCTGACTCATCAGCTGCAGCTCTAAGGTGTGAAATAAACACCTGAAAACTGCTGGAAGAATGATACAGTATCAAGATTATCGATACAGTTGTACTGATAATATAATGATACCGATAATCCTGAGAGACAGGAGGACTTCAAGGTCCTTAAGAGAGGCGTGAGAAAGGCACATAGAGTAACACAGCCTGGGCTTCAGGTGAGCAGACTTCATCTCATTCAGCCAACTGGTATGTGGGATCACTGGAACTCTAAATGGTAAAAGAGCTCTTGAAGGCTGGCACGTTTTGAAAGGAAAATCTCTTCCAAATGTGGGAACAGTCCATTCTTGGGACTGTTCAGGAGACAGTGAGAAGCATACGATGGAGCTGCAGTGCAAAACTAGGGGAAAGCAGGGGTAAGCTACGAAGGTGGAAGGAGTCCTCTTGGAGTACATCTCTTGCAGTCTGGGAACGGAGTTTGGAACAGCCAGCATGGGCTGGCTATAAGCATGTCATTTCCCTGTGAGGACAGTCAGGAAGTGGGACAGGTTGCCTGAGAAAGTATGCGGTTTCTATCCCCGGAAGTTTGTAAGTCTCAACTGGAAGAGGACTTGAATTAGCTAGTCTGATTCTAGCTGACCCTTCTTTGAGTAGATGGTTGGACTAGAGGCTTCCTATGGTCCCTTCCCATTGCAGTGATTAAGTGACTGAGGTTTTGTAAATCATGAAATCATTAAACAATGGGCAGATTAATTATGTTACTATGTTATTTGCATGTATGATTTGATGCACTGAATAAAGAGAATGACGGCATTACTTTAACTGCATGGAAAAAGCAGTTATCATAGTTAGCATGTGAACTGTTGTTTAAACCAGGATGTTACTCAAGTTCTGTTAGGAAAAAGTAAGCTGCATGTAGTGAGGTACACAAGTCTTGTTACAGGGTCTCTTATCTAATACTTTCATTTGTGGAATATCTATTTTTTTCCTAGTACTTGAATTTTATTATTTGAAGAATGCACCGTGGCTTGTGGTAGGAATATAACAGTAGGCAGAAAGACAGCAGATAAATCTGTGGGATTTTGAAATTGAATGAATGGCATTAATGAACATATGACATGTCCATTTGTTAGTGTTGGGAAGAAGGAAGACAAATCACAGATTTGTAACTTAGAAATTAATGCAGTCATGCAAAACTTCTGTTATGTGGACTCTAAGGATCTATTTGCATTTGAATTTTTGTACTTTGATTGGCATTACACAGATGGGGAAAGGGGATAATATGATGAGGGAAGTGTCAGGGCATGAAATAAAAAATTGTGCTAGTGAGTTTTCTGGTTTTGTGCTTCTTGAGGATAGTACTATTCATAGGTCACGTGCAGGAAAGACTGCAGGCATTACAGAAAACGTTTTCTGCATAATGTGTAAGGAAGTTCCCTAACTATTCTAGGTGATAGCAATTTTGTCCCTGCTGCGATGTTGATAATTTGCTTACCTAGTATGAGTCTTGCCTGAGAAACTCAAGTGAATATAGCTTGAACCGAAAATAATGTCACTAGTTTCTTAGACGAGACAGTTGCTTTTTAAGTAGTATATGTGTAGGGATTACAGAGCAGCTTTCAGTTTGCACTTCTCAGTGAAGATTCTGAAAAACCTATTCATATTAGGATTTATAAGTAGTCTGGAGCCCACTCCGTGCACTAACTCTGAGGACTGAAGTTGTTTGCCAAGTTACTTGGGTAGAGAGTACTTTTTGCTTCTGGAGCGTTGTGCATGCTGCAGTTAGGATCTGCATGTGGGAACCTGAATACACTGTACTGTGGGCAACAATGCACATTTAGAATGCACCTGACCTGTTGCATTCCCTCCATCAGCTGATGTTCTCAGAGCAGGCTCTTTTCAAATGGAGCTCTTGCCCTGAAGTCTGTCACTCCAGTAGTCTCTTTAGATAATAAACAATAGTTAATCATCTTCTGCTACTTGAGAGTTGAAAGTATACTACACTTGGACTATTTCATTGATCTATCTACTGAATCACAATAAAAGAGGCTTACAGAGTAGTGCTGTGGGATGTAGGGAAGGGGCTTAGTGGAATTTGATGGCTGCAGCTCTGAAGAAACTCACTCACTCATCTTTCCAAGTGCAAACACCTTTTGTGGAGTGGTGTCTGTGGGATAGCTGGAAGAGATCCTAGCATTGCTTGAAAAGGGAACTTTTTATGGAAAGTATGTGTTTGCAGGCAGAGGGAATTTTCTTGAGGAAAAAATAAATTGGTTCCAGATTGCTTCATGGAATGGTTAAGGACACTCCATGAAAATCCTTGTTTTGGCTCAATATTCGCATACAAGCATCGAATTTTTTGGAAGCTCCAACTACTATTGCTTTTGAGAATCCCTTAGGACTGCCACTTGAAGATGTCACATTAAGATAACCTGCATTAGACCTTTTAGGGAAGTAGAGTGGGTGCTACAGATGTGCCTAGTTTGTGGCAGCGTGAGGTCTGTGGTGGAAAAGGAAAACAGATGCCTATTTACTATTCTTTTTTTCTTGAGGAAAAATCTTCGGTCTCATCATATTCACTTAATATTCTGTTAGCAGAAATAAATGTTTCTGTGTAGCCATGTGGATATTTCTCTGATGTTAAGCTGGCTTTGTATGTTTGGGTTTGTTCAGCAGAGCCTTCTCCTTCAGGTATGACTTCCATACGAAATGTTCTCCATATTGAACATGATGTTAGTTGAGGCAGTAAGTAACATAGCTGCTGCTGTCGCACGAGGCTGCACAATTGGCTCTTGCAGTGCATTGTTTTAATGATCAGAATGCCACGAGAGTGGTATCATGGATGCGGGTCCAAAAAGCTGTCTTTAAGTTATGCTATCAAATGCTTTTATTGTTGAATGTGACTTTTAAGTACATAGGTGTTAAATCAGCAGTGGGGGTGTAAGTGCTGATAGCGTCTGAATAAGTAATACTTTGCTTTCTGCTTGTGGTGCTTGGAGGAATGTTCTCTTTAGCCATGGGGATCTTTCCTTTTTCTCTCCCTGGGTCTGCATCTACAGTTTTAGGTGGAGAGAAAGGGAGGGGAAAAAAGAAAAAGCAAAGATAATTATCTCCATTAATAGTCTGTCTGCTTGTGCCTGATTGAAATGCAGGCAGGCTCTTCTGTATCACTGATTTATTCCCAAAGAGAAGTTCCAGTTGTCTACAAAGCCAACACCTTTGGACAGGCACCATCTGGCCAACTGCTTATTAACTCCCGTAGTCCAGCTCTGTTCTATCAGTAAAGAGCTCAGTTTCAGTGAAAGCAGACTAGAGGGATGCTTCCAGGGCCCCAAGATCTCTCTTCCCTAAAGAAAGATAAATTCAAATGCAGCCTCCCTGGTGGATGACATGTAAAAATAATTAAAAGGGTACTGAGGAAAATCAGATAATTAAAAAGGCTCAACACTGAAGCCTCTGTTTCTTTAGACTGAGCAAGGTTTTCCTGTGAGGAGGCCAGAAGTCAATTATATTCATTCTGTCATTTCAGTTCTTCTGATTTGAACCCATGTAAAAGCTCCTTTGAATCGGAGTACCAGTTGGAGCTGCTTGAGGATGCTACAGTTCTCCATGAACCTCATGGGGTTTGCTGCCTGGCTGCTCTGGCCTTACACTCCCTAGTGGCTTTACACTCCCCCAGTGGACTCTGGTGAATAGGATCTTTTACCTATAAGGTCTTACGAAGATAGATTAGCTAATCTGTAGCATGCAGGTCTGAAATTCCTTGTTCTGTTGATGCCATGTGTTTGAATCAAAGCAAATCAACACAATGTTGATGTTCATTGGCAGAGATATTTCATCAGAGAGCTGTATACAGGGAGCTTTCATTTCTATTAGAAATTATTTTTCCTGAAATAAATGAAAAAGCAGCTCTATCTCACTATGCTTTACCTATCACCATAGGGGTAGGAAAGCAGTAGGAGGGTACTTGTAAACTCACAGATGACAATATATTCTTTGAAATGCTTCTTTAAGCAAAATCTTTTAAAAAGGTGGACAATGATGAAATAAAAGAAATTACAGAATTTTTACTGGGTATCTTTATTCCATATTAGTTTTATATGTAATGGTTGCACAGTTGATACATTTCTTTGATATGAAAAGATATTTTTCCATTGTTTGTTGCTAGGTAGTTTCTTTACTCTAGGCACTGTAGTCCCAATGTTTTTTTTTTTTTAATTTTCTGAGCAAAATTTAGAAATGAATCTTCCATTCTTTCTGAAACTTGGGATGATGCAAAAATGCATTTTGATTTCAACCCTAATGTTTGAGACTTTTAAAGGCTGGGGGGAAAAACAAAATCAGCCAGGAATGTTGTCTGTAAGCTTGTTTTTACTACACCAAAATACAGACCAAAGCTAAATTTCCCTGTTCAGTCAACTTGGGAGTGTATTGGACATTTATTTTTACTGGCTTGATCTTGGAAAATTTTTTTGGACAAGGACAAACAGTGTCACAGAAGCAGATCCTTTCTTTTCCTTCTACTTTCCTTCTCCTTTGTTTTCCATGGGGCTTCTATTTGCTGTCAAGCAAAACACAAAACAGAATTTCTGGCACTGTTTTTCCTGCTGGGGAATGAGTGGTACAACTCATAATCACTAACATTGTGCACAGATGCTCAGAGAGATGATAGGAATGGAAAACTGACCATAAAGCAGCTGCATTTTGGTGTGATTCCCAAAGTGGAGGGTACTCAGAAGTTTTCTATTTTCAGTAATTAAACCAGGGAATAAATCAAAGAGAAGGCAATGGCTGAAACAACTATTGCTAAGTTACCTTCAAAAAGATGAGATTTTATTCTGTAGGTTTGATAATTTTCTCTCATCTGTGGAATTGCTTTAATATTTTGCAAAAAAAAAAAAAAAAGCTAGCAAATAAAGGTGGATAGAATTTTCTTTCTTTATAGCTCATTCTCTTTGCAGTTTCATTTTTACCATTTTGTACAATTGTGTTTGAGCACTAGCTTTGGCAAGAATTGCTCAGTGGAGGTGAATTTTCATTTAAGTTGCTAGTCTGCACGAGATCCCATGGGATCAAAAAACAAACTGGAATAATCTCAGCTGGAGTTTGGTGTTAAGCAGTTCCAAAATATAGTGCCTACTATGGACTTTCTCAGCTGATCTGCACAGATGAGCAAACCACAATTAATCAACACAACCAAAAGATCTAATGCTGAGCTTATCTTTGTTAAAAAAAAGTGTTCCTACCTCACTTTGTTTTTCTTCTTCTTTTGAGTACCTGTGCCTATATATTCTCACGTCATCCCTGGAGTATTGCTGAAGCATTGTTGTGTGTCATGGAAACCAAGTGGTATGGGTATGCTGTAAAGAATGTGATGAAAAAGTTTTATTTAAAGGATGTTCCTGTGAAGGTAAAATGAGAATATCAACTTGAGTGAGAACGTAACATGCTTGCTTTACATAAGATCACATTGGAGATAATAATTAGGATCTGGAAGTATTACTCTAAAAATGTCCAGGTTTACTAGAAGTTTGCACGTGCCCATCTATACACAAACTTCATTTATGGATGCATAAAAATATAACTTGCTCTCTTTGCAAGCAAGGTTAAGTGTTCATCTGTGTAGTGTTGTTTTGGAGCAGTCTATAACTGAATAGATAAGCAGTTGCCTTCTTTTCAGTGCCTGTTGCTTGTTTTTAAATGATCGTGCTTATTTTGTATGCAAAACATGATATACTCCTGCTTGAAATATTATCTTCTGAGATGCTATTATATATGAAGGAGAAAAATGTGTAAATGCACAACTAGTATTTCTCTATTGAAAGCACATCTATGGTGGGATAGAAATGTTAAAACAAGTGCCTTTGTGTGTAACCAGTCCCACCAAGACATATTAGATGTTATCCTGTGCAATTTTTTCATGAATCTGGTAAATTTACAGTGGTTGACTCTTCTACTCTTGAAATTCTTGTTTTATGTTTTTGAATAGGATAGTTGAGTTGGGAAGGACCTACAAAGATCAAGACCATGTCAGGGCTAACCAAAATTTAAAACACATTAATGGGGGCATTGTCCTGGGGCACTGTGAACACTGACAGGTGTAGATCATCAAACTCCTCTGTTTTCTTCCTCCTCACAGAGCTGCAGGGAGCAATGAGGTCACCTCTAGGCCTCCTCCAGACAGGATGGCCCACGTGTCCTCAGCCTATCCTCATAAGACATCTCTGCCAGCTCTGTTACCAGCTTTGGTGCCTTTTCTGAAATATTTCAAGAGCTTTCATACTGTTATAGTATGGAGCCCAAAACTGCGCACAGTATTTTAAGTGATGTTGCACTATTGCAGGAGATTCACCTCTTTTGACCAGCTGACTGTGCTGTTTAATGCACCCCAAAATGTGGCTTGCCCCTTGGCTGCTGGGCACGCTGCTGGCTCCAGCTGAGCTGCTGTCACCTGCACACCCAGGTCCTTCTCTGTTGAACTGCTCTCCTGCCTCTCTTTTACCACTCTGTGGCTGGCACTACTCAATCCCTATTGCAGCACCTGACATTTTCTCTCACTGAACTGCATGCCATTGCTGATGGCACAGGTCTCCAACCTACCTGGATGCATTTGCAAGGCCTTTTGTTCCTCCAGGGAGTCAGCAATACCTTCCAGTTTAGTATTGTCAACTATTCTAAATCCTAAATTTTAGGATGTATTGTATTCCTTCATCCAGTTCATTGATAAAAATGTGGAACAAACGTGGTGACCAGCCAAATACAGCCCCATTCTCTATGATTCTCTAAGCCAGTGTTAAGGGCTGATCCTTTTTTTTCTTTTTAAAAAACAAAATACGTATGTTCCTCAGATGTACAGCTGAGGTTTCAATGTCCTCACTCAGTGTTCATTTCTCTAATCGTACTAATGATCAGAATGTCTGATTACAGGCAAGCCCTAAGACGTTTGGCTCAGATTATCTCTCTACATTTTTAAAGCTTGAAACTTCTTCGTTAATTTGTTTAATTGCTGTATTAGTTCTTATCTTTGGGACTCAATGGCTACCTGCATCTCTTCTCCAGTCCTGTGTTTTGTCATATGCTGGAACCCATCCAACCTCACCTTCTTTCACTATTTGAGCATCATATGACCTGGTCTTGAAGTTCATTTTCAGTGTTCCCAGTGATGTAGTGAGTCTGGATTAATTCTGCTCCAAGGGTTAAGCTGCAAGACAAGACACACGTGTTTGAGAACTAAAATGCAACTTTCATCTAGTTTCTTACCCACAGAAAACATTCTTTTAACTCCAACCAAGACAAACACAAACACTATTAACTCTGTCCAATTTTCATCATCTCAATTTTAGTGTCAGGGCCAGGTTTCCAGTGGCTGATCCAAAAGATAAATGGAACACACGTGAGATTTCTTGGACTAACAGGTGTTACAGCTGCTTTTATAACTCAGGGATAAAATAAATGATTGTATATGAACCGATTCTAACACGAAACTCTGTTTCTCATCTTCAAATCGTCTGTATTGAAAAACCTCACAAAGCATTGCGGAATGTCTTAGAGTGACAACTATTTGGAGAAGTTACTGCCCTCATAATGTAATTTCACAGTGTCAGTGTATTATTAGGCTGGGTGAATAAAGACTTCACATTGTGAAATTCTGAGAAGCTGCTGTGCCCCTCCCAGTCCAATGCTGCTGAATAAATCAACTTTAACTTCCAGTGGTGCAAATTCTGTCTTTCTGATTTTTGGAGCCTGTGCTGAATGTACTGCACAACTGGTCCAGCTGATTTTTGCTTTTGATCTTCAAAGTTGTCTCTAACATCATCAATGTGTTTAAATTTTTTGCTTTTTCTGTATTTTTAAGCAGAATGTTGCACTTGTGAAGCATCACTTTCATAGTGCTAGAATATGTTTTTCAGCACAAGATGATCACTGCAGATGTCTTACTTATTGTCCTCCTGCTTGAGGAATGTCAGAGTCGTTACAGCATCAAGTTCTTTTATCACAGGAATTTTTAGTGTTTATACTGTTTTTTGAAAAGGCAGAGCTATCAAGCAGCTATAATATTTGTTAAAAAAAAATACTAGTTCTGTACTATATAATCAGTATTCTTCTACTGGTAGAAAAAAAACAAAACTTCAGTTTGACTACACCTTTTGAATTGAGATCTGCCAACTTTGAAGTGTGATGTTGTGTAGAACTTCATATTTTATTTCTTCTGTAAGGTGAAGTTTAATTGATGCTTATGGATTTGTTCAAATTTTCTTAGGAATGCTATTTCTGTTTATCTCTTTTTGTGACTGTTTCTGTAACTAGCCCCTCAGCAGATGTAGGGTGTTGCTAGTAACAGATTTTAGCAGCAGTTTTAGTAATGGAGTTTCTGGATGGGAAGATGATGTGTGGATGTGAATAGGTCAGTATTTGCATCAAATATTTATTTGCTGGAGATTAAAAAAAAAAAAAAACTTCCTGTAACTGCTGTCTGTGATAAAGAACAGGAATTTTATTTTCTAACTGGGGGAAAACTATCAGTTCAGACTCCAGGTTACTGAATGTGATGTGGAAAAATGAACCCACCAGAAGAGCACACTTTGAGCAGGATCCCTTGCAACTAAATGATTGGAAGATATCTGAGAACTGTTGCAAGTTCTTATGCCTCTAAAGACCAGCCTGTAGATGAGAAGCTGTTTATCAGATGGAAGTGGTCTACTGTATTCTTATTTTTCTGCAGTGGGATGGCCAGATAACTGAATAACCACAATGCTCTGCTGCTTTACAAAGCTCTGCAACAAGATTTTGAAATTTCCTGGTTAGCTTGTTAGATGTGGCAGGGGCAATGGTGGCCAAATTTGTGATCCTAAACAGTCTCACAAAAAAAAGGCAATTTTGCTACTGCTAGAGCTCAATGATGTGGCATGACAATATCAGCTCTTAGGGGCTGGTTTCACAGTGCAAGTATGCGGTGTTCTGTTGCAGTAGAACTGTTGTTGGCAGCCCCCTCAGCTACCTAATTTTAAGCTTACTTGGATGTAAACGTCTTGAATCGTGATGTAGAATCCCCTGAGGATGTAGAAGTTCTTCCATTTTCAAACACTTAGAAGTTTATGAATGTTCAGCAGGACAGCCCCTATTGTGGTCGCCAGAGAGTCATCGTGCTCTCCAGGTACCTGCATGTCCCCTTCCTCCTACCTAAAATATTAATTTTAGTGTGAGATGAATCACTGTCTGGAGATGCTTCTCCCTCTTGTAGAGGCAGCCTAGATGTCTAGTTTAGATTAGATGCATGAATTTTAGACAGCAAAAGATACTGAGATGAAGGAAATTCTCTGGACTATTTCCTCTTGGTTTAGAGAGAGTATACCCGCATTCCGTAGGGGATCTTGTTTCTGCAGGATTATGATACATAAGAAGTTTCTGGGCAAAACCCTGAATCAAGATGAAAAATATTTCCGACTAAACCCTTTCTTCTAGAGCATGCTTCCATTTTTAGTTGCAAATCTTTGCCCTTGTCTTGGAAGGAGATGAGGGCTTGAAGATAGGTACTTACAGAGGTGCTGCAAATAGATTGTATCGTGTCTTCTGCATAGCATGCCTGACTGAATTAGCATTTTATGTCAAAGTCTCAGCACTTCTTCTGATATGAGTTTTTTTCTGAATTTTTAAATGTGTGTTTTTTTTTGTTTTTTTTTTTAAACATGCAAGATATTAAGCTTGGAACTAGCAGATATACACCTCAGACTCCTGACTTGCATGAGCAGAGTAACACTGTAATCTAGAAATAGGCGCAAGCATATGTAATTTCTGATCCTAAAATTGAATTTACCACGGTTAAGTAACTTTCACTGGAAGGATATATGCCCCGGTTGAGGCACAACAGCTTTTGTTTTCTCTGTCTGCCCTGTTTGCCAAGATGCTCTTGAAAAGAAAAAGCACTTGCTGTGGAACTCAAAGGTATGTTTGAGTTCGTGTCCTTTTGTAAATGATGAGATTTGCTTTATGGTAAATCAAATTTGATAAAAGATGAAATTGATAGGGTTGCTTTCTCCTCCAAGGAATCAATACGTGATTAGGGCAGAATGTAACTCAGTAGTTTGAGAATAAGTTATCTGAACTCAGCATCAGAGCTTAAGTAATAAAATCATAGAATCACCAGGGTTGGGGAAAGACCTCCAAGGTCATTCAGTCCAACTGTCCACCTATCACCAATATTTCCCGCTAAACCTTGTCCCTTAGTACAACAACAAAACACTTCTTGAACACCTCCAGGGATGGTGACTCCACTGGAGTCACCTGGCATCTTGTTCCAGCATCTTTTCCCACTCTTTTGAAGAAATTTTTCATACCTTCCAACCTGGATCTCCCCTGGTGCAACCTGAGGCCATAAACTGGTGGTAAGTGATGAACACTGATTATATGTGATTAAACATCAGTGAATACTAGCAGCCCAGCAAATGCAGTCAAGACTGTTTTTCTAAGTATAGCATTTGAAGCATCTTGTTCTCTATAGGAATTCTAGTCTACCATTTTTGCCGTTGTGTGTGACTACTCTAAGACTTGAGTGTGTTCTGGTATGTTTTTTATTTATGCATCTCCACTCAATCATCCTGAAAAAAAAGGAATGTGCTGTCTTCAGTGTTTTGAAGTAATATGACTGTAACATATTGGGGGTACTATGTACAGGAAAAACAGCCTGTTTTACATTTTAAAATTGGAGTAAATTTGGACCCCTAGAACTAAATATTTAATGCTCAGACTTGCATGTTGAAATACAAGTGAATGTGTATTTACGTGTGAAATATTTGCATACCTTACTTTTTTTCTCCAACCATCTCAGATGAGGCAGTTTGGAAATTGAGAATATAACATTGTTTCACAAGCAGCTAATTCATGAGTGGTAATAGAATGAAGTCAATGTACTTCAAAATGTATTTAAGGCAACAACTTTGCTTTAATAAGACTTTAGTTAAGTACTTTTCCATATCTGTTGGTATTTCTCTGGGGCTTGTTTCTCCATTTAAAAACAAAACAAAAAAAATGAAAACAACAAAACCAAAAGCCCCAAGAACTTTTTGTTTACATTGCAACTTGAGAAAGCAGAATCTGGGAAACAAGAAGATATTCAAGCCAAGAAAAATGGCCCAACAGAAAAAAATATTTTCTGTTCAGAAATCAGAACTGTGATACTACACACTGAAATCCTTGCTTACTGTCATAGACAGAGGAGTGGTAGAACTCTGAGCTGTGGAACATAGGAGTCCCACTTACCAGAAACACTGAAAGGCTCTGAGTTCAGAGTTCAGTCCTTTCCATCTTACAGAGGAAATGTCAGGCCTGTTCTACTCTTGCAGACTCTTTCAGAAACTGGAAGGTGGGACTTCCATTTCTTTGATCGTATGGAGGATGCTTGAATGCAAGAAAAATGGTTGGAGAACTGACTTCTAGTGAGAAGTTGAATGATGTGCAAAAACCTGCACTTTTTGCATGTTTCTTCACGGGACCAAACCACATATTTCTAAGGATGCCTAATAGAGTAACATATCTTTTCCCTGTCAGATTCCTTGAGGAATTCTAGAGGTGTCTTGAGCGTCAAAAACATGGTTGCAGAGTTAAAAATTAAATAAGCTGAAGAACTTAAAAATAGCCTTCAAATATGTATTGACATTGTGAACTTCTAAGTTGGTATTGCAGTTCTGAATGTGTTTTGTGAGGAACTATTAAGGGTTCCTGCTGAACTCCTTAAGATTTGGGCACAGGTGGAAAAGCAAGTAAATATTTTATTTCTTTTTCTCTTATAGACAGACCTATGTGGTTTGAGGATAACTTTCTGCTCTTTCTACAGCCTATTTTGGTGCTTTTGAATAGTCAGCTAACATTTGAGTTTGCTAGAAGGGATGATTTATAGCAAAATTTAAGACTTCTGCAATGAAACATTGAGGATCAACCCTGTGGTGATGTGTGCTAAGCACTGGCTGCAAACTCTTTGGAATGTAGGAACCTGAATCTTTTTGTGCAGCAGCACTGTCTACAAGCCACAGGCTGAAATTAGTTGTGTGTATGGGTGGGGTGTGTATGAAAGGGTGCTTAAAACTTGTTTTCCCTAGGATTTTATTTTATGTTACCCTAGGATAATGTGGTGTTGTGCAGAAAGGTCTGACCTAACTTGAGAAAAGAGTTTCAGCATTGCAAGCAATTGAGCTGCATTACTAACGTGTTTTGCTCAAGTTAATCAGTCTAGCCAAGAGCAGACTATTCTTAAAGACACTGTCATGCTAGTTCCTTATTTAATGGCCATTCAAGTCACCTGTTGAGTGAATGACCGTAGCTGCCAAGGAGAGCCAAATTGGGAGGCTGCAGCAGAGCAGAAGGCACAGCAATCCTGTAATGAGTCTTGAGACGTACAGTTGATTCTAAACTTTGTGTGCCAGAAGTGGTGGGATCAAAGACCTGTTTGATCATCCAGCTGTATGCCTGGGAGGTGAGATCAATAGCACCACAGCTTGTTGCATATTTCTCACTGCTGAGCGTGTGAGGTGGAAGCCTGCCGTGTGAATTGTTCTCTATAGGCTTATCTGTGAGAGTCTGTCTTGGCAAACTGAGTAAAATAATGGCAGATGCCAAGGACATATGCCTGCAAAAACATTGACTTCAAGGCCAGTAGGAGGCAGTGAAAACCTGTAGAAGATCTACTTGTTGATTATTTTTCCTCCTCCTCAAGGGCAAGCTGTCAATAACTCTTGCCTTTTTAATCAACTATCACAATGGTATGCTATGGAATTTTATTGAGACTTTGTAGAGGAAGAATTGTGAAGTCCAATGTAAAAATCCTTAGATTCTCAAAGACCTGTTTTAAAAACTTTTTTTAACTGAAAATATTCTATGATTCTGGAATAAGGCAGCCATGTGCTTGTTTTTACCATAAGAATGGGTGCACGAGTGTGCAAGGCCTGTCAATGTTTACATAGACCTCATATATCATGTATTGAGGGAGCCTTTTGATTTAGTGGAACATTCAATGTGTTCCAAAGCAGAAAAGCCTGGATGTTCAATTTCAGCTGGGATCTTGTATGCACAAGGAACAGTGAGAGCAATGTTAAGATTGTAGATTCTCCTCCTCTTTCTTTCTTTTTTTTTTTTTTTTTTTTTTTTTCCCTTCTGTCTGTGAAAGGAAGAAGATGAGCTGTCTGTAAAATCAGAGAGCTAATGGCTGGCATTAAGGTATTCATGGCAAGAATTGGAACGGTGGATAAAAGGTGCAAATTCTTTTCTAAGAAATGTAAGTCATTTGTTAGCGGTTTGATACATTTCTGATAGCTAGTGTGTTGGAGGAAGGCCAAGGGTATATTCTCACATAAATTGTTTAGATGGTAAACCTGAAAGAGCTTAGAATTAGAATCCTATTGCTCTTGTATACAGGAATCTGTAGGGTTTCATTCCAATATTTCTTCAGTGAGTCTGTATCTTTGAGAGAAGCTAGGCATATGGTTTTGGAGACCTAGTCTTCACTTAGTCTTATATTAATAGGGAATTGACTACCTCCCTAAGTGAGTGTTGCACTGATTAATTTAGCAGATTAGTGCTGTAGCTCCTTGATCTGTTTTGTATGGTTAATTTAATGTGTCTGCTGAAAAGAGCACTCCTACTGTCATCTAGTTGTTTTGTGTATTCCCGTCTCTCCCTTGTGCCAGCTCTGCATTTGTGCTTCCTGGGTGAAACTGAGGTAGCTTGTTGCCAGATGAATTTCCTAACTTGCAGAAACTGGGAATGATGTGGTTTTCAGCTTACTCAGGTTTTTTGTTTGATTCCTCACACAAATGATAGCACTGATGCAGTGGAGATAGTGGGGATGAATGGCCACGGTATGGAGGAGGAAGATGGGACTGGCCTTTTAATCAGCAGTACTAAGCAATGAGAGATTAAATGGATTATGGAATTATGATGAGAAACATAACAAGCACGTGGCTAACTGCTGACACTAGATGAATTCAGATGTGCAAAAGGTACTCATGTGGGCAGTGAAGATAAAAGAATCCTTTGCTATCTGACACTTTCAGTTGGAAAATTTTATTTCAGAGATAGAGGACTTCGTGTCTCTGACAAAGCACATGGCATGTCTTTTCTGACAGTCTGCACTGACTTTAGAAACCAGAAGTACTGCTAATATTCCTAAGCAGAGAGTGGATGTATAAAAATTCAAGGGTATCACAGAAAGAAAACAAAAGACTGCAGGGACTTGAACCTTCATTTGTGCTGTGATAATCTTACTGTACAGAGGACTAGACCGTTGCTTCAGCAGCTCAGTTTCATGTAACTCCTAACCCAGTCAGTAAGTGTTTTACCTGGCTTGCATCTAACTTTATTGCTTCTTTACTTTGAATGTTACCCATGTGACAAGTGTCTTTTGAAGGTTGCAGGCTGGGTTGATTGGCAACGTGCAACAGACATTTGTAAAGAGATGTCTCTCTGCATGTATTTATTTATTGGTTACAATGGCAAATAAGATGTGTGAGTGTTGATGCTTGGAAGAGGTCAGACAAAATTTCATTTATTAAACTTAAACACCTTGCAGTCTTTTGGGAGCTGGATTGTACAATTTTCTTTAAAAAATCTAGTTATAACTTTGGCATGAAATTTTGAACTCTGAAGTTGCAATTAAACCATTTGTTGATTTAAGTGTGACTGTATTTTCTCCAAGACTTAAGAGGCAAAAACTGCAGCAGGCTTGGGCAATGACAGTCTTGTTTAAACTTTCACTATGGCTCCACTTTTATCATCAGTTGTTGGGCATCATTTCATGCAAGTCAGGAGAAGATATAACTAACTAAAATCTAAACTTTTATTGCTTTGCACGGGATGACAGATAATGCCTTGTTGAAATACTGGGCATGGAGCTCACAGGGCGTTTTGCCATTGTAGCATAGCTATTTTTTGAAGTTATCTTTGTCTTGAACATGACTCACTACCAGCAATGGCAAGACTAGAGTAGGAAAGTGTGCACGTGTATGCTTTCTGTGCTTTTTTTTGTTTTGTTTTTGTTTTCTCTTCAGTCATCATAAGCTTCAGCTATGCTTTCATACTCTGGATCATTGACTCTAACAGGGCTGATGCATCTACAATGAGTTGCTTTGAGAAATGTGCTTGTATATTTTAAATTTTAGTAAGCAGGGTAGCTTTCAAACTTATTTTTTTTTTTTTTAATTATTGGTACTTTCAGACATAGGAAATATCAGAGACCAGGCCATGAGAGCCACACAGTATATATATACATTTGATATATAAAGATGAAAGGGATGTGCTCAGCTTCTTTGAAAGAGAGTAGCTAAGAAGGCAGGTGTGCTACATGCAGGATGCCACTTCTATGAGGAAAGTAAGACAAAATTTGCTTGTAGTTCACCATCTGGTCAGGGCAGGCTTTTGGAGAGAGGGAAAAATGGAGTTGTTACTGCTACTTGCTTTGAGTGATGAGGCAGGTTGTAGCTTGCTGGAATCTGGCTTTTGGTTTCTTCTCTGACTAACTGGGAGTGGAAGTATTTCTGTGTAGAAAGTCTTTCTCAAGTAGTGTGAGAAAGATCCAGCTGTTTTGCAGAGGTGTTCTCTGGGAGTTGCAAATAGCTGACCAAATGACTAATGTGTGGTTTAAATAAAAATTGCTGGGGTTGAGTGGATGACTGTCAAAACCCTTCACTTTTGAACATGCTTGCAAGATGAAGTGATGAGGCTGGTTTTGCAAAGTGGGTTGCTAACTGAACTGTGAATTCACCTTACTTGTAGAAAAGATGGAAGCTTATCACCAAGGTCAAACCAATCCAGTTACAGGGCCCTGTAGCATTGCTTCACTTTGAAGGTTATGTGACAAAGAGAGTTTGAAACCAGAAAGCCTATCTGTTGGGAGACTGGAATGTACTGGGAAGTGGTGAAGCTTACAGAACATCTGCTCCTTAAATGGAAGCATCTTGCACTTTTGACTGGGTGACTAAACTAGGTCTGTGTCTATAGATATTCACACTGTGAACAGAAGCTAATTTTAAGGGGTCAGGTTTATCAGTGACCTGACATGCTTTCTGAATAAAACCAAAAGCCCCCAAACTTGATTTTCTCTGGCAGAGCCCTATCTCTTGTTCTCATATAGATACGCATAGATTGACATTTGCCTTCATATTCTGAGATAAACTCATTAGTTGCAAGTTTTTGCACTCGCATGTAGGCTTATTCTGTACTTCTATTCATCTTGAACAGTAATTCAGTGCTTAGGTTTTCAGAGCTTGCTTTTAGACCTTTTTAGCATAGCTTGTGCTTTTTAGTCAATTAGTAAAACAGGGAGAACTTACAGAGGTTTACAAAATGAATCTCAGATGTATATCATGATATGAAAGGCAGTTTTTCCACTTTGGCACCTGTGTTTCTGTGATACAAGGTTAAACAAAAGTTCTGTGTCAGCAGTCCAGCTCTGAACTCCGGAATGGATGTATCTAGAGTACCTGTGCAAATATTTCTCAACACTGGCTGTCCCAGCTTTTTGTTTCATCTTTCCTCCAGTTTGTGATCTGCGTGTTTCAGCTGATTCTGGAGAAAAGATTAAATTGCCAACACCTAGATTATGTTTAGAGCTTGTGGAACTGGATTTGTGCTCATATCTAGTATTTCCCTGCTTCGTCATCTTCTGTGGGCTGGTTTCAATTGAATGGAACTGTTGAGAACCAGCTGTTGCTAGTGTCTATTGACAAGATATTTACATGCTGTTAAAATCTACAAAAACTTAGAGTGCTTGCAAGTACTTAATGTGAGTGGTATGCAAGGAACAGATCGCCCTGTTGCCAAGGATTTTTGGTGCTGAATACTTTGATGCCCCTTTCATCTTGTAATCCATCAACATCTGGAACTGTCGTATTAGACTGCATTTCTCTCTAGTCCTCAAAGTATTTACTTTTAGACTTGATAGAAAATCACTGCTTTTTTGTACGTGCTGATTATTTCTTCAATTGAAAGAAAAGGAGTGCATGGGGGAATTGAGAATAGCCCTTGAAGGATCTTTGTCCCATATCTTGCCAGATTTCAAGACAGTAGCAAAACATTTTGCAAAATTCTCAGTAGAACAGATCGGTTTGGAGTACAGTTGTTCAACCATATTGTGAAAATAAATGCTGTTCTTGAATTTGCATAATTCACACTTTGATTGTGTTTTCTGAATTGATCTCTATGACAGGATGAGATTTTTCTGATCTGCTTTTGTTTTAGATGTGTATCAAATAGAGAGATTAATTGATGATCCTTGTGGGTACCTTCCAATACGTACTCTGTTCTGTTCGGTTTAGAACAATCTGGATATATGTTTTTTTATTATTGTGCTTCCTCTCCTTGAAAAATACAACACTGTATTGGAAAAGTGTTGAAATTCTTCTGGAAGACAAAAGCAAACAATCCTTCTGGACTCAGATTCTAACACAATTAGTAATTAAAAACAGTATGCAAAATTTTATCCAAAACAAAAATGCATGTGCTGCTGAGGAAGAAAATGGCATGTGTATGTAAGAGGCGGTCAGCTAGTGATACAAATGCCTTCTTAATCCTGGACCTAGTGTGCCACTCTTCCTCTATACAAAGACAATTTGCTTTTCATGTAGTAATGAAGAACAATGTTTTAACAGACAAAGGCACTTCTAGTGTATTATTGTGCTGTCTTTTGACTAGCACTAGATGCTGGGAAAAATGGTAATTCACAGTTTGAATGCTTCTTGCCAGCGCTGTGGGTTAGAACCGAGCATGTACAATCTATGTTGCACAAGATACAATGGCGAACATTGTGTGAGAGAGAAAAGCTCAAATTATAGCTGTTGCTGATGGCTGAGAAACTCATCTTTTATATATTCTTTTAAAGATGAAGACGAGCTAAACAAAATCCGAAATATTTACCTTAAAAGTGTATATGTGTGGTTGAATTCAGTAACAATATGCTCACATAATGCTGTTTGTAAATTCATATAAAAATACATGGCTATATTACTGAAACACCTGTGTTCCTGTTTGTCTTGTGAACTGCTATAAGGCACAGGTGGCTTCTCATTAACTTATTTCACACAAATATAAATATACTGCTGCGCTTCTCTTGCTGTAACTATATAATCCAAGAAACATGATTGCTACTGATTTAATGTAATCAGTGTTGTGAGGGGAACGTTCTGAGCCCTTGTGAATGGCTCTATTCTGAAGGGATTTACACCCCATGTAAATCTGATTTAAATGGGAGAGTGGTGGAATGTGGCTTTCCTATTTAACCTATGCAAAAATCTATATTCTCCCACCTAGGTTTCTCACTGTGTGACAGGATACTCAGCTGGTACGTGGGGGAGGGGAAGAGCAGAAGTCCAATAAGGACAGAGAAAGTAGGTAAGGGACTATCTCAAGCAGGCAAGTTACACGTTTTGATTCAATATTCTGATATTCTTATCAAGGTTTTCCAGAGTGTGACACTGACTCAAACTGCAAACAATAAGGAGAAAACAGCAAACATGTATCAATGTCTTGGGTGTTCTGCAATGATTTCTTTTTTTTTAAGGGTCCAGTGTTACAGCAGAAATAAAAACCAAGAAGAAAAACAGTGAAGCCATCTTAGCATGTGAAAGCATATGTGTTTTTAAAAATGATGTTAGTAGTTTAAAGATATCTTTCTGTTTAAATTTATTGAACTATAGCCAGATTTATTCAATTAAGATAATACATTTCAAGGTTAACTACCATTTGCTGTTCACTTAGGCAAGCTATTGTGCAGTTATGTAAATTTCATGAACAGAGACACGACTTGAGTGTCTTAATTACAAGCAAAAAGTGTCATTTAAATATGAATAAGTGAATAGTTGCCTGTATTTCCTGTTCACTTTCTGCTGTCATCTTTAAAACCAAGAGCTAACTAGCCACCTATGTTGTGCTCTCGGTTTTTCTTCCTCTAAAAGAGGGGGGAAAAAAGAAACCTGTCATATAAATGCATCTGAAGCAGATGATGTGGGAATGTCCCAGTCTTACATTTGTTATTAGCACCCTGAATTTTAATTTACTCGGATCACGATGAATAGAAGTAAATATGCTGCATTTCTGTGGAATTGTCTGCATTTCAATTTGATATCTATATTTAAATTGTGCCATCTATTATTTCTGTGTAAAATCCTGTGGCAGTAACTTTATGACAAGTCTGCAAAGAACTTATTTTGTATGCTTCTATTTTCAGTGTAAAGAGCTATTATGGATTCCTCTTATTTATATGCACATAGTTGTGTTCAAAATAGTCTGTTTCCTTATTAAATTATAGTCAGTCGAAATTAAATTTTATGTAACAAAGAGTTATGTAGCAATATTCCCTCATCGTCTTTAAGTCCGAATTCCCTGTGTTCCTATCGTGTTGATAGTTTGGGATTTTTTTCCCATTGTTTTGAATTGTTTGTCTCTCCAAAAATGACCTAGAAAGAAATCTGTTGTTAATCACATATCAACGAGGGAGGGATGATTAGTTAATAAAAACCATGCCTCATTTCTGTGGACCAAATGGCTAACTCTGGTTCTCAGTATGTACAGACCCTCTTGAAAGACTGTTCCCATCCTTCAGTGATGTAGCTGCAGCTCTCCCTGAGGAATGAGAAGTTCACTATTCACTCTGTGCTTGCATCACCCTTTCCAACATGTTCCCACTGATACATTAAAGGAATTAATTGCTCATAATGATCTCACCATCTGTTAACAGAGGTTCATACCTACAGGCTGGTGGCATGTGGTGGTCCTATTCAGAAATCAATAGGCAATGCTGGGGGAACGCTTTCCCACATTGCCTTCCATTGCACTCTGAAAAGGGGAGGAGAGCGCAGTGTTGGCCATCTGCTCCTTGTCTTTCTGTGCGAGAGACCTTGATGCAGTCCAGCCCGGCTCTGATCTGACTCCAGTCTGATTGGAATGTGGCTGATCTGAGAGCCTCTCAAAGCTGTGAAAGTGAGTCAAAAGGAGATCCCCATTGTCCGGCGGGGCTGAAAGAAAATGATCACTTTAAAATTCATAACTCCCAGGTGCCCGCCATCTATTCATGGGAAAAACTCTCTGAACTTCTCTTCATTAAAAAGAGAGGGAGTCCAGCTAAAAAGAGAGAAAAGGAAGTAGTTTGTGGGAAATGTGCAAGGGATTTCAGGCTAAACAAATGAGGAATTTGGAATTTTTACTCGTATTAAAGGAACTGTGTAAGGAAAGGGAAGCATTTGTAAAAGCAAGGCCTCTGCATCAGGGGCCCTTCCCTAGGGTCCTTTAGCAAAATAAAAAGGCTTTTTTTTTTATTCTCTCTGAGGATTTTTCCCTCCCTTTTCCTCTTTCTTACCTGTGTGAATGAGGATAGGAATAGTACATGAATGAGTCTGTCCTGCATTATGTGACAGATTAGAATGCATTCAGTCTACCCTCTTCCCCCTCTCACACATGTATGTTATTGTTTAGGCTGCATACAAATCTGACCTGATAACAAATGTAAACTGAAGCCAAGTATACTCATGGAGAATTAGGCTTTTGAGGGGATGGAAGGGCTGCTCTGTCAGCTTGGTGCCTAAGTGTTCCCTGCCTCTGTGTCTAGTAATCTGAGGATTTGCTATATCACAGGAGAGATGTGGGGATTCTTCCCTTCTTCCACTTTCTTGTTCTTTTACCTCACCTGAACACAAGGTAGTACCAAGTGCTTCCTCAATCCTCAGGAGCGCTGCAGTGCTCTGCAGTCCTGTGGTCCTCTACAGAGCCTTACACCTTCAAGTGGATTTATGCTTCTGTTCCTGCAGCATGAACTGCATATTTTCTGATATTGTTTATGTGATCAGAGATGAGGAGTGCAATAGAGAATAATGTATAGTAGATTTTAAGGCATAAACAGACTATTTTGATGACTTAGCCCAACTGACTTTGCAGCAAAGGCTAAAGAATCACTTTCAGTATTTCTCTTTCAAAGCATATAACTGTAGGCTAACTACTGATTATCTTCAGAAATCCAATTTTGGTGTAATGATTTTGAGGGAATTTGTACTTTGATAAACTCTACTGATAACTCTTTTTGGCTTATTTCCTATTTAGTATACTCATTTCAACCTTTATCCTGTCCTGTGTGACTACTGGAGTTAGACATATTGGATGCCTGGGAGCACAAAGTAAGCTGTGCAGTGTGTACCTGCTCCCAGGTTGTAGTCACTGTCTCCAGTGAAAAGCGTTTGCATCAATTTTGAGGTGGTGCTCACCCACCTCCCTTATTCTGGGAGTCTTATCCTATGATGCATCTATCTCTTTCATTTTCCTGTCTTAAATCATTTGGTAAGAAGTGTAGTGTGGTAAAGCATCTGTTTTCCTGAGGTATTTTTGAGACTGTTATGGTCTTTCTCAGTTCTCAACTTGTCTTTCAGATAAATTTAAGGTGGAGCTAGTTGCTTCTAGCCACCATTTTCTGGGGGCTTCTCTTAAAGAATGGCTTAGGTTGGATTGGACCTTAAAGACCATCTAGTTTCAAACCCCCTACTGTGGGCAGGGTTGCCACCCGCTAGATCAGACCGCACAGACCCGCATTCACTCTGGCCCTGAATGCTTCCATGGATGGGGTATTCATAACTACTCAGAAGTCTGTTGTAATGCCTCACCACACTCTGAGTAAAAACTTTCCTCCTTCTAGCGTCTAGTCTACATCTCTGTTGCTTTAGTTTGAAGTTGTTCACTCTTGTCCTCTTGCTATCTGTCCATGTAAAAAGTCAGTTTCCCTTCTGTTTAGAAGTTCTTTTCAAGTACTGGAGGGCCACCATGAAGTTTCCCAAGAGCCTTCTCTTCTCCAGGCTGAACAAGTCCAACTGCCTCAACCTTTCTTCACAGAAGAGGTGCCCCAGCCCTGTGATCATCACTGTGTCCTTTTTCCAGACCCATTCCAACAGCCCCACATATTTCTATTGCTGTGAGCCCAAGGCCTGGTCACAGTATTCCCGCTGGGCCCTCACAAGGACAATCACCTTCCTCTCACTGCTTACCACTCCTCTTTTGATGCAGCCCAGGATGCAGTTGGCCTTCCAGGCTGCAGGAATGCACTGCTGGATCATGTTCAGCTTTTTATTCACCAGAACTCCCTAGTTCTTTTCTGCAGGGTTGATCTCAATGCGTTCTTCTATATCTATATGAGATCATCCTGACCCAAGTGTAGCGCTGTGCACTTGGCCTTGTTGAGCCTCATTAGTTTTTTGGTTTTTTTTTTCTTTTTTTTTCCCACTTGACAAGACTGTCTAGTTCCCTTTGGGTTGCATCCCTTCCTTTTGTCATATTGACTATTAATGTCATCTGCAAATTTGCTGAGGGTGAACTCAATCCCACTGTATCTATGGCATTGATAAAGATGTTGAAGAGCACTGGTCTCAAGACTAACCCCTGAGAGACATCATTCAGCACCAGCCTCCACTTGGACATAGAGCTGCTGACCATAAGCTATCTGGCTGCACGTGGGAGGCTAGTGGAGCACTGTTTGGTTTCCCTTCTCCAGAAATTCCTGAGGAAGTAGGCAGCCATCACCAAATGACTAAGAAGCAATGTTCCAACAAAGATATTTGTTTTGTAATCTCATGATAACGTGCTACATCTATATTCTCTACTTTTAATGGATATTCCAGCTCTTTTCATAATCACCAATTTCAGTGATATTGTTTCTCTTTTTTCCACATCTTCAGTCTCACTTCATGTATTTTCATCAGGTCAAGTGCCCCCTGTACAATAACCAGAGTTGCTATTGGCGTAGTAACTTTTAGAAGGAACAGAAGACCATCCCAACCTGGCTTAGTTTGTGATGTTGGGAGGTTATGTTACAATTCACACTTAAGTCTTTTCACTTATAAATAAATAAAATAATAACTAAAAGCATTAAGAGAAAAATACACATTGCAAGTTGCGCACTCCGCCTTCAGACCTTATTCACTAAATTGGCATTCTTAATCTGAACTGTGCTTGCTTCTGGGTATCTAGTACTAAATTCTTTACTATTGTGGCTGCTTTCTGTTCTTGAATGAACTGCCTTGCTTCTGGAAATTTTAGAATATCTAAAATAATACGTAACTTATTTTAAAAAGTGTTCTTGTAGCAAAATACACAATGTTATAATTCATATAGCGATACTAATCAACTTTTTCTCAGAGATGCGTTCATTGCTCTGTTTTCATTGAGCATCTTGCTTCTAGATTATCTCTCTTACCTGAAATTCGTGGCTAGTATCAGAGTTAATTGAGCAGAACACTTTAGTGATCTAAACAAACCATCAGATGTTCATTGTAAGTAAGTGTAAATCTAAAATTGGACATTACTGTCTTACTATTACTTCTTTACCTGGAAAACTGATAATTGGAAGCCTCCTATGCATTACACACTGCATGAATACTAATAAATGGTGCCTGCCCTACCAAGCCTATAGTCCAAACAAACAAGGCAGATGATCAGCATTTGGAAGAGTTATGATGTCGCATAGGCAGATGGTGTAAAGTGATCTCAGGCCACATGTGACAAATTCACAGAAAAGTAAATTATTTACTTCTTTAGTTCCTTGATGTTGGGTAGTCCCTTTGAACTACAGTAAAGCTCCATGTGAATTATGTTTGAAAAGTGAGGTGTAGGACGACTATATGAGAATTTGTGTGTTCAAACATGAGAGATACAAAGCTAAGAGAGGAGACTGCAGTTTTTACAGGGAGGAATTTGGCAGGAAGAGTTCATGATGATCACAGATGGAAAGGAAAGAGCAAATTAAAATATGGCTAGAGTTCTATGCTATTTTTTTTCCAATAGCCGATACAGTAGATTACAGAACATACTACTGTTCAATTTTGTTTCTTTCAAGAATTTGCTTTCTCTCTGTTGCTCAATTCAAATGTTTGCACTATAATGCCTCAAGGAGGATCTGTAAGAATCTGTTATTTAAAAAAATACCTTTTAAAATGAAAAAAATACGTAACTGTTATGATGTTAACAGGATCCTACCAAAGATGTTGCTAGGCAAACTGTTGAGTCAGCACAACTGAAGGAAAGTGACCTTCAGTTAGGAGTACAAACCTCAGAAGCAGAGGATACAGAAACTTAAAACAGATCTGCCATTGATAGAATAATAACACGTAGTCACAGCTAAAGATTGGGTGTTAAGGAAGGTAGGAAAATACAAAGTTGGTTTTGCTAACTGAAGTTTAATTTTGCTTATGTAATTTTCTTTTGTAGCTAAGGCATCAGTAGTGAATTTGAGGAGATATACTGAGGTAGATTTTGGAAAGAGATGTACTATAGCATTCTGCTATTAACAATTCTTTTGTAGTAAATATTTTATTAATTAGGCAGAATAAAATCCTTTGTGACTTAAAAACTGAGAATTAAATGTATCAAAAAAGGACTAGATGAACTCTATAGGTCCCTTCCAACCCCTACAATTCTGTGATTTATATGAGGATTTTCCCAACGTTTAAAGGAAAAACTTGAGGGGAACAGAAGAGGACTTCCAGGAATCTGAGGCACCTATTGATGCTTTTTTGCCAGTAAACACCTTACAGGTGGGCTTGGAGAATCTGCTTGCTTGGTACTTCTCCCTTTGTCTGGTTTATACACCTCTATAATGCGCTCAGACCTGATTTTCAGGAGTAGACAGACATGTACAGATAGGCAGTGCTGGAGCTTGAATGTGGAAATCTGCACAAGGTAAATCATCTAATCTTTAGGCTCTCCTGAGACATGAACAGAGAGAAGATCACTATAAGCCGCATCTGAGTATGAGATATCTTCCAGATGACTCTACCTTTTTTTGACTGAAAAATGTGAGTTTGTAAGAAAACTTCACACAAACCTTGTCCAAAGTTAGTTCACAATAAAAGTTTGTACAGAATGTACAACTTGAAGTGTAAACAGCAGTAAGGCCTGAGTTTGTATCTGTTCTTATTCTATTCCTTAGCTATATTCATTGAATAGTACAGAGGGGGAAAAGTGATTTAAATATGTGGCTTAGTATTCAATATTTCAAATGCTATTCACTTCCTCAATTCAGAATAAATTTCTTTAGGAACATAATAAGTAATACTTTTTCAGCTTTAAATCTCTATCTTTTCTCACTTTATTTTTATGACGTACTTGAGAGCAACTGGCACCTTTCCTCCCTCTTTCTACTGCTCTTAGTGTCAGCACTCACATGACAGAACTCATGGTTTTTGCTGCAAAATAAAAAGCAATTCAAGTTGATTATTTTTAGAAAAAGTTTAAAATACAAACATTGATTTTTAGTGTGTGGGGACAGCTGTAGTAATTAAAATGTATTATTATCTATTTAAACCTTAGAGCTCTATAAACTAATTTCCATAGGTTTTGATGCCTTAGGCTGATCTGCAGCTTTTATTTTTGTGAGTGCTCATAGTTCTGAATGTATACAGAAAGTGACCAGTACTGCCTCAATCAGAAATACAGCACTTTGTTGGCAGGTGCCAACAACCTTGTGAGAAGTTCGATGATTGTAACAATGTGATGAGTTAGTCCAAAGTCAAAATTATTGTCTGGGGAAGGAGAAGCTGTAGCTAAAATGTTTTATCAGAGAATTTTTAGTGTTACTAAAGATGCACAGTATTTGGAATTTTTTTACTCAAACGTAAGCTGTGACAGGAATAACTCCATAAACTCATATATTGCATTGTTGTGAAAGATTGCATTATTGTGGAAATGCAGTCTAAATCCTCACATATGTAACTAAAATGTGTATATATTTGCATGATTTTATGTAGATGTATTTATTTTGAGAACAGGTTTATTGAAGAAATAAGTTGTTATTTTGTAACTGGTTTTTTACTTTTCGTTTCCACAAATACATCGACCTGTATTTGCTTGCAGTTGATAGGAAACTTTCTTGCTGGTCTACCACCTGTATTGATTCTACCTAAATTCAGCATGAAGGTTATAAGTTTATTGTCAAGGATAATTGCATTTCCTGAACTCACAATACTACAGAAAGTTTAGATTTTGTCATGCTGGGAGCTCTGTAAGTATTTGAGAGCGCTGGTTTCTTTGCTGCTAAATTCTGCCATTAGGGTGGATGATGGTTTTTCTGTCTTATTGCTTGGGTTCTGATAGTGACCAGCTGCAGGTATCTCAGGACCAGGATAAGAACTGGGCTGATGTGCAGTGTTACTTTCCCAGAATACTTTTAGCTTGCAGTGATTTCACTCTGCATAGTTCTGCACTGGTGGTGATACGGTTCTGTTTTAATGGATCTTGTAGAAGCTCTTCTCTGGAGGCAGCCTGAAGACAGGCACTGTTGTTGATCCTCATATTTTTGGGAAAATTGCAATGAAGGGAGCTGTTTCAGATGGTAAATATATGTATGGAAGATTATTAAACATCATTGGATATTTGTGTATGGAGTTAATAGGTGCTGCGGTTCTAGTTGATTATGATTCAAGTTTTATAATTTAAATATAAAGCCTATATTTATTAGCCATCTGTATTGTATTGAATCTGTATTCAATATTGATTGTATTCTATCTGTATTGAAACATACAGCTCAACTTATGGCCTGTTAATGCCACAGGTGGCTTCAATCCTGTTGAATGATCCTTTTCAGTTTGTGCTCCTGTCTAAGTAAGAGAGCATGTGCAATAGCAGCCTTTGCTGCAGATGGTCAGCAAGCGCTGAAGCTTTTATTTTAGCTCAGCACAGAATGCACCTCACATGAAGCTGAAATGAAACAATTCATGACTACTCTTAAAATTCTAGAGTACAGACATGGTACCTGAGTCCCAGGCTTGCGATCTGGCAATTTTGTCAAGCTGTACACTGTTTGTGTAAATATGGAGGAAGTTGCAACCAGAAACTGGAGAATTTGGGAGTTGTTGGGAAATAGTAATTTCCAAATGGATGTTTGCCAGTGTCTTCCTTTGTCCACTGAAACAAAAAGAAGAAAAAAAAAGAGAAGAATGGGGTGTATAAACTTACTCCATAACCCAAACTTGCTGTTAATGAGTCATCTCTGTGGTGGCCGGTGGATCCATTTTGATGGGGAATCCATTTGAGACTGAGACACCCCCCACCTCGGGTCTATGGGGCCCTCAGTGGGAATCTTCCTGTGCCCACAGTGCGGCAGCCCAAAGCAAGACAAATCTTTTCTTACCCTCTCTTTTAGGGCTCTGTGCAGAAGAGATGGCAGCTCTTCACAGGCACTAGGGGTCAGGAAATAAGTGTTTGCACCATGCTTGCTGATTAACAGAAGTACTATTTACTGCTGGCAGATCTTGCAAGATCTCCAGGCTGTGATCTTTGATGTAGTGGAGGGTGCAGGGTCTGTGCTTCCAGTAGGAAGCTGGTCTAGTTCTCCTGCACCTCCATGGCTGCACTTTGATGGCCAAGTGCAGTGACAATAGGTAGTGCTGGGTCATCTCTGCAGTGGCAGGTGGATCCGCTCTCCTCTGTTTGGCTTCACCTTTTGGGGAGTCCACTTTTGGGTCCTTCATTGTCCACTGTTGGATGGGGAATCAATGGCCCTATGCCATTGTCTGCCCGATGGACACTTCTGGGCACCATGCCTGACCAGTCTCTAAGTGAAGAGCCATTTCCTAATACTCAGCCTGAGCTTCACCTGACACTGCTCCATGCCATTCCCTCAGGAATCCCTGTCACTAAAGAAATCAGTGCTGCCCCTCTGCTCCCCTCATCAGGAAGCTGTAGTCCATGAGGCCTTCCCCTCAGCTTTCTCTTCTTTGGCCTGAACAAACCAAGGGACTTCAGCTCCTGCTCTTACTTATTGTCATCTGTATCCGTTGCCATCATCATAGCTGGTCATTATGCAGGTTTCTTGGATCAATATATGAAAGAAATGTTTTGTCCTGGTGGCATAATTTATATCAAAGGAATGGGCAGTTTTGAAGGAAGCAAGAGTTTTGAAAGCCATGCACAAGAACAATGTGTCTGGTGAGACAAAGCTTAATTCCCACATTTAGCACTTTTCAGATACATTAAATACCATACCTCCATTATACAGTGAAGAATTAAGGTGGAGTCTTCAATGGGCAATTTTGAGCTGCCTTTTTTTGCTGATCAGAACTGAGATTAAATGCTGAGGAGGTGCTCTCACCTGGTTACCTGCAGATCCTTCCTCCACTGAGGTGATACGGTACGTTTCACTTCCTTGCTGGCCTTGACTGAAAGTAAAGGTAAAAGAATATACAGGTATTGTGGACGCTGATACTACAACCTTTAACATATGATATGCATCTTTGCATGGATTTTTTTTTTTTAAGTTGTTACATTAATGTGACTTTATCCAGTGATTTTGAGGGGTATACACCATGGTAGATAGCAGTAAAACATTGTGAAACTATGAAAGCCATGGCAGAAAGTCTGCCATTCTTAACTGTTGAATAGACTGCGTATCAGGAGGGTAAGCACACTCTGCTCTCTGAGCTAAATGATCAGGATTTAGCTGGTAACAATTCCTTACTAAGTGAACAATATACTTCATTAAAGTTTGTAATAGCAAAAGAAAGCTACTAATAACTATTAATGTTTCAGTAGTATAGGAGAGAAAGTCCCTGCTTTAGCCAGTCATCATTAATGTTTTACTGATTTCTAGTGAGCTATTTTGCCATAATAAGTATAAAAATGAGAACTGTAATAACTTCCTTGATTTAGTGCTCTGTTTTCTTACAAATGCAACGTGACCTGTACAGCAAGTGTTATCCCCCTTCTTTATTGTACATGGACTTTCTAAATGTTCAAAAGATACTCAGCTTCCACACTGTACTCCACTTTTTTGTGCTGTATGTTTGCTTTACAAAGAGAAAAGTTTTTAACTGAAGCACAAAGCAACAATACATTTTGTCTTCAAGCAATTACAATTGTATTGGAGCATCAGTATTATGTTTGAGATACTAGAAATACTTTTTAGTTGGTCAGACAGCTCCTTAAGATTTCACTCCATCTCTGATTATAAATTCACAGTGGGTCTAGCAATAGCCAGCCAGGCCTGCAGCAATAAGCATACAATATCCTAGTCTTTGGCCATACCTTCACCACAGAGAAGAGGGTTTGTGGCACATTCGTGGGCTCTGTAAATCTGGATCATTTTGATCTGGTAGAAGAAATTAATTCCTAAATCAAGGGATGTGCTGTCACTAGCTTTGTTTCTAATGATCTCTATTATTCTATATGCTCACGTGTGTGTTAATTAGCTGGAAATAGAGAGTAAAATGCATTGGACTACCTAAGTCTGCTCTATAAAAACACGTTTTCAAATGGGTTCATTTTTGAGGGAGATCTGAGAAGGTACCAGCGGTAAAACAAAATACACACTGGTTGCTAAATATATTTTAGTTTTGAGACTAACTTGTGGATAGTTTGTACTTTAGCCATTTGGATTTTACTTAAATCCTAAGTATTGCTGCCTTCAACAAACAAGGAGTAACTCTTTCCTGCAAATGTTCAGAGATGAAACTTGATCTTCTTGGTATTTTTTTTTTTACTTGATAAACCACATTTAAAATATGTTTATCTAATAAATATTATTTGTTTTTGTAAGATATATTATATCCTTCAGTTCTGTACTTACTGGCACAAGCTTATCGCTGTCTTTTTCTACAGACCAGCGACTGTATTTTAGTACCAAAAACTTTTACAATAAAGGCTTTTTTTTTTTTTCCAATAGCTTTTTTTGGAGTCATTCTTCCCCTTTTATAGTATACATAGAAGGTGAGGAATTACCAAGGAATCCATTTCAAGTGTGTATTTTTAATTTAAACGCAGTCTGGCATTGCATGTATTTTCAAAGAAGACAAGGAAATAATCATCAGTGCCTTAGCTGGGATGTGAGTTAACATTTGCACCAGCCACAGATTTTTCAATTAGCACTGCCATAGAAAACCCATTCCCCCAGCTTTTGTCAATGTGCTGTAGGAGAAGAAGAGCAAATAGATTGGAAATGCTCTGCAGCTCGGGCTCCTGGGAAAATGTAACAGGTGTTACAGCTCAGCTGGGTATGAGCTTTATGAAAAAGACCCTCTCAGACTTTGTCCATAGAATTCTCTTTCCTAGCTAGAGCTTCAAGTAGGAAGAAACTAATGACTTCATTACCATCTCAATTCTGGGAAATGCTTGGTCCAGACCTGAATCGTTAAAGGAAAGGTATAGCACTCTGTGTGACCTTACAAGATCAAAATGTTATTTAGAGCAATTCCATTAGTCAAGGCTGTAAACCTGAAAGAACACACCCTTTTAGGTTGGCTTTTAGGCCATAAAATGTGTGTCTGTATGTCATGGGAAGGGGGGTGGGAGGTGGAGGTGGGAGGGAGGAGAAAAACATATTCTGCACTCATTGTGCGGCACAATTTCCTCTGCTTTCTTTGAAAAGGCTCCACTTCCAGCACTTCTTCTCTTCGCCCCGTGTTGTGACATATTTAATGGCTCTTGTAATTCTCGCTCTTTTGGGTATTTCTAATTGGCAATGATACTGCAGCCAAGAATGATGTCAAAATTTTAAGCCATACAAACCGAAATATATTTCATTAAAGCCATGGTAATTAAAAACAACTTCCTTTAAAAAGGTGTTGCATCTCTTGCTAGCTTAAAGAGAGAAAGAATCATGTGACGTGTAGAAGACTGACTCTGGGTTATTTTTCTTTTCTCTGTTACTGCTTAGGCAGTTGTAAGGAGAAACCTCGTTTGGTGGAAGTGAATTCTGGTTAGATGTCTGGGAATTTCTTTACATACTGATAACCCTAGATTTGAAACCCTGTCCCAACAATCCTTCAGCTGTTAAACAAACTGTATACCTTTTAGATGAATTTGATCAATTAAAGAAAAAAAGATATACGTTCCCACAGAATTCCCGTGAACTTTTTTCTCTCCCTGCACTAACATCCCTTCACGTATAAAAGCAGGCATAGAGTTAACATAAAGAAATGTATTGTGCCTACTTGAAGCAAAGATTTGCTATCAGGAAATAGAGGCAAGGTGCAGTGTTTTGTAGAAAGTTTGAAGCCTCTGTAGTAAGCCGCCATTTGCAATGCTGGTGCCCAGAGGAAAAGCCATTAACGTGGTCAGTCAACCTAAGGTTAATGAACAAGTAAAGAATGCTTATTTCAGTGGACCTGCATCAGTGCTGGCATTTCTTGGTAATGAGAAGTCCTTAACAGGCAAGACTTGATTATGCATGCAGGAGAGCTTTTTGGTACTTGTTGTCTCTAGCTTAACCTCATTCAGGCGCAATGTGTTGAGGTTGTTGCAGTGGTTTCCAGTTTATTTTCACCTTTTTATCAATGCATTCTTGCTTTGTAGCAGTCTATTTATAAAGTGAAATGTTTACAGCTCACTGGTACACTAGTTTTGACTCTATTTTTTTTTTTTCTTGAACAGGTAAAATCAGGATGAAGTCTTACCAATTTTATATATTAACATATTCTGGGATTTCATTTTCTTATTGCTGCCCTGTGATATTTGTTGCTCATTCTCAGTCAGTGATCTTCTGCTTCTCCTCCCTCTCCTATTCTAGCGATAAACCTGTGTTCTCAAGAATGGCATTAGTCTTCACATGTACAACATGTACATGACATTGTATTGGAACAGGCTGCCCAGAGAGGTGATGGAGTCACCGTCCTTGGATATTTTCAAGAAAAAGGGTAGGTGTGGCTCTGGGGGAAATGATTTAGTGGGTGTAGGTTGACGGTTTGACCAGGTGATCTTAATGGTCTTCCCAGCCTCATTGATTCTGTGGGTCTATAACACTGTACTTTATACTTTCAAATTTCACTTCTTTAAGCCTCAGAGGATCCAATTTTGTCCCTGAAAGACCATAAGTAAATGCAATAGACACATCTTACTTTCTAGTGAGACTAGTGTTTGTGACATTTTTTGTAACCTCTGGCATATGCTGTCTTTAAGCTAAAGGCAGCTGAATTGGCAAACACTGGACACTTAATAATGACAATTTTGATTAAATACATCTCTGAATCTGAGACTTTTATAGTAGATCTCAGCAGTACTGTACTACGTAGGTTAAGTTAGCCTGGATATAGGAGAGAATTAGTTGAGCTGTGTTATCAGGACGTTGTTTTCTTGGTTATCTGTTGTGGCACCATATTTTAATATTCTGCAATAGCATTACTGCATATGTCTGTGCGACTGCTTACAATTCTGTTATTCTATAAGTATGATTCTTTGCTTTACCTCTTGGATTACTGCCATGGGTGGCAGGCAGTTTTGTTGAGTTCTGAGGGAAGGATGAGAGGGCAATACAAATATCAATAATCTCTTTTAACATCGATCACTTCAAACTAACACCTATCATCTCATCAAAGTACAATGATGTGATTGCTTCTTGGACTGCTAGTGCTCACTTCCGGTAGACTGTATGCTCCTAGAAAATTTCTGACACTCAGGAAAAGCAAGCAGTTCAGACAATACAAAACAAAACACACTGTTAATCAGTGACAATTTCTTTATTAAAGAAAAAAAGATGAGCGGGTGGTTGTGTTGAGGGATCTGTATGCTACTGTTTGCAACGCAGAGCAAAAAAAAAATATGATGTTAGTTTAGCATTTTATAAGTACCCTTAAAACCCACACTTGGAAAGGTTCACCATTTAGAGTGCTTCTGAAGCAAAATATTCAAGGTGCATGAGAGTTAGAAAATGGCAGCGTACCCACTAAGAAGAAAATACTGATAGAGTGTCAATTATGGAAGATCTGTGGGTGCCACTGTGGTTTTTTGTCCATCACAGTGTCCTTCAGCCAGTCTCCTGGGAGGACTATTCCAACAGGAGTTGCTTAACACTCCTGTTGCCTTTCTTTAGCAGGTTGTATTAAAAATTGTTTCAGTAGTTCAAACGCAGCCTTTCAGCCAGGTGCTTTCCAGTAATCAGTGTTGTGCACCTAAATAAAAGTAATTTGCTCTTCTTGATCTTTGTCAAAGTTGTATCTTTTGAATAGATCCGTTTAGTGCAGTCTGGTTGTGTTTAGCAGTTCTGCAGATGTTGCGTCTTACAAGTGAAGGAGAAATTTTATTGGTTTTCAATCGTTATGACTTGTATTCTAAGAAACTGGTTCTTTTGTAAGAACCTTATCAAAACTACATGTTATAATTAAGCAGCCTTTCTTTAGCGGTATATTGTGATATATACATAAATATACAGATAAAAAATAACAACCCATTTTAGGTGAATCTAAGTATTGACATTTTTTTTTCTAATCAGGATAAATGTATGAAGCAGAGTGTTTAGGATCATTAAAGTAGCCATTTTCCCTTCACCTGATGGTGCTTGCAGTTTGTATTTCCTGACACCAGAAGTTCATTGTATTTAATAAGCAACTTCCTATTGCATTAGCAGATTTCCATCTGGTTGGAAAGCTACCTGATTCTATTACTATATTTGTCTTCACGGCTGTGATGCAAAACATAATTTGCTTATAGCTTTGTAAATATGGCTAATGCAATGATATGTACATCATATTACTCACAAAAAGGTTTTGTGTTGTGCAGGGTACTTTGGAATTTATGAATGAATGGGGAACATGGACAGAGAGAGGAGGCAGCTACTTTTTTATAAGCCTTGTGTTGTCTCAAAACTTTATACAGGCTTTGAAGGAAAGAAGGAAAGATAGAGGAAAGGGGGGGAAAAAAAGGGGGAAAACCCACAAACTATTGCCTGAAAATGTCAATGCTTGTATTTGGGTACGTGAGAGGGGGAGGAAGGTACTACATTCTGCATGTGAGCAGGATTTTTGGAAGCTCTTTGCCTTCTGGGAAGTCAGAGGATGCTTGGCATGACAGGATGACTCCCTAAAATCTCACTCTGTTACAGCTTTATAACACAGTCTGTAAAGTAGAAACATAAATTAGTAGCACCATAACAATACAGTATTAAGTTCCTGAAAGAGCTGGGGAGGACCTATTGAGCAAAACATTAATACAAGTGGAATTTTATTACAGGACTTTCACCAGCTTCCAACAAACCTCAGCAAAAAAAAGCCATCTTTGTGAATTCTGTTAGCAATGGGCAAATATCACAACTTTATTCAGTGTTCATCTTAAGAGTTGTACAAAGGAGGCATGGATGGCTCTCCTGACCTGCCTACTGTCATAAAAGAAGTCTGCAGCAGACAGTGCAATGGAGCATAGCGAGTTCAAATCTGGCTTCCTGACAGACACACAGAACCACATTCCTTGTGGGAAGTGCCATGTAAAACATTCTTGCTCTGAGGAACATACAGACTCGACGTGAGGAGAAGAGGGAAGCGTGGATGAAATGTCTTGCCAAAGGAGAGACTTTTGCAGTTTGTTTAAAATCAAAACAGACCAAACAGAAAAACCGAGGATGCTTGCCATCACATTGATAGGTGCTTAGTAAAATAGAAAGGGTTTTGCAGGACAGCATTCTGCAAGTAGGAAGCTGCTACGTGTAGGCCTTCCTTGGAAAGGCAATCCATTGCCTTTTGCTTATTACAGCTCTGCCCATAGCTGACCTTGCTGCTGCTGCGGTGCTACAGGCCACCCAGTCCTGACAGCAGCAAGACCTCTCTGGGATTCAGGCACCTTGATTTCCAAGTGGCACGTCTCCATTTGACACAGCCAGAAGAAGTATCTATTTTTTCGCCACATTTCCTGCAGATTTGAACAGAAGCTTGGTCCTGTATCGCAGAGTTGATGCCACATCACTTCTGCTGATATTATATCTTTCCACTCCAAGGGGTATTCAAATGTGATATGCAGGAGTCAATGCAGATCACATTATATGATATCATGTCTTGTTGGCACATGCTATCAACAGGTAGTGTAGGGATAACTTGTGGCTTTCCCTGATGTGTGGAAAGACCACAGAAATGCTGATAATGGATCTGCTATGTGTTTAGCCACAATGCTAATTAGCGTATTGATGATGTGTTCTGCTAAAGCAGTGTTTGTCTTCCTGAAGATGTGCAAGTATATTTACCAGTGAGTACTAGTGAAGTGTGCTTGTGGAGGAAATGAAGCCTCAAGTGTGTGTAATTATGTACCCTTCCTTCTATGTTAGCTGCCAAGAGCTTGATGACAAGAGTCTGTCACCTCTACCAGCAATAGGGATTTTGTCTGTTATCTGCCATTTGCTCTGTATATTAAGAACCCTGTAGGAAGCCTCTCTGTAAAAGATGACGTATGTCAGGCATAAATTCAGAAGTGCTTCCATGTAGTTTTCAGAAGCAAATGTGTGCACTTAAAGAGGCTTAGTTCTACTGGGTGTGTCATGCCACACTGAGCATCCAGCATTGAGTGTTTAACAGTCTCACCTGAAAGCTCCTAAATGATTTCCAAAGACTGTTGTTAATTCCATTCTTAATTAGAATCTATGTGAGATTGACTATCGTACTCTGGTTCCTTGAAACAGAGACTGCAAAAAAAGAATATGATAGGGTCACTCATCTTCTCTGGGAAATGAATGTCTTTTTTAGACGTCAAAATAAAGAGCTTGGAGCCTAATCTGAGGTACTGATATTTGAAAGCTTTGGCTAGATTTTTGTCATTTCATCAAGTATTTCACAGAGTAACCTGACTTTATGCACTAATGAAATCCTTTAGGATGTCAAGTTGCAACTATACAATGTGTAGAGAAAATGAAGAAAAAAGAATTATGTGGGAAAACAAGTGATGCTAGAGTTTATAATTTGTCCAAATAGCTTCATGTGATGGCTGCACTAACTGATTCTCTGAAAAGAAATCAGTCCCAAAAATCAGAGTAATGTTCTTTGACTCTTTGCTAGCAAGTAGATATTACATCAAGGATATAGCCACGCAGTAAAAATCAATGATCTATATGAAAGAACTATACAGACAGTCTTTCTTTCTTGATGAGGACACTTTTTTTTTTCCTGAGGGAAATGACTCTTCTGTTGCTACTGGGAAGAAAAAATGAGACAGTTCTGAAAATGAGAAAACTTGCACCATGCTTGTTTATCTAAGAGTGGAAGTGTGGTTGTGTTCAATAATCTTTTTAAAAAAATATATACATTCTTTGGTATTTATGTTAAATGGTCACCAATTGTATCTTTTGGGTTAAAACTAGTCAAATTGAGCATCTGATACGTCTACAAGAAGCTGGCTAATGCAACAGGGAAAAACTATCCCTGGCTGTGCAGGGTGTGGGAGGAAGGAATAGTTAACTGCCCAAGGAGAAGCTTGCTGGCAGGAGTAGCTGCTCTGTCTGGAGCAGTGCTGCTCAGTTCTGGAAGAAGCCTGGTGGGCACAAAAAGGCCAGTATAAAGTTATTCTGCCTGTTGCCAGAGCTGCTGCAGAAGCATCTGTTTTTGTAGCCAATGGCCTTATGTTTTGGCCAGTTGCTATATATATGTAGCCACGGATTCATTACAGCACATCCACTGAAATAGTTCTCTAATGTATTTCGTGCATGAGCTGATGAATTTCCATTCTGTCTTGAATTAGACACTGACAAACACAACAAAGGCTTTATTAATAACCAGATGGGCAGTGAACTGCCGGGACCTCAATCTGAAAGTGATAAGAGCTATCAGAAACAAAGTCAGGTGAACCAGGAATTGAGAACAAGTAACAGGAAGTGAATTATTAACCTCCTTCCTCTTGGGCTTGTGATAGTCAAACAGTTTAGGAACCTAAAACCTCATGCCATTCTAGTGATAAAAAAAATTGATGAAATAATTATACCTGGTTTCCAGGCTGTTGTCAAAAGTTAGCTTTTTGCTTTTAGCTTTTTTGGAATGTTTACATTTTGGAGGTACTAGAGCTTGTGTCAGTCTAAGAGAAAAGGACCTTTGGTGTAGGAAGACATTCCCTCATGTCACCCACATAAATTTTGAAGCTCAGCTGCATCAGAATTAGGTATTGGTGTATAGTGGATCCCAGCTATTATTATATATGGTTATGGTTTTGCTCTCTCCTCTGTTTCCCCATTTAATAGGTTTGTGAAGAATGAATGAGACAGAACTGACTGTACATCCCTGCCCCATCCACGAGAATAGAAGCTCTGCATCTGGCAGAGTGTACAACTGAAAAAACAGTAGTTTGTGTACATTAACACTGTCTAGTACGGGCACTTTATATGAATGCAGAGAGTGTATCTGCATTCCGGTTTTAATGAGTAAAGTAAATATAGAAAGTCAGGGGTTAAATCTAATCTGTGATATGTTGTAAAAATTGCTGCTAAAAGGTGTAAAAGTTATTTCAAACAATCCCACAGCAAAGGTGAGTTGGGAACCTTCTTCACTGTGTTAGTAGGGAAAACATACATGTCAATTAAATCTAATCCAATGTCTTCATTTGTGCTCTTTTTATTGGGAGGGAGCAAAGAGGTCTTTTTCTGCTCCCTTTTCTCATCTCCCCTTTCATCCTTCCCTTCATGGAAAAAAAAAGAATTGTACCAATGCCTAGTGAATGTGTCTACCTTTTTTTGTTTGTTGTTGTTTGTTTTGGTTCTATGATTCTTATTTGTCCACCCTCCTGCTGAGTTTTGTGGATGACTTCAGGTAGGCAACCAGTAATTGTGCAGGTAACAGCAAGGCTTGACTGTCCCTGCTTTTTGTATCTTGCTTTACCTCTAATTGGGAGTGAACTGAGCTTAAAACCCTTTATATACCTTTATCCTTATGGAATGATTTTCACTTTGTCTACTGAAGTACAAAGATGATGCTTATGAGTGGAGGGTTACCTTTTTGGTGGTTCTTGAGTTCTTGTTGGGCTTCACTCACATTTATATTTACAAGGAATATTTTCAGGAAATAGTTTCTGTGGGGTCCTCCTGATAATTAGATCCCTTACTTGGTACTCTGCAGCTCTGAAATCAAATATGATAGAATTATTTTACCCTAGAGTAAAAAGAACAAACCATATGTTATAATTATCCTCCCTCTAGAAACTGAAATCTCTTCTCAAATGCAGTCTTGAATGTTTATGTTAAATGGACGATATAAAGAGAAATTAGTCTATTTCTCATGCTGTGTTTGACCAAGACATGGCAAAATATGACTTCGTGGTTCAAACATCAGTTTGCTTCTGATATTAACAGAAAATGCAATGAGTATGTTTATCCATTGCTCTGCAGGGAAATAGATGGAAACCAGTAGCAAAGCTAACACAAACTGATGTTCTGGTTAATGATAATCTGGTAATCCTAGCTCTATTTCCCTCCATTACGATGAATTACTTGTGTTTGTTTTGGTTCTGAGAGAACGTGTTGTGATAACTTCTTTTGGTGCTCCAAATGTGGCACCAAACTCGCTGCTGGCAAAACTTCAAGAGCAGAGTTGTGCCAGCAGATAATTTGGCCTAGATTATTTTTAAGAAAGTTGTCAGTCTTGTTTTTCTTTGTCGCATGCTTATTCTGCTAACACTGAATACCAATTTTCTTGGTTAGAGTTTTAACTCTAAACAGACAGTGGAGAGATCTCCTGACCTATGGTGAGACAGAGGCAGTTCCCCCCATACAGTTGGTTGAAAATAAGAATGATTCATCTTGTGAAAAATTTATCTATCTGTACTTTAAACTATGAGGTTTTCACGTTGTTCTTTTTACCCTTGCTGAAATACTTGATAAAATTTCCTCATCACAATCCTAGGGCCAAAACCCATGACTCTTCTCTCTTTTCTGGATGTAACTATGCTAACTGATCAAATACACATGCATGATTATACATGTGCATGCACACACTGTCAAATACTCCTTTTAAGCTTCAGAAGAGCTAAAGAAGAAATGTTAATGTCCTCTTACCTGCAGGTTTCATGCACAGGCTCTGTAAGGAAATCTGGCTCTGGGTTCCAGAGCAGGTTGAGAGCAAATCGTGATGAAACATGGGTGCTTCACTGCCTAGCTCCCTGGTGTATTTGTGTCCGCATTCCCTCTCCTGGCCTACAACCTCTTCCATCTCCTTGGGACGCAGACTTTCCTCCCCTATAGGAAGTCTCATTCATTCATGTTCTGAAGGAATTTCTTAATTCTCTTTCAGTAAGATTACCGCCATCCGTGCCCCTTTTCCTTCTCTCTGCCTCTGCCAGTGAGAGAGAGAGAGGAGCAGGGCCTGCCCAGATGGTTGAGGACCAAAAAGAAGGAACATTTTCTCATGCTTTTAAAAAGACCACTTTCTTTCCTGCCTAATATTTAGCTCCTTCAAATGCAAATGGAGAGGTTTCACTCCAAGGTTAGCATAACAATTATGGGAAAGCTTTAAATCTGAAGCATTTGTTTACATGATGAAAGGAGTCCACAGTCCAAAAGCTCTGAGGCCAGGGCTTTTCAGTAGCTATTTTCTGACTAAGTAGTGAACTGCAAGTCAATTTTAGACCACAAAGAAAACCAATTTATATCAGTATGTAAGCTAATTTTTGAGGGAGTTCTACATTATAAACGATTTTTTTTTAAAGTGACTGTTACTGAAATAAACTCCTGATTTTTTTCCCCCCCCTCCTCCACTTCTTTGCATCTTGATGTTTAATGAGCCCCCAGATGTCTGGGATGCTAATGAACATTCCCTAGTGCCCTGAGAAGAAGGAACAGGCAGGATCTGGGGAGTCAGTTTCATTAATACCCAGGTGGACTGGTGTCCATAAACTTCTGCTAATGCTGAGGAGTGAATTCCAGGCAGGCAGAAACTCCTCTCACATACATATTTTCCTAACTTCATTCCTGTTTAACTTGCTTCTGTGGTTTTTCACTCTGCGTACAGATCTGCGGCAATTTTTTCTTTTTTTTTTTTTTGTGGTGACTTGGTAACAGTTGTGGTGGCAACTCTTGGGATGCAACCATGACATTAAAGCTATAAGATGTGTCAGTCACAGACAAATTCATATTTTATCAGTGCTGTTCTTCTGCTGTGCCAATACTGAAATAATGCTAATGCCGTACAGTATTCCTTTGACACTAATGTTTCCATTGCTATTGTTGATGAGAGTTTTTCCCCCACGACATCTTGTACCACAGTAACTTTCAGTAGCATGAAAGAACCTGTAAATCCCTCAGTCACTTTACTAAATTTCTCCTTTTTCTCACGCAAAACAAGATTACAGTCCAATCATGTGCATTAGAACTGGTAAGTCTGGAGGTAATTTTGACTAGTGATAATAAGGGATTAGTGTATTCTTCCAGAATTGTCAGGGCAATATTAGCCTAAAACAAAGCTTTTTTTCAGATACTTCACCATCTGTAAACTCTGTCTCAGCTTCATTCATACAAATTGGGAACGGGCTTTCGCTAATCTCAAATATTTTGTCCCCTTAGCCTCTTCATGCTGGGGAAAAGTTTTCCTTGCAGAAAGACACAGAAAGTTTCTAGAACAAGACCATGTCCCAAGCAAAGTGACTGCTTTATTTCATGAGAATCTTTGTACAAATCCCACAAAATCCTGCACTGCTGTTCTTAATTGCATAATCTATGTACAGAGAAGTACTTGTTGGTTTATCCTCCCTGAGCTTTGGGAAGAACAGAAAATAGAGAACCCTGTAAACTGTAGCTGGAGAGGCCTCAAGAGGCTGCCCTGTCAATCTCCCTACCTTCAGGCAAGATAACCTATAATGATGTCTTTCCTGACAGATGCTTGTGCTAACCTGTCCTCTGAACTCACAAAATATTTGATAACTATAGACTCCAGCTCCTAAAGGATTGCCACTTGTCCATTCTTGTGGAAACAAACCACAGAAAAAAACAGCATTGTTTTAACTAAAATTCTTGCAAAAATGTGCATCCTGTATTTGCCAATTTCGTGAATGGCTTTGAAAACACTATTTGAAACTACAGCAAATACAGCAAGATTGATTGGTGGAAACAAAGTGGAATAAGCAAGTGCAAAACAGAACTGGAATGAGTGGAGCTCAGAGGAACCTGGGTTAGTCTCTTGTTTGTCCTTTGGAATTGTTTATCTTATGTGTGAAGGAACTTTTTCTTCTGATTAACATAAGATCATCTTAGTATGTGCCAAGTAATGCCTTGACTCTACAGTAATAAGGATTCAGCTGCACAGATAAAGCGGTGTAATCCAGCTATCTCTGCCTAGTTGCTTCAGGAGCTGAACTGGTGTGTAATACCTCAGCATGTCTAGCATTTGATTGCTCACTGTGAAGCATGTGTGATGTAGTATTGCACATGGCACTGTTAGATGTGGTTTTTGTTTTGCTTTTTTTTTTTTTAGTGAGTATATAGTTTGGGTAAATCTTGTAGAGCAGGGACTGGACCAGCTTAGGTGCTGGCACAGGATGCCATTTGCCTCAAAGCATATAAGGCTAACAGGCAGTCCTTGTTTTGTGAACCGAAGAGAAGCCCCACATCAACTCTCTGTAGATCAGTGAACTAGAATTTAGTAACAACAAGTCTTCATTAACACAGTACCATGTTGAAGTTTTTGTAGAGGATTCTCCAAAAGACTGAAAAGCAGTAAGAGGACATAAAACAGACAGTCAATGTTCTGTGGGTATGAATTTAAACTATTTTAAGGCTTTTGCCCCTGAATCAACAAGAGTGTTTAAATGATGCCCCCTTAACTTCAGCAAATATGTTGGTTATCCTACTGAGTGGCTTAGATGTTAATCGTATGCTTCAAGTGGTTTGCTTGGCAGGAATGTTTAATGGCTGATGATATTACTCTCAGCAGCTCTGTCTCCTTCTCACTACTGTAGATTTTACCATAACTTTTTTTCCCTCTGTTACATAACTTTGCAGGAAATTACTTTCTTATTGCTTGGATCTTGGTTGCAGAGAAATCAAAGTGTGACTTCCTGTAGAAGGGTGTCCAGGGTTCTTAATAGTTTCAGGTGTTTAAGCTTTAAAATTTCATAGGCTCAAAAGCCGGGATGGCTTTGGAAAGAGAGTACAAGGTATTCATAGCTTTCCAGCCAGCAGTTGAAAGGGTAGCCCAGTCTACTCTTCTTGGCATATGGTCTCGATTTTTGTACCCTCTTGTACTCTACAGGTCTTATTCAGACAGGAATGTAACACTTTCTCCTGGTTCTCTGTTGTTAATGTAATTACACTCTCTAATTTAATTTAATTTGTACTCCATGCAGAAAATGAGGGTCCATTGGCCTCCTGATTGTGAAACAAAATATATATTTTTTTCAAAACAAGTGAGAATGTGACTTCTTTTTGAGAAAAGCCATATATATATATATATATATATATATATATTAAGATTTGGTTTCAAATTATTTAAGTCCAGTGGAAGGTAAACTTGAAGGAAGAAAGAAGAAAGATATGCAATCTGATGACACAGAAGTTTAAAAGAAGCTATTTTATGTTGCAATTGTATAATACATTGCATAAAGCTCTCAAAGAACAGTAAGAACAAATCTCCCATGCAGCTAAGAAGAACTAACAATATACACTACACTTTATCATTTGTTGGACCGTTTCTGTCTTTTTCTTGCTTCTCTTCCCTTAATTGGGCACCTGGCTTCTCATTCAGATGAGACAGGCTTTAACTCTGCTACGGATAGAGTGACTCCTTTGGTCTGGTGTGCTTGGGGCACATCTATAATGTAAATGGCAGAAGTTTTACAAGAGCTGTACTAAGGTCATACCCTCCTTTTTTCTTCCAAGACTGGTTTCCTTGCTTATTGCCATAGGTAAGATCCTTTTTTAATGTGTACATTGGGTCTCTTCTGGATCTTCCCCAAGGTCTGCAGGTTGTAGTGCTCCTGTAGGAGCCGTTGTAACTTGTCATAGAGGCAATTTCTACTGTGAAGTGTTAATAGTTGTGCTTGACTGTTACAGACCTGGAGATCTATATAAAGATTCTATCTATTTTTATTTTGATCTTTGCATTTCTTTTGATGAATAGATTAAGGAAAAAAAAACAACAACAAAAACAAGCAGATCCTCCCCCTCCCCATACTTCAAAGCCAAGGGGTACTAGTCCACTGAGTGCATTTTAAAGAAACACAGGAGAAAATATATCCTTAGTGTCAGTGTAATGAGCAAAACTCAATCCTCAAGACTTTTTTTGTAGCAATGACAGGTTATGCTTCTGTTTTTTAACCTTTAAATCTTTTAATTTTCTGGGTTAGAAAGTAAGACTACTATGAAAGCTTTCACTATGACAGTGCCTACAGGAGAGCCTGCTTGCTTTAATATGGGTTCTGTATGTTAATTCTCTAGTAACATAATCAAGAAACTGCTGGCATTCAGAACCAGCAAGTACCTAGTTCTCACTTCACCCCCTGACCATAATGAATGTAAAATGCTACTAGTAATGGATTGAAATGAAAAACTCCTTCATCGTGGGATGCAAGAGATTTGCAATCACATTTTGATTTTCAGAGTGCTGCTTGATTGGAGATTAACGCGTGGGAAGATTGACCTCTTTTGCAGGAGCAGTTGTTTTTGTACTAACTGTGTGAAAAACAAATTTCAAATAGATGGCCTGTTGCACTTTTCCTGCAATTCATATTATTGCCTCTTTGATTTCTCAGTAGTAATATCTGCTCTGAACTCGTTGGAGATTTCCTTCTTTTTTGTATCTTGTAGGGAAGGGGGTGAATTTTGCCATCAACAGAAAGATCAGCTTCCTTTTTTTCCCCTCTACTGTCATCAAATATGACTTCCCCTGATTAACTTGGTTAATTTAAAAATTGTTAAATCACGCTTTTCTAAATAAAGTGAAGCTGTTGCTGAATTTTCTAACATATTTCTGCCTGAAAAATCACTTATAAAGTATGCATTGTGTGCCAAAGAAAAAAAAAAAAAGTGTGGTTGGTCTGCTCAGGTGCTTCTTTTGTCTTTATGATTACTGCTAAGTCATAAAAAAAAAAAAAAAAAAAAAAAGCCAAGGAGCAACAAGTTCAGGCCTATGTTTTGGCTACATGTAGAAATTCCACAGCAGACCTCTGAATTTGCACATCTCCAGTCTTAGGCAAAGTGCAGATGTGTTTCAGGAGATAGCAATCCCAGCTCACTTTTCACTGGTTAAGAATTACAAGTAAGTCAGAAAACACTGTGTCATTTCTTGTCACCTCCATCTTTCTGTCAGCTTTGTGAATTCCAGGTGGTTGCACTAACTTCTTGATTTTAGTTATTAATTTTGTAATTTTTTTTTTCAGTAAAGAGGTGAGTTTATTATAACTTGAAAACCAGGAGATGTGTGTTAAATTAAAAAGTGATGTTTTCAACTTTACAGATACTTTGTACTGTGCAAAATGATTTTAATATGCTTGAGAACCAGGTTGATAAACTGTTAAAAGGTGAATTTTAAGCGTTTCAAGATAGATGGGCTTTATCAGAATGATCCTCAAGATGTGTTCATAATTTAGGGAAATATTTCCCAAGAAATGCTGCCTACAATTGGAGACAAATGCTATCTGGAGTCATTAGAAACTTGGGTTTGCTTTCTGACAATAGAAATTAGAAACAAAATCAGCTATTTCTTTTATATCCTTTGCTGTATCAAAATAATGAGAAAGAAGTCTATGTTCCCTAATGGCCAGATTAAAATCATGTGGACCTCTTTGGAACGCTAAGTTGTTTAGACCACTTTTCCTCCTGTTCCGGCAAATACTGTTGTGATGACTTCAACTGATGCCTACTTTATTCTTGGACTAAGTACTGTTGAGAAGCATTGAGGATTTGCCTATAATGAAGTCTCTCCAACGCTCAATTTGTTCAGGCTGAGGTCATGAAGTGTTAGGTTATGTGTAGTAGTGTTTGAACCTTCTTGGTTTACAATGTATTCCTGTAATTATTTGGGATTCCTTTAATTATAGGCACCATACATTTCTTTGCATTTATGACATTTGGAGTTAAGATGCCTTGTCATGGCCTACAGGTCCTTCCTGTAGCAGCACTAGCACAGTACTTTAAAACCACTTTCTTCAACATACTGCATCTCCTGGCACAGAGGCATCAGAAAGCTGCTGGATCTGAGGCTGACTGTCATAACAGGTTAGTCGTAGCAGAGATTAGACTCAATAAAAACCTATGTCTGGAGCAGTGTAGTTGTACCAGTTCTTCTGCCTATTCAACTACTCCATGCCAGAGGCTGTTCTCAGCTCATAAATGGAGAAATGATGGTTCTCACTCCTGTGACTTGTGTGGAGTGCAGCACAATGTCAGATGAGATCCCATGCCAACCAGAACTAGTATGTGATCTGAAAACTCACTCCTATAAATTTGTTCTCTGGTTCCTATCACAGGAAGTATTGGCAGCAAACTGTCACTTCATGATGTCTTACCTGCCACTGGCATCTGCTTGAGATAGGAAAAGCCTCAAAATCTTTTAAGAGATTGCAGTTATGAGGTGTGAAATGGGTCAAAGGGGGTAACATCTGCCACTGAAAAGGTTTTTTTTTCACCTACTATTTTTGAAATACCAGCTGCCTTTGAGTTTCTGGTGTTGGACTTAAAGTGAGAATATTGCCTGGGCCATATTTTCCAGGATTTCTTAGGCAACAGCCTTTTATTGCAAATCTGGACAAATCTATGTTGAAGTAAAACTTCCAGGAGTTTGAGATACTCACCAATAATGATTCAAAATGATTTAAAAAGCATTAACACTGAAGCAGTGAGTGCCTGCTTCCTTTGAAAAGACATTGTCTGTTACGATGTAGCTTTGCGCAGACTTCACTCCTAGATTTGTATATGGTCAACTTGACAAAATATCTGTCAAGACCCTCTGTGCACTGCCTGCCTTGACTAGAGAGGCAAGAACCTAGGAGACTATCTTCTATATTTCCATGAAGTGTGACAGCATTCATCCTCTGTACTGAAGGCTGCTAATCTTCCATCAGAGTTGTCTATATACCAGAGAAGTCAACACATGACTCTGTGTTATCTTACTGAAATGAAAGATTTATGTACTCCCTTAACTATTTTTGATGTCTCATGAACATGAGCAATGACATAATTCACCATTAAGCCTTCAGCCAACAGAATACCTGTCACAGTATCAGGGTTCTAGGCATTACAACTGGCAGATTGCCTCTGTTGGGCTCTACTCTGAGATAATTACTGCTTTTAGACTTGAAACTGCAATATCTTGGAGTATGTTTGTATTTAAACCTTTTTTTTCTTTTTTTGAGATTCCAAATATGTATATACAAGAAAAAGAGCCTATCATCTTTTTCTTTCTTTTTTTTTTTTTAATTGAAGCTATGCATATTTAGGCTCTACTGAATATTATCGGATAAAGAAAGAAAGGAAAGCAATCCCAGCATTTGTGTAATATGGATTCCCACGGTGGTATTCAAAGCAGTGTAAGGATCTTCCCCTGTTCTCATTTGGTACTGTTATTGTTTTTTAAAGGTGAATCTGGCAGGTTGTCTGCATTCCAAGTGAAAGAGAGCCCCTGGAGACAAGTGGCTTGTTTTGAGAATGGAACTCCATGAAAGAGCTAGCTCCTTTCATAGCGCTGCAGCTCGTCTACAGCTTATTTCTCTAAATGGGAACTTATGCATTAAAAAAAAAAAAAAAGAAAAAAGAAAAGAAGAAAAGAGAAAAAAAAATTCTGCTGCACCAGGGTGGGAAGCTTGTGCCCCGGTTCCCTCCTGGAGAGATGTTTTGATGTCTATCTCCTTCCATCTGCCCTCTTCTCTTTCCCCCACTATTTCTGAATGCAGCGTTTTACTTTCTGCTTGCATAGCAACATCTCTGATTCTTGGCCTTTTTCACTGAATTGGGACTTTGGTTTCATCCTGTCAGCAGGTAAATGGCCTTAAACCCTTCATGGTTTTGTCAGGGTAAAGTGGAGCTGAAAAGCATTACATATGTTCCAAGTTGAGAGGCAGCTCTTTTGCCATGTTCAAGTGAGTTCTTCCCCTCCCCCTCCTCTTATATTAAAGGGCTCAGACACAATGAAGCTTTAATCAGCTTCATTGATTTAAAGCTAATTTGCACTTGGCTTCAAGGCTAAGGTCTGTAGCACAAGCTGAAGACCTTTAAATCAGAAGTCGGAATGAAAAGCCTTAGGTATATCATATTGTCTGCTGTGCAAAAGAATAGTAGCTTCTGAAGACTGCAAATTAACCATAAGAAAAAAAAGCACAAAGCAGTGTTTTCTTCTGTGTTAATGTAACCTCGGCTTGCTGAGTTACACAAGCTTTGCTATCAACGTTTCTGCTTCATCATGTAAATTAATAGAGTCGGCTGAATGTGTTTCAGCGCTGTGATGTTTTCAGCACACCCATTCTGGTTGGTTTCAGTTGGATTTAACCTAATTGCCAAACTGATTCCCATCAGTAATAACTTTTAACATTTATTTTTCCCAAAGGGAAGAAATCGCCTTGTCTCTATTCTGCAATTAAGAAGGTGATGAAATATTCAGCATATGCCTCCAGTCTGACTTAAATTCTTTTGTTGACTTTATCAGATAAACAATAAAATATTAGCCAGCCTACCGTCAAAGCATGTGCGAGCTGTTTACTGTTTATCAGACAGTTTAAAATACTTACAATTTTTAACACTGATTACATTGCAGGACAGACCGCACTGTCCTCTGATTTCAGAATTGATGCTTTTGGTTGGATTTGGTGCACCAGGATGTGTTTTCCATTTCTTTACAGTGTGATCAGAACACACAGGGAAGTGTCACTAGCACAAGCCTTTATTAACATCTGAGCAGGTGGAGCAGAAATAATGTCTTTCCTTAACTTGTCCTTTCACAGTGCTTTTCTGAGCATGCTGTGTTCCATTATATTATGTTGTTTACTGGAATTCTAGGGCCAGTTGCAAGGCTTGGACAGTCCAAGTGTATATGGATGCTGCATGAACCTAATATATGCAGGTAGGTGCAAACAGAACAATTAGATTAAAGCAAGGCTGTGTAGGCCCTTCTCTGAGAGCAGCAGCTATAAATAGCCTATTTTCTGCATTGACTTCTTGCAATCTTGACCTAAATGCAAATAGATAAGCAGGGTACACTTGGGTTTGTGGCTGTTTGTGGTTGCTATTTTATTATATATGTTAAGAAATAGAACACAATTTTGTCAAAGTTTTCTTTATTTTTTTTAACAGAATCATAGAATATACTGAGTCGGAAGGGACCTGTGAGGGATCATTGAGTCCAACTCCTGGACTGCTCTGGCCTCTCCTATGTGCATGGTTTTGAAACAATTCATGAGCTCCTGGCAATGATGGGAGAATTTAAATGCGTTCATTTAAAAAGTGACTCTTGTCAGGTCTGTGAATCTAGTGCAAGCCTAAGCCAGGACAATAAAGTCAAGGCCATATTTAATTTGTTAGCTCCTTCGTAGAAAATAATTAATAAGTTTGCTTGCTCTTATTTATTTTTAAACTTATATAATATGTTTTTCAATCAGAAGCAGCATGTTGATACTGGAAGCATGGCAAATTAGCAGCATTTAAAAACTGCTGGGCATGCATATAGTAAGAATAGGATGAAATGGAACGTGTGGAACGCTGCGGGAGTGTTTCACATTGCCTGCTTAGGTAGCTGTGACAGGGAGGCATAGCATTCCTCACCTACCCTGCACATTGACACATGCCTGGTGGAGCTGCATATTGGCATCTCAAGATTTTTCTTACCTGACACGTAAAGCTCTGTGACTATAAGGGGTCTTTCTGTCTCCCGTCCTTTTCTCCCTGTTCTCCTTCACCAGATTACGTGAGGTGAATGGGCTGTAGCTGGGAAGAGCCTGCTTCCCAGCAAGTCTCTATGTACATGCCACGTGCTGTTAGAGGCCTGTGCTCCCTGGTACAGCAACTTATTGGAAATGCTGTGCCAGACATAACTGCTCGGAGAGCTGCCCAGCCGCATCCAGCTGCCTGCTTTCTGGAGCGCAGCATTGTACTGCCCGCCCAGGAGCTGCTGGAGGTAAAGCAGCAAAGTGTGTGATGGAGACGATAAGAGTCTCATATGTAAGGAATGAAACTGGATAGGTCTGTGTCTAGAATACACGATGCTGTGGGTATTTAAAAATGCTTTTCATTGCCAGAAATTTGAGACCTCGATTGCATGGGAAATAGCAGGGGTCTGAGTGACAAGCATTTCTTTCCAGGCAAGTGGTAATAGACACTCCATCACAGACTAAATTTGTTTAAAATACAGATACCTGTTACTTTGGCAAGGCATTTTGTAGTTGTCTTTCTCTGCAAATAAAGGGCGGTCCATGTGCCTTGTGTTTGACAGTCTGGCACAAGTGATCTTTTGGCCTCAAATGATATGATAAAAATTAATTAAAAAAAAAAGTCTATTTTCACAAAATGTGAACTGTTTTGGAAACACAGTTATTGGAGAGGCTTTTCAAATGGGAAAATATTTTGAATGTTTGGGAGAAAAGCTTTAAACTGCCAGAATATTGACATTTTCTAATCAGACCCAGAATCATAAGAATGGCTTGGGTTGGAAGATGTCTTAAGACCATTCAGTTTCAACTTTCCCTGCCATAGGCAGGACTGCCACCCACCAGATCAGACTGCCCAGGGCCCCATCCAACCTGACCTTGAATGCCTCCAGAGTTGGGGCATGCACAGCTTCTTTGGGCAGCCTGCTGCCCTGCCTTACCTGTCATGTTGCAGAGAAGAATTCCATATATCTAACCTAAATCTCCCCTATTGTCGTACCACCATATTCCCCAATAAAGAATCCCTCCCCATCTTTTCTGTAGTCCCCTTGAAGTACAGGAAAGTCACAATGAGGGGTCTCCCTGGAGCCTTCTCTTCTTCAGGTTCCCTCAGCTTGTCTTCATAGTACGGCGGCTCCAGCTCTCTGATCATTCTCGTGGTCCTATTCTGGGCCCAATCCAGCCACTCCATGTCCATGTTCCTCTTGTGCTGGGGACCTCAGAGCTGAAGGCAATACTGCAGCTAGGATCTCAAAAAAGATAGAAAAAAATTAGAAATGAAAAGAAAATGTGTTGCTTTGATGTCAGTCTGTACTTTTTTCATGATTCTGACTTTTTATTTTGACTTTTATCTTTACTGAAGTCAGGATCATGTATTAATTCCCAAATTTTCCTAGCAGTGATTCTGTTTGTCAGTCACTAGAGATATAACAAAGGTCAAAGCAGCGAGGATTATGCTGAATATGTATACAGATTTTATACTATTCCAAAGCAAATTGTGAAGTAATGCAAGACAGTGTAAAATAAGAACAGATAAACTAAATTGACTGAGACAGGAATACCATTCTGGAACCTCAGAAATGTAGCACAGACCACCAAGAAAGTCAACAAATTTGAATGGGCCTTGCATGAGTAGTGAAAGCCTTCTTATCTGGAAATCCTGCGGAAAATGTCCTGGTTAAGATATTTTCTTGTTTAGTTGATCTTTTCACTTTTCTAGTTATCTTTCCATTTTACTAACTTCTGTGTATTAGGATGTGATAACTTTTTTTTTTTTTTTTAAAGAATGTGCTACAGAGTCAGTTGTTCCATTTGTAAGGTAAATAATATGATATGGACTAATTAAACCATTGATTGCTAGAAGACAATATCCATGGTACTGGAATGACACTGGAACAGCAGTTTAAAAATGTGCATTCACTTTGGATTTCTCTGGCATGGTTCAATGCCAATACATTACCAGAAAACTCTTTTATTGCTTTTGGACTTAGAGATAAAGGACTGAATGCTGCTAACAAATGCATATTCAATGAGCCTCAATGCTTCCTCTAGTATTCCCGCTGAGAGTAGAGTTAAGTGTTCACAGGCTGGTCTTAAACATCGCAAACTTAACACGTGTTAAATGTCTGTGGAAATCTCCTGTAAAATTACACTTGGTACAAATGATCAGTCTCCTTCTCAAAATACCTAGTGCATTTCATGGTATCAGTAAAAAAAAATAAAAATCAAGGAGAAGGAATAATAGCCCCCAGAAATTTAGTTTTAGTTAGTTGATTAGTACCTGGAGTACTGTTGATTTGGTTTGTGATGCTCATGAATGTGCATGCGTCCTTTCCTGTGTGTGAGCTTTGCTCCAGCTGCAGTAACATCACACACAAAAACTGAGAGACACAGAGAGATAGACAGACAGACTGACTTCTGAATTTAATATTAAAGCTTTTGTTCAAGAAACTAACTTTTGTTGGCTTTCGGTTTCCACTGTATGTGAACTTGTAGAGAAGGCTCTATTTTCTTTTTTCTCTTTTCTGACATTGAGAATGGCTGCAGAATGCCTTCTTCTGTGGAAGAATGGATCTAATATGCTTTGGAAAAGTCTCTTTTGTAACTTGGGAATGTCTGTTATGGCTCTTGACTGCAGCAAACAGTGCTCACATTTAGAGCAGGAGTGTTTATGAACCTGTGTCATATAGCAACTGCAGCATAGTTTTCCAGTAGCATGAAGGAGCTGCCACTGGCAAAGGACAGATGTTAGGACACTCACGTCTTTTGGCTACCTTTTTGTAGTAAATAATTTCTTCCTTTATTATAACAGGTACCAAATGCAAATGAGAATATCAACAGCTTTAAAGCTCTTCTAGGTGGTGAACTTTAATCTAGGGAAGCTTCCTTCCTTCGGTAATCAGTGAGCATCTTACAGGTTGAATTACGACACCTGAGCTAAACTTCTGCTCAGTTGCCTTACATACTCAAGGCCTTATGAGAGCACTGTATTTAGCTACGTGGAACTCTGAAACTGGAGATGGTCTATACTTACTTCCCTTAAATCATCAGAGGACTTTGTGATAGAAGTACAAATAAATCATTGACTGTTGTTGTTGCTCCTTTAGGACCAATCTGGAGATACTCAAATCACATGTGCATTGCAGTTTCCAGAGAAACACGTTTGTGGTGGCTTTCTGGTTTAGTAAAAATGATTGTTTTTTCTCACTGGTGTGAAATGAGTGGGTGAGCTACCACACTGCTAACACATTATTGCTCTTACCATTACCCAGATCGCAATGACTGAAGTGACGTGTATCTTAATTGAAGATACGGTAAGTCCTCTCATCATTAATGACTTGAAACAAAGCCATTGAAATTAATGAAATTCCAATTTGCTACAGTGCTTGTTGGCAAAGGCGTGGAATCCTTAGCTCTACTTTGCAATCTCCCCCTCTAATGTAGGAAGTTGCCTATTAACAAACTGTTTTTTGAATAAGTCATCCATTTTGCAAGGAGTGGATGCTTTTGGCACTGATGTAGGACTTGGAGTAGAAAACCTGCACAGCAGCATGTCATTCCTTGGCTCTGAGTGGAACAAAACTTGTTTTGTATTAGTCATACGTAGGCGGGCCAATGTACCTCATGCAGATAGATTCACCTTATTGATAACTGCAGCATGTTGATAATAAATGAACCTGCTGAAAAAGAATCCACGTACATTGTATTTTCAGTTGTATTGATCGGTGTCAATTAAGTTCAAAGAGCATAGGAGGGCAGTTTGCATTTTCTTGAACGCTTACAGTTGTTAATATGTTGTGAAGAAGGATGAACAGCTTTCCTAAGCCTTGAGCTATGTTCTAAGATTCATCGTCTTCACTATATACTTAACACTTTCTTGTTTTTCACTTCAAATGAGACAAGTATACAGCAATAGGAGGAGAAGGGGGACAATAAAAACATCAAAACACTTTTATAATAGACTGTTTGGATTCAGCATGCAGGAAGATGTTGATAACTGTTCTTTTTCATTGATAGTACCATATTAATGCTTTCACGTTATTTGTGTGAAACATGACAAATTTTCTTTGGTTTCATAATTTGCTATTTCATTTTGGAAAAAAGGCTCTGCGTGTTTTTTTGAAGAACTGGGGGTTGACTTTTTCAGGTACTTTGATGCTTAAAAAATTCAAAGAGGGGCTTCAAACTTGAGGTATTCTAGCCACAGCTGCTCAGTCCCACCCCCAAGCAGCAGCCTCTTGCCCTGTCAGTTGTGCTGATACAACTATTTGCAGGGCCATGCACTGTTAATCTGTTCAGTGAGCTGGTTTAAGCAGTGGTCTGAAAACGAGTGTTTATTTTTTAACCCTGATCTGCCTTGCAGCACAAATCTACAAATCATTTGTCAGCACAATGGGTGGCCAATAACTGCTACTTCAGCAGACCTGTGACTTCCAGAGCTTGAAACATAGAGCGGTTGGGCATCCAAATGTTTTCAGAAGTTCTACACCTTTTCGCCTGTCTGGCTTTATGTTCGGAAGGCCTGAAAGTAGGATTTTATTTTATTTTATTTATTTTATTTTAAATTCTTGACTACTACAGACAACATCTACTAAAAATAAGGTCTGGGGGAAATAATGGCACTGTTTACCTGGTTCTTTTCACCTTCAAAGGACTTTACAAATGAGGCATAAGTAACTACTTGTTGTGTAGTGTTAAAGAAATGCTACTTGCACCCCAAATAGGGAAAACAAGAAATGATGTTATTTGCACACTACTGGAACAGAGTCTCTAGGGTCCCACTTGTAGTTTTCTGAAGGACCTGTGTAGCAAATATCCAAGCAGTCCCCATTGCCTTAAAACTGTGAGTGCCATATTAGATGTCCAAGGGTGTCTGAGTCATCTGCACGGTAGTGGGAATTTTGTCTGTAGCACACAAAATTTGTATGATATATTCTGATCTCATCTTTACAGCACATGAACAGTTGGTCCACTCTTCTTGAAGTCTGTGGTGAAGATTCTGTGCTGTCTGTCTTCTGGTCAGTAAGGTGTGAAAAGATTTGTCTAGGAATGACTGCATGGTTCAGAAACTTTAGTAAAATAAGGATAATTCTTCTGACCTTTGTAAAGCATGTGCTCTTTTATTTCTAAAATGCTGCAAGATTGTTTGGGATCTCATTTGTAAAATCTAAAAAATTCTTTGTAAAATTTGAACGTATTCCTCAGTCTTACTACAATGGAGAAAGGCTTCAATATCCAGCACGTACAGAGTGAATGTAGGCTCTCAAAGAAAAGGAGTTGAGTATTCATAACAGTCTGCCATAACGTTGCACAGACCAAACTCAACTCTAGGATGAAAATACCTCTGCAGGTGGTGAAGTATGGCAGTGATGGTGTTTGGTGCTGAACAAGATCAGCTGTTCAATGAATAATTCTTATAGCATAGATTACAGTTGTCAATAAGAGGCACAGAATCTTTCAAAGCTATAAAACCAGCAACTGTTCTTCTGAGAGCAAAATATGCTTACATGTGAGAGCCTCTATGCATATGCTGAATAAATAAATAGCTGCTAAAACAGCAGTATGTATATTGGAACACTTGTTTTTTTACCTTATTCTGTATGAATGCTTACTGTACATGGATATAACGAGTTCTGGTCAAACTCTGTTATCTAATTTTTAGGCCAACTACTATGTAGGTGTGACAACTCCTGTTGTGAGTTACCACTAGGTTGGAAGTAGCATGGAACATTGTTTTCTTCTTGCATAACATGTCATCGCTCTAAGAACAGGAATTTTCTTGTGAAGCATATGTCCTTATACTGAGAAGATGGGAGAGAGGGGCTGTTTTTGCCCAGCTTTTATTATTACTACTAGCCAGTGAGATTAATGTCTCCTGCTGTGGCTGCTCTTTCACTCAGGCCTTGTAAAAGGGGAAGGAAAGCACAGAATTTGATGAGGAGAGCTAGTTTCTGCACTTTCTGATGGATGCTGATCTGGCTGATTATTGGGAATTGCACTGCTGATTACTTGCACTCTCTTGTGCAGTCTCTCAGCAGACACCACTGAATCATGTGCAATTTGTTATAGTAAATTAGAGGTGATGAATGGAAATGCCTTGCATTCAGCACTCTCAGAACTTGGGGAAATGAATTCAAATTTAATGGAACAGTGGTCCCTTCCCCTAACCCCTGACCTCATATTTATTCTGGTTTGGATTCTCTGTTAAAATTCTTTACCCTGTGGTTAATTTTCTTGAATGGTAGACTTAAGATTTGCTGATGGTGGGCCAGAACCTTCATACTGCACTACAAAATCACTTATTTATATATCAGTTGCAACTACTAATGCAATTTCAAATATTATATAGATTACTCTCCTATCTAAATGAAAGAAATAAATAAAACTGTTAATTCTATGGACTCATTGCACAATTGTGGTCAAAAGAAGGAGGCAGGCAGCTTAGGAAAACCAGCTTTCCTATGAGAGAGTATTTGGCTATTCTTAGTTGAGGAATTCCTGCTGGTTTTGGTATGTCAGCATCTGTTTTGATAACAGTCATCTTGTACAGCAGAAGTATTGCTGTTTTGTAGGAACCTAAGGCATGCCAGACCCATAAATGTAGGCTAATGGATATTGCAAACTGCTGGAAACCTGAAGGGTTCAAATTCAGTTTTAAGGAAAAGGTCCTAATGATGGTAAATTGCTCACTGTTAAATTGCCTCAGACATTTCAGCTGTAAAACTGGGAAGAAAGGAGTACCACTAAGAGTTTCTGTATATGAGGGTAAGAATTATCTAGCTTCAACGATTTATATAAAGCTACTGGTGTTTTGTTTGTTTGCCTGTTCTTAAGCTTTTTAGGAATGTTTCCCAGGTGCAGCAGGAAAAAAGACAAAACATGAGTTTTGAAGTAGGAAAGAGGTAAAAAAGAAACAACAACAAACAACATAAATAACAAAACAAGAAACCCCACATCTACTAAAAGTAGGAAAAAAAAGAATAAAAACAAAGACTGGCTCATGCTGGAAAGCTTTTGGTAAAACATAATTTGCTTTGGCTTTGGAATGGTGAAAATAAGGAAAATAGAGAGTCATGCTGTGGCACGTGTTTCTGTGACACTTTCTGCTCATATTCCCTACACTACTCGCATGAAAGTTTAAGGAGACCAGCGCGGCTCTGTCTGAACTCTTCACACTGGGGCATCAGTTCCAGACAGAGTACCTCAAACTCATTGCAGGCTGTGTGTTGCAACATTACAGAAAGCGCAGTTGTGCTGCTCTTTGATGAAAGCCTTAAGTTTGAAACTTAAAAGCTCCATAGACCATCTATGGGTTTAGAACTTCCTTAGATAAATTTCCCTGATTTCCAACGTGGAAAATATCTCTAGAAAAGGGATTTTTCTTGTGAATGGCTTGGTTTGTCACAGGTGGAGGCTGTGAGAGTTGAGTCAGTCTCTGTCATCTGTGCTTGTGTTAGTTTTCATGTTTTCAGCCTTGTACCAATACTAGCAAAGGTAGGACACCAAGGTACGGTTCATTGCAACTTCAGATTTAACCACAAGTTCAAAAAAGCTAAATGAGTTTTAGTATGAACAGCTGATAACTGATTCAATAATATGTTTCAAATGCTACAAAAGAGATATTTATTTTTGTTGGAGAGGGGCACAAAAAACCCTAAGAACTGTAGCATTAGTCAAGTCACTTCTAGACACTATGGAGTGCTTTGAAACTTCCTACTAGCTGTTTAGATGATATCTTTGACACCCGCATTCTAAGCAGCAATTCATTAGATGAATTTGTTTTGTTTTACTGAATACACTTGTGATACTGTGCTTGACTGAGCCTGGCAGTAGGCTGAGATCACCCACTCAGAAGTGCTATGGGCTAAAAGTGACTTGAGAGAATGCAGTGTTGCTGTCATTTTAAATCCCACTACTATGTATGCTGTATATTGTTGTGCCTGCAACAGAAGTTTAACAAAGTCCAGAAGTGGTTTTCAGAATATTGGCCAATGTGGTAAAAGAGTAGGATTGATTTCTCTGACTTGGTACACACAGAGGACTTGAAATATTCAGTCTTCAGCTTGCTGCATGGTAACTTAATAACACACTATTTTGGAGAGAGAGATGCTGTGAATCTTGTGGTACTGCTAATGGATTTGAAGAGGATGCTAATGTATTGTACCAGGAAGTGAATTGAGCTCTCGTGTGTAAGAGGGGATTAGAAAATATAATTATGAAAAGCAACAGTCACAGGCTTGAAGTTTCATTGATGTGTGGCTGCTACAAACAACGTTTTGTTGATGAGCAAGATGACTTTGATGGGTGTATGCTGCCATAATAATCTTCCTTGTGAAGTAACATGGAATGAATTATAGAAACAGCCATTTTGTGAACTATGAAGGGAAAAATTAAATGTAAAGTCTGATACTGACAAAAACCCATGAAGCTTTTCATTTAAAATAAAAGTTGTGTACAGAAAGCTTAAGCTTTCACATCAAGAACTGCAAGAAGGCTTTGGGAGAGAAAAATGTGGCATGATAAGCCATGCAAAAATTGGTGCCCCCCGCAAAGGGAACAAAAAATTAAATAATTCATGATCTCCAGCTGAGTATGGGAGAAGGATCTGCGCTTTTTTGAATACAATTCTCCAGTTCAGAAAAATGGATGGCATGTTGCTACAAGTTATGAGTACACTGGTTTGGATGTCATAAATCAGCAGTCTCATGCATGAATACAGCTGCTTGAGTGATGATGACTCTAAATATTAGTCATTTTCATACTTGCCAATTCAGGAATCCATTTTGTTATTCACATTTGTTGTACTCATTCTTTTGTGTGGTAGTTGTGGTTGTGGTCTTCCACAAACAAGTGTTTAAATGTCTTCATCTGAACAAATCCCTCCCATGTCTGAGGTGTCCTGGTATGGGAGGTGTGTAAATGACTGATTCCCTGGGAGAGCACAAAATGCCCGAGTCTTCTCAACTTTGAACATGAATTTGGCTGCATTGCTGCAGTGTGTTCGAAATCAAGCCACTAGGATGTTGCATATGCCCACAGCCTTTTCCAGGGGCTTGCAGTAGAAAATGAGAGTTCACTAGATGCTAACTCCCTTCTCTCTGGTGAGAGGAACTAATGCAGTGCACGGCCCTGTGGAATCTGAAGCATTTCTGACAGCATAGGCTGTGTTTAGCAATGTAGGCAGGCATGTTGTGGGTCATGGGCCACAGCAGGCTTCCAGTTAGGAAGTCTGTCTTTTGTGCTGAGAGAAGTGCCATCACATAGTCCCTTCCCATGGTAAAGACATTTGGCTTCTAAAACTTGTTACTCTAGGAGGTGTGTGGCTTCAAAGTATTTCATAAGAGCTGGAGAGTTTGATTGTCTAAATACTAAAAATTCTGAGCTATAAGACACAAGATATGGAACTTTCCTGTAGAAAGAAATACACTTATATAGATAGAAAATCTGTCTTTACTCTCTTTTCAGCATGCAGTGATATGAATTATGCTAAAAGTTTCTTCTTCAGCGAAACGCGCTGGCATACGCAAATACAATTATTCTTTTTTTATCCATTGATATAAAACAGTTTCTCTTGTAGTTTTGCCAATGTAAGTAGTACATAAAGACAATATGGCCCCACTGCTTATTTTAGAAACCATGGCGTAACCATGTACAGTGGGAAAAGTCAGCAGTAATACTGTTTCAACCACAGTGTTGTACCATTTTCCATGTGACGTGAGTATCTGGTGTCGTTCAGATTCAGAAGCAAAGAAGAATATTGCAGATTGTATCCCTGCTAAGTTTGCATATGTTGTCCTTCACTGAGAACATGTTGGACCTACATGGAAATATGTGAATAGCTGTATCCTTTTATTCTTTACTATTCAAGAACTTTTAGGCTAGATTAAACAGGCTTTTTGTTTAATTTTAAAAAGACTTTCAGATTTTGAACTGACTGAAAATAAGTTATTTAGTTTTCAAGAAATTTAAGTGTTCATAAAAGACTAAAAATGTTGAAACATAATTTACTTAGTTGCTTATAGCTTTAACAGCATTTTTTTAATATAAAAATAAGAGTCTCCATGCAAAATTTGAGCAAGCTTGTAAAATAACTTGTGATTGCCCAACATGGACAATTTTTACTGAAAATGTGTGTACTTACTTGCAATTCCACTAGCAAGAGTGAACTTGTACCAAAATGTGCAGGACAAAATTCTGTTACAGTAGGCCTAATATGCTCACAGCGTTAGTCAGTCAGTCCATCTTTCATATCCTTTTGTCCCACATCTTCCATTTTTCAGACACCAGAACTATGTGTTTATAGGCAGCCGTGGTGTGAGAGGGTAATAGTGACCATTACATGTGGAACAGCCTAATTATCTAAACTATGCAAAGCCTATTATGTGCTCCAGTGTCTCTTGTTTAGAAAATCGTGTGCAATGGTAAAATGCATTTATTTGTGCTTTTAAATTTTAAATTACTCCAAAGTGTAATCTGAGGTTAGCTATGGGAAGTGAACTGCAATTACTGCTCGTTACAGTGTGACTCATTAGTTTCAGAAGGTTGAATTTTTAATATCAAGAGTTCAGATTTGGTTGCTTGACCAAGCTATTGACTGAAACTTTTGAAGTTCTATATACACCGTACCTCTGAAGGGTATGAATGAAGGAGCTTATTCATGAAAGAAATTGGAGACACTTCTCCTCATTCCTCATGTTACCTAAACAAAGAAAAATTGAGGCATGGATTTCCAAGAGGAATTCTTAAAGCACATTTGCTCCTGTGGAGATGGGAACACATTTGTCATAATATACAAATAAGTAAAGACTGAGGGAGGGGGATGGGGAAAGGAGAGGGGAGGGGAGGGAGTGCAGGATGTATGTCAAAACTTTTGACTTCCTTCCCATGTCCCTGTTAGAAATGTAGAATATTCAGCAGAGAAAAACACACTCACAAAAATCAAATTGTGGAATTTTTCACAATGGAGGGAACATCAATACATATACCCGTGTGCTTTTTCTTCCAGAGTATCTGTTTAATTGAAGTACTATGATTAATTAATTAAAAGGTAATGATACAGTTAGCACATATATAATAAAATGTATTATGCAAGAAAACATAATCTGAAAAATCATCCACTTAATTTCACTCATAATATTCACATTAAAATCACTTTGCTACTCTGTAGCTTTGTCCAACTCGTTCCTTTTTCTCCCTCTTTCTGCTGTCCCTGCTTTTCCTATTTGCTCATGCATAAACTTCTTGTTTTCACTTCCAAAGACGTGGGTTTTTGCCACTTTATCTACCTCTTATTCACTACCAAAATGTAATTTCTGCTTTTCTATGACTTCAATGTCAGGTTCTGCATCTTTCATATTAAAGATGAAATAAATATCTGTGTTTCCTTACACATTATGCAATCTGGGAAGAGTTCTTCATAAACACGTTGTCTTCATACTTTTCCATAATGTTGTTCTGAAAAAAAGAAAAGCTTTCAACAAACTGACTTGTCAGCTGCTCCTCTGCTGGTATCCTGGAATCTCTCTCAAATTTACTGGAGTTTTTTCTTGGTTCTTCTGTTTCTATGTCTTTTGGTTACAGTCTCTTTTATTTATTTAGAATGGAAGTTCTTTGGGCCAAAGATAATCTTTTTATTTTTTTTCCCCAGTATGTTTGTATATTGCCCTGTTTAACAGAACTTTTCTTAAAACTAAGGTTCTGAAAGTCCTAGGAATTTCTATGCAGTAACGTCTACATTATTATTACCTTTGCTTTTTTTTTTTTTTTTTAATTTAAAATAATCTCTGAGCTTTTGTAGCCAGGATGTTCATGCTGGTGTTTCATCATTTTTAAGAAATGGCCATTGACGATCACGACTGCATGGCTACCTGATAGCTAAAGAGCTTGTGCATATGGTATGAGGATTTGTCGTAAGCACATAATGGCAAGTGACCTTGGGCTGCAGGAGGAACTAAAAGAGAAGGCAGGATTATCTAATGAGGTGTATTCTGGAATGATTGCTCCTATTTGCACTTGTTGCCAGATTTAGTTTTGATTCTGGTTTAACTGGGTGCTTGAGGATTCTGTGTCTTTTTAGTGTAAAGCAGGTCCATTGCTCTGTGACTATTGATTCTCTGATGACCGTTTCCTTTAATTTCATTGAGAATTGTGTGTGGTAGAATGTTCTTCAAATGCACTATTTGCCTGATGCTGTGGGTCAAAGGCCTTCGGATTCTTCATGGAATGGATCCATGTATAGAATAATCTGTCATGTTTCACACAGTGAATATAGTGTGTGAATGTGAAGGTACTTCTCCCCCTGGCTTAGTGCTAATTGTATGTATGTGGTTTCATTTGTGCTAATGAAACTGCCATGCATGATTCTGTACATTTTTCACACTTGAGCGCTGATACCATTTTGTTCAGGAATCTGGATGTCATATATTCTTTTGACAGAATAAGGAGAAATGGAATCAAACTGCGCAACTCCGTATCTTTTCTGACGGACCGCAAAGGGTTGGGCATGAAATGAACTGAACAAAAGGAACTTGTTTTTATACTGTCCTCTGATTTCTCAAGGCTGTGGAAATAGTTTGAAGAGTTGTTTCCTACTTTATTCTAGGGCCTAATCCAATTTTCCACTGGTATTAATGAGGGAACATGCCTTTGTTTTCATTGGGAATTGGATAGCATCCATAAGAAATAGGATACTTCACTACTGCAAGCAAATCTCCCTTTCCTGAGTAGTACTTGGTGTTCATCCCAAAGGCTACTTCACTAGCTTGAAGAGCTTTTCAATTTTTCATTTATGAAAGGAAAACAGGCTCATAGCTTCTGTCTGTGGCTTCTCCCTAACCCTTTTTCCTCTTTTTCTTCCCACCTTCATCTCCTTTTTTTGCCTTCTTCACAGAACATTATGAACTAGACTAGTACATGGACATAGTCATTCAGGTCTTGATCCAGTGAGAGTAATGAAAGTATTATTTTGTCTGTGCAATATTTTCCTCTTGTACCAAGGATTTGGTTTGGTTGACATTTTGATGTCCTAGTGTTAACAAGACCATAACAGTGATATCTGGGCAGAAGTGTTACAGGTAATGGGTTTCTGCTTCAGTTCCTTAGTAAGATTATTACATACTGAATAGGCCTCATTGTCAGGACATTTGTTGTTTATCTGATCTGATTTTACTTTACCCATTTTCTGTTTCACATCTTTTCTCCTATCTATGGTTTTCAAAGTGGTTCATTTTCTCACTTTTTTTTTTCTCCTTTCATTTGCAACTTCATAAGTTCTGAAGACTTTGCTCTTGCTATAAATATAAAAATTCTAAATATTACCTAACCATTCCAATTGAAATGTTTATTCGTCTCAGAGCACATCAAACTTCTCCATTAGGGATGGATGTGATAAATCTTCCTGAGCATGCAAAGTGCACCTCCTGTCTTGGTGAGTCTCGGCTATAATTTTATAAATGTGGGAATTCATCTGTTATTTGCAACTTCAAATATTATTCTGAAAGTATCATTTGTCTGACAAATTTGTTAGAATTTATCCCTCTTTGCTCCCTCTTAATTCTGATCTTGAATTTCAACATCAGAAAGGGGAGAAGAGTCTCCTGAATATCAGAGCCTCAAACTCTTCATTCTCGAAATGAGGTCATGTGATTATAATTCAAGAGAGATTTCTTAGACTAGATGTATTGTTTCATAACAGTGATGAAGCTGGCAGATCATAAGGAGTCTAGGTGAGAGTTAGAAAAACTGCTTGTCTGTGTTAAGCCTGCAGTAGAGCTTGTAAATGCAACGACACTGGGTTATTTCCAATATACGGGTGGTCAGATATGTGAATTGGGGTTAGAGTTGTTCTGGATCATTAATGGAGGCTTAACTGGAATGCTTCTTGACTTCTATGATTTGTGTTTTAAGAAATTTACTTGGTTGTCCTCTTGAGGATTTTTTCTCTTAGTGGGAGAGGAAGCGTTGAAGAAGATAAGAGAGAGAATGTGGGAGATAACAGGACTGAGAGTTAGAACTACAGGATTGTTGGTTTTTTTGTTGTTGTTTTAAAAGTGTGTTATGGTTCTGCACTACAATCCATGATAATCTGTGAAGTGCCACAAAATGACATGCCAGAACACATAAAGTGCTTTGCATCATAAATTGTCATGCATTATATAAATGACCAAAAAAATATATTGATGGGAACATGGAAAAGAAACATGAAACAAAGACACATCTCTTTGTTTGTATTTTATAACGAATACTTCCAGTGACTGAAAACATAAGTCATGATTCTCCTTCATTTGTATCTGTGAGCTGTCTGTCCAGGCTTATGTGCTGAAAGGCACTGATGCACTATTGAAAGAGCCCTGTAGTGCTCATTTAATCAGTGTCGGCACTGCATTTTACACAGAGCAGATCAAATCTGACTGATTTATCACAGACTTTGAGGTAAATTTTCCTGTTGGTGCAAGCATATTGTCCATTAACGAGAATGGGAGTTAGGCCTGTCAGGAAAGAGCCTTCTATTGTCTGCTTACTGTAATGTTCCTCGAGACACTATTCTACCTAAAAAGTCAAGCTGTAGGAAGAGATTTTGGTTTGGATGATTAAACTGGTGTAGAGCTCTACAGAAATTCAGTGCAAATGAAACCCTACACATAAAGTCAGGAGGGAAGACTGATGCATGCATTTCAGTGTGAATTTCTAAATAATCAGTTTAACTATTTCTTTTCTATGCCATTTCTTCTATAAAAACTTATATATATTTTAAGATGCTAGAAGTCATTTTTCACCATTTAGCTTTCATAAAAATACATAAGCATCTTCGAACTGCAGTAGCACTAAGTATTCTGTCACTGTGCACTATTCACTCTGTGCAACACAGTCACAACATTTCCCAAACATAAGGTATACACATGGCCAAAATTTGAAAAATGCTTTTATGTGAACGATGGCAGTGTGCTTATATATTCATAGATAATAGCCCATTTGGTGGACTTACAGAATTTTTTCAGTTTAACATAATGTTGAAAGCATGAAGCTCATAAAGGATGTTTTTTATTTTATTTTCAACTGAGTACATCATCCAAGGAATGAGATTTGCTTAGAGCAAATGTCTCGTATCTTGTGCCCACAACAAAGTAGCTGATCTTGAGTAGACTGTGCATCATAAGTCTGGCTGCGAGCATTTGGGAAATTAAGTGGTTATTAAAGGATCACAGGGGAAGAGATTTATTCCAAATTTTGTTCATGTTTCATGACCCAAGAGAAGTTGCCATTACTTAAGTATTTTAATGTATTTGCGTGGCTTGTACTACATGGAGTACAGAGTGGGATATATGTTTAGGGTGTGTTTGAATAACCTAAGCCAAGGATGAAAAATAGTCATTTTAAATATAGGAAGGGATAAGATGTAAAATTTTTATGCCGAATTCAGAAACCTTCCCTATTAAGGACTTCTTAACCAGTGTCCAAGTGTTTAAAGCTCATCATGAGGAGCTCTGTGTTCTGTCTGGGGCTTTGTCATTTAACTGTTAACATCTTTTGGTGAATAGGTTTTTCTTCAGTTTATCTATCTACAAAACTAAGGTAATGTTTGTGTCTGTGTTTTTTGAAGGTGCTCTTTAAAAAAACAAACAAAAACAAACAAACGTATAAACAAAATAGATAGTTTGTTAATTTATTTTTCCAGCTCTAAGTGTAGGGTATATCTAAAGTTAGGATGGGTTTCCTTTTGACAGGCATTCGTGTCAAAAGCCCTTATGGCTTCCAGAACTTCCTATAAACTAAGTACTAATATCAGATTTGGATAGGTGACTTGCAGGGGAAATCTTGGAGTACTGTGGAACCAGTGAAATACTGCTATCAATCCAAGTCGGTGCTGAATTCGTACTTAAAAAGGCTCATCATTAGTCTTTAGTAGGGAAGACACCCATAAAAGTGAAGTATTATTAACAATCATGTATAAGCAGAGCCGTTAGTCTTGGTATCCTCTTGCATTCTCTCCTTAAAGACTAAATCACACCACTGTATGCTTTCTATATCAATTAATTGGCTAAAAGATAGATCTTCACTTACTTTTGGCTCAGAATGCCAGTGAAATTAGATATCTATGTAGACTATGAAGTACTTCAAAAATATTCTGCATGAAAGGAGTCTGAAAAGTGTAAGGTGATAGGCTTTTCACATGTAATATTTTCATTTCTTAACATGAAATTACCACAATTTTAACTGCTGTTGGCATGCAAGTTCAGAGTTTCCCAGGTACTGAGATTTATCAAGAATATTTATTATCACTAGATAGTAAAATGATCAGAATTAGGGTCCTGAGTTGTGATGTTGCTTAGACCAGCTTTTGACCAAAGTGCACTTACCCTTCTTAAAGATGTTTCCTCATGTCCTGTGGAGTATCTTGTCCTTGGACACAATTGCTTTTGCTATGCTGAGCAGGGACATACATAGGGTTGCAATCATGACCACATCCCAGGTTTCTTACCTGCTATCTTCATCCCAGGCACAGGAGGAAACTCACAGTCTGGACACTGTGCAATGCTTCTGTAGTAGGGCACAATGCAGGGACTATGACACCATGGCACTCTGGTACCAGTGGAGACATGTTTTCTCTGATTCCTCCTACCACAGAATAGGAAATCAGTCTATTTCAAAAGAAATACCTGTAGGCTCCAGGCTGTCTACAGAGAGCATTTCTGTGGTCAACGCTTTGCACATGTTTTCTAATGACAAGCACAGTAGAAAGAGTACATTTAAGTACATTTAGACTTATAGGTTTGGGTAGAAACTTGTGTTATCTGCCAAACTGTTGTAGATTTTAGTGTCAAAAGCTGAGTAATGCTGCCTTAAAAAAGTTCCCTAGGGAAATACCTCTGTCTGCAAGAAGCCCAGGTGAAAAAAAACACACGCAGCAAGCATTTACTCTTACAATTTTTTTTCCAAGTTTGTGAAAAGACAAGATGCAAAATCGGTGGATATTCTAAAGTATAGTCTATATTTTTTTCTTACAAAAAGTTCTAAGTGCTTCTGGGCTTGCTTGTCAGTAACATTCACTGAGCTGCACTAATTTTAAAAAATTCAGAATAGAGTTTTGCCACTTTAGAGATAATCCATGAAAGCTCTCTTCCTGCAGACTGCAATAAATCATCCCCTCCACTAAAAGCCTGGATGTCATTTGAAATTTATTGCATGGAGCTGGTAGTGGACTTAAAAGCCATTTCACATGTCTTATTACTCCAGTCATCTAATTTATGGATTTCAGCCACAATTGTAGTTGGAAAAGTACTTTCCTTCAACTGATTAATATGATTTCTGCTTTTGCATTCATTTCCCCTTTTCTATTTTTCTATAATCATTGCAAGAGACTCTGGCATCCGAGGCTCAGATATGAAACTGAAAGAAAGGTGCCAAGACAGACTGATGCAGATTGACTACGCTTTACTGGCTCTTAGCAGCACTTGTCAAAAGGTATCTTAGTTATTGTTAGTTGAGCAATCTCGCCCTAGGAAAGAAAAAGCTGTCGGAAGCTTCCTTGTTTAACACAAGAATCTGTAGCTCCAAGGAGGCAGCAGGAAAGCAACCTATTAAGCACAAATGAGGTAAGCATAAGTAACACACTTAACGCAAAGGATGATAAGATATTGGAGCCTTTTTCTTTTTATTTCTTAGTGTGAAAACTAGTCTGAATTTACTGCCATAGGTAAAGAGTGCCTTTTGTTTTTCTTCTGGCTGGTCTCTGTAAGGAAATGCAGTATGAAGAAGTACAGACCTTAACCCCAAGAGGGACCATTTATTCATTTTGGGAGTTTAATCTTATGCTTAATTCCATTGATATGCATCATAGGTAAACTAGTAGCTCTGCATCACACGGGCATGGGGTTAGCATGTATACTTATGTAAATAATTTATGATGCATGTTATGAATGTATCAGAAATTCGACTGGCACTTTCCAGAAGAAATACTGCATAATCCTTGCCCTGAGTAGTTTATGTTAATCTTAAAAAGTGCCCAGCCTACATTCATGGCAGTATGTGCTTGCATTGTGATGGATAGCCAGTAAGGAACAGCATCATTAACACCATTTGGTCAGTTCCATAGCATTACAGCATGGTATGAGGATTTAAATGCTCTCTTTGTATTTACCTCACACACAAGGCTGTACAGTGGTGACAGGACAAGCACGGACCCATCCAGATCTGCTTAAAGATGGATAGTCCTTGAGGCATTGGCTGAAGTTTGTCTGCACATGGACATGGCTATCCTTCCCTTGTCAGGTTTCCATGGCCTGAATGCCCAAAGACAGGTGACTGAGGCCAGAGCCAAGTTGTGTAAAATGGCAGTTTGTCAGCTGGGCAAAACTATGATTACTGGCCCAAGCAATGGCTTTACTTCTGGAGTGAACACCAACATGCTACAGAGAGTTGAAGCCCGTGTGCAGATTGCTATATGCCTATAGATAGAGTCTAATGAGGAGGAGAGAGTCACAGCTCTGATTCCCAAATGCCTATTGACTCTGTTTCCTGTGAATTGGAAAAGATTAAAAACAAAAACGGTGTAAAGAAAATCCTGCTGTGGTTTCTACAATGCCTGTTTTCTGCTAATAACACCTGAGAGGCAGCACAAAATAACAGCTGAGGTGCTTAAGGGCAGCTCTAGTGCCATCTACCTCCTGTGCACATCTGTGAATGTGGGCATCCATCCAAAAAGAGGCTGAGAAGAAAATCAGGCAACAGTGAGACCATTGCAACTGGAGGAGGATTTATTCCTCAGCTGCAGAATCTGTAAGTTTCTGGGTGTGATCTGGGCATTCCAAGGGTCAGGGTATTTGCCAAGTGTCAGAGCAGACCTCGGATTGATTCTGAGAAGCTGAAATTTCTTCTTGTGCTACAAGGAGAACGCACTGCACCTGGGATGCCTCCTGTTCTCTGCGAAAACATGCAGCCACTGGTAGATGGATTCCACAAGCCCCAGTACAGTTGAAATGATGCCTGCCTTGTGCTTATCTCTGCTGGGTGATGATTTGTGTGGAGTCTCAGTGCCTAGGTTCGGTGCAAGTGGATCTGGCAAGACTAAATGGCAGTTTTGTAGGGAATTTACTCGCCGGTACCACTGCTGAATAGAAAGCTGATGCTGTAATAGAGAATATAACACTGGAAGTCCCAGGATGATGAAAGATTAATGAATAAGGCTTAGACTTGCCACAGCTGTTTCTTTCTTCTTTTCCAGTGCATAGACAGTAATGTTATGCAAATATAAACATATTAGCCAAATATTAACTTCTTTTTCAAACATAGCAAAAAGCAGCATGTGACAGGTTCCTATCTCTGAAACAGAACAATGCGTGTTGCCAGTTTCAAACTGAACTCATATGAGCTGATACCGACATTTCAAGAGAAGATTTTTTTTTGTAAAGGCCCCATCAGTTTGCATTAGGGTTTAATAACGAAACAAAGATCTGTCTTCCATGCAGAAAAGTTTATTTAGGAACCAAATCTTGAGCAATTAATGTAGCTACTTCAGCCAAAAGAGCTAAGGTGATTTACCCAATTTGAGGCTTGTGAAGTAAGCGCTGCTTTTTTTCCTGTTGTCAATTTTTCACAGTTTATACCTCAGCATAATGATCTGTCTGTAGCTGGACAGTATTTTCAGGAATGTTCAATCTGAAAATTAATTTGCTTCATCTGTAGCGACGTCGTCTTTGTGTTTGCTTCCTGCAAATGTTTCCGCTGTCAAGTTTGCTGGCACAAATATGTAAAGGCACCAGTTTTTTAAACTACAGGCACAATGGTTTGTGCTGAAAGTGCATGCGTGTTGTTTCATTGGGGAAACAGAAAAAAACGTGTAAGTACTCTCAATTAACCAACAGAGGTTGAAAAGAAAGTATTGAACTGTTTGTGCTTGTAGGGAGTTGAAATAGAGATTTTCCCCCAACTCAGACAGTTTCAAGTGAATTTTAATCTGCTGAGGAAGAAAAAAATAATCTTGCAGTGAATTATTTATTCATCTGCTTTAATAGTATTTTAACCTGTTAACTGTCAGTTATTTTCTGTTTCTATTTGGCTTTTGTTTTTCAAAGCAATGTGCTCTACTTAAGAAATCAATGATTTTCATTATCTGGTCTCATTATCATCTTTTACTGCTAGATGGCAGGTATCAAATCTGTAATCTGTGTGCCATTTCTTCCCCTTGCCATACTGAAGCAGTCTTCCATACATTGCTTTCTATGAGACAGAGACAAAAAAGACCAATTGGGAAGTGAGGCCTCAGAGTAGAGCAGCTCAGCAGGCAGCAGATTGTTAATGGCACCTGTATTTCAGTTTACAGTAGTGAGTGCTAACAACAACACACAGTGCTCTCTGCTTGATTTCCACTCCCGTCTCCCTGTTCTTTCCCTCACTCCCACATGCTTAATTAGAAAATCTGATGCAGCCGGAGACATTATCTGCCCTACTGTGTGTGCTAGTGAGGAATGCATTCTTTGATGTTGCTGATAAGCTTTTCTGTGTTGTGGGTAGTTAATTGGTAGTGGAAAGGAAATGTCTGGACTAGTGTAAAAGGAAGCTTCCTAACTGTCTCTCCTGCAGCTGGTATCACTGGTTGATGAGCCAAGGTGCACTACTGATGTAGCAGTGGTAAGGAGGTCCTGCCAATATTGCCCACTCCCCAGCAGAACTGTGCAGAGCACCTGCACCTTTGAAACCAGTTCTGAATTCTTCTCGCCTTTCATCTTTGCAAGCGAACAAAAATAGGAATAAAACACAGTGATTCCCCAAACCCAGAGGGCCAAATTTCCTGCTGGTATAAATCAATGTGTGCATATGCATGGTAATCTCTCCTCAGGTCATGCTAGTCCATCAGACCTCTGAGAGCACGGACTGTGGATGGAGAAGCTTTGTAAGACAGTAAACTAGCTGGCTGGTTAGATCCTTGCAAAACTCAAATTTTTTTTTTTTTTTTTTTTTTTTTTTTTTTTTTTTTACTAGAACCTCTGTTTCATTTGGGTTTATTTACTGCAGCATTCAAGGCTTGAATCTTATTTTGCCTTTGCCAAATGGAAGAGTGTGCTACTAAATTCCAGCTCCTCATCTACATTATTACAACCAGAAGTCAGATCTTTCTTTGTTCCTCTTTTTAAGCTAGAAAGTAGAAGGATCATGATGTTTCTCTGGAGGGCAGGACGTATTTTGAGATTTTGTTTTTAGTTTGTTCAGTAGTATTAGATCATCTGACATTTTTTATGTTTCTGTCTTTTTGCAGTTCTTGCTAACAAGACTACTGCTTTCATCCAGTAATAGATTACTGTCACTGTGAAAGATCTTTCTGTTCCTAGTGACCTTTAAAATATTTGTCCTGGTACTTTGGACTTCTTGGCTCTTGGTATGCTATGTATTTTAGCTTCTCTCCTCCGTTTTCTGCAATGTCCTATTTCTGTTTTATACTTATCACTTTCACCTTTCTCATTCTTTCATTTATTATATACATTTGAAAAATTACAGCTGCTTTCACTTCAATTTTCAGCCTGACTGCATTTTTGTAACCAGTGTGATTCTTTTTCTAAATCATTACACTGTGGCTTTTTGGGTATCTAACAGGCAATCATTGTAATCTTTCCATCATATATAAAATTCTGAATTTAGCCCCCACTTGCTTTCATCTTTTTGAAACTGGCCATTGAAAGGCACCAAGTAAAAAAGTAACTGGTTTGAACGTTGTGCTCTGTGAAGGTAGCTCATAATGGAGCCACACCTAAACAATGCTAATTTTTCTTTATCTATTCTCATCTGCCAAAATGTGTAGTAAAGGTTTAAGGGCTTCAGTGAGATCCTGACACCTTCCCCCCTCTACGTTATTATGATTAATGTTTGTTTTTCTTTTCACCCACCCCAGCACAGAAATGACAAAATTAGCTAACATTTAATGTTAATCTTTCTGAGAGCACTGCAGCACCTTGAGTTAGTTGAAGGGCACAGGCAGGTCCGGTACTGACCTTCTTTGCTGCTCACTGTGCATTTGTAGTACACGTGGTACGTAGAGTGCCTCTTTCTTGGCGATGTGAGTGCAGTGAATGGAGAGCAGTCACGAGAGCTCAAGAACAGAAGTCCTGTGCAAAACAATTACCTGTGTACTAAGAGATTAACCAGGTGTACTGCCCTTCGGTAGTATTTTTTATAGACTGATTCACCAGTGTGTAGTAGGAGAGGAGATTCAGCCTGTATGCCTCCCTCACACAAGTGAAAACTGATACTGAGAATGCCAGATAGAAAAGCCAGATGTTTAGCTATAAGGTTATGTGCCTTTCATACAGTATTGTGCTGCCCTTCTTGCTTTGCACTCGTCCGTGCCAGCAGTGCTGTGTTCCACACTGAAGAGATGATGAAGCATCTAGAATGCTGGGAACACACAGAGGAGAAAGACCTGGGTTAGCAAAGTTCAAAACATGACACCCCCACTGGCAGTATGGCCCTAAAGAGAGGCCACTGAATTCCCAGGCTCTACCGAAGTGTGGTGAGAGTTCACCTCAGTTAATTAGTTGAAGAAGAAAGGCTGAGAAATAGTTTTGCAGGAAGGTCTGCGGAAAATAAAATTCAGAAGATAATGTAGGAACTATCTTGCCCTTTCTAAGTTATCTGGCTGGTCTGTAGCTCAGCAGGCCCTGGTGGAAGGATGCTCCAGTACTAGAGAGTGTGAATGTTCAGTGACCTGTGTCTGATTCAACTTTCACTCCAAAGTTTGTTGTGAATTAGGAGACTAAGAAGCTCTGTCCATAAACTTTGAGAGAAGTGTGTTACAGCCTCCTTTATGATCATCCCCGAGCTGTCTCATCCTGAGAGTCTTAGATCAGTGACAGCACATGGGCCATGTGAGGCCCCGCCACCCACAGTGGTGCCAGTTACTGTTGCTCCTGGTTGTATCTGTGTCTGGGGTGATGAATTTTCATACTATACGTACTGCACAACATAGCTATCTGAAGTGCTCTGCATACAGCAGTGGTATGCATATACACCACTAACAGATTGTTACACCCATTGATATCTGAAATACCACAACTCTATTAAAGGTTTTATGGTCACTCAAGAAAGTATTTGAAGGCCTGAGTGGTGTGGAAAATGCTGCTAGTGGTAACAACATATGAAGAGGGGTTTTTTGTATTTTTTTTTCTTTCCTGCTGCTACTGACTCATCTACCCTTTTTGCTGTCTATTTATGCTCATTTATATGCACTTAATCAGCTGACTGGTTAAGTTCCACCACCCACTTACAACTGCAGTGAATAATGTTTTAGGCTCAGTGTCTTACAAGTGCAGGCCCCTCACACATCAATGTCATTACTGGAATTGCTTTTGCTGATAGCAGCCACGTGGCAGGTGTACAGAGTACAGCCTGCAGAGCAAACAGCATGAAGAACATAATTCATCAGGTTTGCTCACAGAAAGCCATTTTGTGTGTTAGCAAGAAAATGTTGTGGCCCCTCTCCTCCTTCTGCTGCCCATGACAGTGGCAGGACAGGGGACTGTGCCTTTACAAAACTGAGATGCCACTCAGCTTCTGAAGGTGGCCTTATAAACAGTTTTGTTTAACAAAGTTTCTAAGTTGTTTGAGAGAACCAATTAGAATTTAGAAAAAGAAGTTAGACCAAGGCTGCTATGGAGATGGTCAGGCATAGGATGCATGACTGGGTATCCAGACTGGAAGGGCTGTAACCTCTGAATACCTCAGCCAATAAGGAAAGCAGGAGAGTCTCATGCAGCCGGGAGCTAGTGAATAAAAAGCTGTTGCACCCTCCAGAATATTTGAGAGATTCTGCATGGTCTGTGGGTCCTTCCTTTATTCAAGCAATGTTGCTTTTCCAGAACTCCTCTATCTCCTCTTTGAACATCAACCTCTGGCAAATGAGATTTTTCGCATGATAGCAGCATGCGTTCTTCTCATTGACTTGGTTTTCAGATCACAATTTCAATTTAGGGCTCCAGATGGGACTAGGTTATGTCCTGCCATTGCACAGAGCCTCTGAAGAAGCATGAGGGAGACTCTTGTGCTTTTGGAGGAAGTTTCATTAAAGTCACGTTGCTGGACAGGCGTCGGAACAACTGATTAACCTTTAGTCAAAGATGCACTTATCAGCATACTTGAGACCGTTTGTTCAACTTAAACTCTTGCTTTAATCTGAGCATGTGTTTAGTGTTGCCTGAACTGGAGCAAGTTGAGAAAATACCCTCATAGGACAGTCACCGACAACTTCATAGTCCCACGCCTGCATTGCTACTCATTGAAGGATGCAATCTACTACTTACTACTTAAAAGTGCAGGGTAGCTATAGCTTTACTCTGCAAGAGAGATTCAGAAAAGGTAGAATTTCTTCTGTAGTGTGTAATTTGCTTGTCTCTGAGGAAGGAGCCTGTACCAAGTGATAGCAAACCCAGAGACTTGACTGGGATGCAACAGATTGGACGCGCTCTACACCTACTTTTTTTTTTCTGTATAACTTTAAGTTCCTTCTTGGTATTCATGATTTATTTGGACTTCCATTTTATTTTAACAAAATGTCTCAGCCTGGTTGGAATAATCATCACAGTGAATCTAGTAAGTTTTTGTGACCATAAAACGCATAACTGAACATAGGTATTACATTTAAAAGGGAGTGAGTGGAGGTTGATTGTTCTTAATTTGATCTGAAAGACAAAAAAATGACTTTAAAGATCTCAGCTGGCATATGAAAGAATGCCCTCTTCTTGTTCTGGGTTGTATTGTCTCATTAAAAATGCCCCCTTTCCTGTAATCACTATTTCGCAGTTCAGCCATCTCCAGATACTGTGAAACAGCTGTGCAAAGGTCAAGTACAAGAGGGCAATGGGAAAAGAAAATGACACCACAGCTCCCAGGGTTTCCAACCACCCTGTTAACAAATTTACTGACACAGGGCATAATTTTTACTGACGCTGCCCATTTTTTACTGACACTGACTCTTAAGACTCCATGGGGAGCAGATGCTGACATCTCTCTTGACTTTGAAAAGCTCATTGCTGAAACAAAATGGTTTTGTGCAAAGATTTACATACAGCGTCTAAACATTAAGCAAGGGATCAGTAGTTCTTCAAGTCTGAGTAATGATCCCACATGGCAAAGCTACATTTTAATTAATAAGAATGCATTCGTACTTCACCTTTGTACTTTTTTTTTTTCCTGTCTTGAAGGTAGCCAGCACATCCTGACAGTTTGCTCAAACACATCCCCACTTCTTATCACATACTAAAACAGGTCTCCTTGGGCTCTGCTTCTAGTTCATGCCAACAGACCCGGCACATTTATGACTTTTTAGTGAGGACAGTGAAGTTTGGTGCAGGTATCTCTATCACGCCGTAAGATCAAGTCCTTGAGTATGAGGTAAGGGTGGCTGGTAGATCTCAAAGAACTTGTCACCTCCTGGATAGATTTCATTTAAAATAGTCTTAGTTATCTTGAAATTGCAGTTATTAGCTTAAACCCATGCTTAGCTTTAGTCTCCTTGGTCTCTCCAGTTTTTTTTGCTGATGACCTTGCAGTCCTACATAAACATAGTTTTGCCTGGTTCATCTTTTAAGCCTGACCACTAAGCTGTGCTCTATGTGATGCGCTTATAATTTTCTTTTTTTCCTTTTTGCTGCTTGTGTTTCCTCTCAGTTGTTGACTATGACTGGAAAATAGGCGTACAAAGCATTTTGCATTCTCTGAATGTACCACACAGTAATTCTGCTGTCTGAAAACTCTGTAATGTCAATAATTGATGCACTTGAGAAGTGGTAATTAAATTAGTTAATTATGCTGGTAAAATTACATGCAATTATGTGACTGCAGGGTATGTTTAGTAAATTAGGCTTTCCCATACTCACTACATATTGTGGTGCCAATTTTGTTCCTTGATGATTAGGTAGCTTTTGATACTTCTTAATTGATTTAATACCTGGATCTTCATTAGCCCTCGATTGCTATGCAATGTATGTCTGACATTTTTCTCTCTGATATTTCAGAGTATCGTTCATCAAAAAAAATCAATCTATACATATATACGAATTCCTGTCAGATGTTAAAGCATCGAGACTTCAGGGAAAATGCTCTCTTCTACAAGTGTCTTGCATTGACTTGCCCACTCGTGTGAGGTGCCAATCAACTTACTGTCCCTGGGAACTCTCTGATGCTGAATAACTGATTTCATTTATTTTTCTCTTGAAAGTTCCAAGGAAATAAGCGATTCAAGGAAGACTGGTGTGGTGACAGCTATTTTAATGATACATGTTATCTTTTCAGAGAGCAGTGAAAGGTTATTAAAAGGTAACATTAATTCAAATCAAAGTTTCAAGGGGGTCAGATCTGACGGTGTCTGGTGCATGGGTGAGGTTTGCTCTTCCCCATTCATATATATGCTAAATATAGTGCGTGTCAGAATCACTACCCAGCAGATGATTACCTTCATGCTGGCTGTGTTTGCTATGGCAAACGTTTAACAGCTCTGCTCGTCTTCACACCTCATATTCCCCTCCACCAACACGTACTCTGCTAATGTCAAAAATTATGCTTCTGCATGTGATTACTGGGTTTACTCCCTCTTTTGGGCACTTATTGCAAACTACTTAAATCCAGATCAGGTGATTTGATCTACATTTATTTATTTCTCTTCATGGGACAAAATTTCTGTGGGAGAAAGGAAAGGAGCAATTGTTTGTCCTTTGGCTATGGAGTGTTGAAGTATGTAATGCTGTCTCTGCCTGAGCCAAGTCCAGCAATGGGGAAGAATCAAAAGCAGTAGGATCTAAGTGACTGAGAAGTTAAGTGAGTCGGCTGAGATGAAAATGTCCCACTAGGACAACTTAGTACTAGTACCTGGTGGGTTATATCCTGCTGATTCTGGGAACTTGATATAAGTATAGGCAGTCCGAGCCTTTGTCAGTTGATCATTTTGAGTCTCAAACCTTTCTTTGTCTCTGTCAGCCCCAGTGCTGTTTGCCCAGCTGTTAGAACACGTGTCAGAATGTGAAAGACAGGCCATGCTAATGACACACTAGTTAATGAACTTAGCATAGACTGCACAGAGAAATGACTCAGAAGGAAAAGCTTTTGGAGATGTGCTGGTAGTCTTGTTTGAGTCTTTCTTCTTAAAGGAAAAAAAAACTTCCCTGTGTTTATCTGTAGCTGCTGCATTTCTCAAGCCCTACTTTATGATGGTTTTAATATGAAGCCGAGGGGACAGTCCATGTTACTACTGTTTGTGTTGATTAGACCTTTTCTGCCTTTTCTATTTTCTTGTTTCTTCTCAGCAAAATTTATTATGTAAAATCTACTTTTTTTCACAATCTGTATTTTTGTCTGGCCTATCTTATTACGTGGCAAATTCATAGCTTAAGCTAATAATTATTTTTGAGAGAAAATTCATTATTTCTGGAGTTCTACATCTACAGCTGGGCAGCTAGCTAACTTCTTAATCCCCACATATTGTGACTCTTCAGACTTGTTGGTCTCAAGGACTGAGTCTGAGTAGCTGACTTCAAGATTAGTGCTTATAGGGAAGTTCCCATTTTTAAGAATACAAAAAAATGTCACAGATTCTTGATTTGGTTCTGTAGTTTTCAAGCTCAGGGTAAAATTCAAGTTTGCTGAGTACTACTGGATTTGAAGAATTTCTTGTCTACTTGCTCCAGCAACAAGAACTGTAATTCTATTTAAGAGGCTAATAGCTATTTTGGAAAGCTATAGTTTTATTTTATGAGAAGAACTGTTCTTAAAATATGTAGGAATAGAGCCAATTAGAAGGAAGACAGTGGAAAAAAAAACAAAACAAAACAACAAACCTGTGTAGAAATGTGCAGATTTAAATGGGAAAGTGTTCTCCTAAAGATACGAGGGGGATGTATTGAGGGAGAAAGAGAACCTCCTGCAGGCATATAATGGTCTTACCAGTGAGTGTTAAAATTCCACCTGCTTTGCCCGGCATTCTCTGGTATTCACTAACTTTGTTCAGTTTTCCATGTTTGGAAAGGTGCTTGAATACTGGAAACAAATGGGAGATTAAACCTAAAATCGCTTTTGGAGAACTGGAACTGTGCAGAAGTTTCTTGATCTTTTTAGTTCAATGGAGACAATTTCTATCCAGCACTTGCAATCTTTTGAAAGCAGTGCATTCAAAACAACCTATCTTAATTTGGCACATTTGTGCTAGTGAAGCTGGCATGCTACCTTGTTAGCTGGCTTGGTGCCATCCCAACAGATGGACAGGAGTATAGACAGCCAGGAGACCATGTACAAGCATCAGTATGTGTGTTGAGGGCAAGATCCCTAGCCAGGAGTGTTGAAACGCTTGTCTGTCCTGTGCTTCAGCACTTGTAGCTGAGATGATGTACCAGCACTGAGTGGAATTAACTTTGCTGGCATAAGCTGTTCCTTTACCACCGGGGCACAGTTGCTCTGACCACACAGATTTTGGGTTACTATTCCAGCAGGTATCCCTGTATAAACTCCAGGTATTCCTGAAAAGACACTAATGTTTTCTACATAGTGACGTTTTAAATGTGTCAGGCCAATTTTTTAAGTCATAGGTACAGTAGATCATACTCAAAGAGCAAACAATACTCCATCAGTAGCAGCAAAATCTGAGGTGCAGGAGGTTGAGGTCAATTCTACACAATTAATTGCGACAAGATTTCTGCTTAACTTGGGAAGTGGGCAGAGTTTACCTGCCATAGAAATTCATTGTTTAACTCCTCTTGGCATCTTTCACGCTATTTGTCTTTGCCCAAAGGGATTGCACTTGTCCAGTAGGACAACCAAACAAACACACATATGCTGACATTGGGTGCTTCTGTAAATTGAAGTAGTTACTTGGCTGCGCTGATGAAATCATAGACAAATGAATGATTTGGTAACATGTAGCCTGAAGGAAAGCCATGCCTCCATTAGAAGAGCCACTTTCTGAACTCTAGTCATCTCTACATTTGTGTATTATAATGGCCACTTTTATTTTAGTTCATATTTGCTTAAGAGTAAACTAAAAATCTCCACTCATATCTGAAATGAACACTTGTTTGTAAATATCTTGCTAACTAAATCAGTATAAATTTAATAGGGTTAAACTGTAATCACACTCTATATTTAGACTCTTTCCAGTCTCCTGCTTGATATAACATCAGTTGAAGAACTGGCAACCATTTCAAAAGAGTTGAATGGTATTTTCAAAACCATACAGAAGGAGGCACTGATAGAAAGCTATGAGGCAGCCTGCCAGGAATTGAGATCTCCAGTCCAGAGGCCTGCACAATTATAAGTTAAGGCGGACAGTGATATTTTCAATAGATTAATGAAGCCAGTGGTGTAGTATATCATATATGGGAAATTATAAACACAGCTTTCTTAGATTTTCTCTTCCACTAACAACGTCTAACAAATCTGCTGTATTAAGTAGTAGTATTAAGAAGGGATAGGCGGGGAAGAAAGGGTGGTGGCATAGCTCTCTATATCAAAGAGTGTCTTGATGTTGAAGAGCTTGAGGTTGGAAACGACCAAGTGGAGTGTCTGTGGGTAAGGATCAGGGGGATGGTCTGTAGGAGTGACATCGTGGTGGGGCTCTGTTATAGAACGCCTAGCCAAGATGAAGAGATAGATGGGGTGTTCTACAAGCAACTAGTAGATGTTGCACGATGGCCAGCACTAGTTCTCATGGGGGACTTCAACTTCCCTGATATATGCTGGAAATATAATACCGCGCAGAGGAAGCAGTCCTTGAGATTTCTGGAGTGTGTGGAAGATAGCTTCCTGACACAGCTGGTGCAGGAACCTACCAGGGGAAGTGCCCTGCTAGACCTGCTCTTCACTAACAGAGATGGACTAGTAAGAGATGTGAAGGTTGGGGATCGTCTTGGCCAGAGTGACCATGAAATGGTAGAGTTTGCTATTCTTGGTGACATCAAGAGGGTGACTAGCAAAACTGCTGCCTTGGACTTCCGGAGGGCAGACTTTGACCTGTTCAGGACGCTTGTTGCAAGGGTCCCTTGGGACTCGCTCCTGTGGGGTAAAGGGGTCCAGGAAGCCTGGGCCCTCCTCAAGACGGAAATCTTAAAGGCACAGGAGCAGGCTGTCCCTGAGTACCGTAAGTCAAGCCGGAGGGGAAAAAGACCAGTGTGGATGAACCGAGATCTTTTGTTGAGACTCCGGGAGAAAAAGAGAGTCTATGTCCTCTGGAAGATGGGACAGGCTACTTGGGGAGACTACCGGGAACTTGCCAAGATTTGCAGGCAGGAAGTTAGAAATGCAAAAGCCCAGCTTGAACTTAGACTGGCTACTGCAGTAAAGGAGAACAAAAAATCCTTTTATAAATGTATTAACAGTAAAAGAAGAACTAAGGAGAATTTCCCTCCTTTACTTGATGCGGCAGGGAATGTAACCACAGAGGATAAGGAAAAGGCTGAGGTTCTCAATGCCTTCTTCACGTCTGTCTTTAATAGACAGACCAGTTATCCTCAGGATACTCCTCGCCCTGACCTGGAAGTCTGGGACGAAGCGCATCATACACCCCCTGTGATCCCAGCAGAGACAGTCAGAGACCTGCTCCTCCATCTGAACTGCCACAAGTCCATGGGGCCAGATGGGATCCACCCAAGGGTGCTGAGGGAGCTGGCAGAGGTGATTGCCAAGCCGCTTTCTGCCATCTATCAGCATTCCTGGTCATCTGGAGAGGTCCCGCAAGATTGGAGGCTTGCCGATGTGACTCCCATCTACAAGAAAGGCCGTAAGGAAGATCCGGGGAACTACAGGCCTGTCAGCCTGACCTCGGTATCAGGAAAAGTTATGGAGCAATTGATCTTGAGGGAGATCACACGGCACATGCATGGCAATCAGGGGATCAGACCCAGCCAGCACGGGTTCACAAAGGGCAGGTCGTGCTTGTCCAACCTCATCTCCTTCTATGACAGGGTGACCAGACTGGTAGATGAGGGAAAGGCTGTTGATGTAGTCTACCTGGACTTCAGCAAAGCCTTTGACACGGTCTCCCACAGTATTCTCCTGCAGAAGCTGGCAGCCCATGGTGTGGACAGGTTCACTCTTCTCTGGGTTGAGAATTGGCTAGAGGGCCGTGCCCAGCGGGTAGTGGTTAATGGAGTCAAGTCCAGCTGGCGTCCTGTCACGAGTGGTGTCCCCCAAGGGTCGGTATTGGGGCCTGTCTTGTTTAATATCTTTATTGATGACCTGGATGAGGGGATTGAGTGTACCCTCAGTAAGTTTGCGGATGACACCAAGTTGGGAGGATGTGTTGATCTGCCTGAGAGTAGGGAGGCCCTTCAGCGGGATCTGGATAGGCTAGACAGTTGGGCTGAGGTCAATGGGATGAGGTTCAATAAGGCCAAGTGCCGGGTCCTGCACTTTGGCCACAATAACCCCATGCAATGCTATAGGCTTGGGGCAGAATGGCTTGAGGAGTGTATAGAGGAAAAGGACCTGGGGGTGTTGGTTGATGCTCGGCTCAATATGAGCCGGCAGTGTGCCCAGATGGCCAAGAAGGCCAATGGCATCCTGGCCTGTATTAGGAATAGTGTGGCCAGCAGGAGCAGGGAGGTGATCATCCCCCTGTACTCAGCTCTGGTGCGGCCGCACCTCGAGTACTGTGTTCAGTTTTGGGCCCCTCACTACAAGAGAGACATCGAGGCCCTGGAGCGTGTTCAGAGAAGGGCAACAAAACTGGTGAGGGGTCTGGAGCACAAGTCTTACGAGGAGCGGCTGAGGGAGCTAGGATTGTTTAGTTTGGGGAAAAGGAGGCTCAGAGGAGACCTCATTGCACTCTACCACTTCCTGAAGGGAGGCTGTGGTGAGGAGGGGGTCAGCCTCTTCTCCCAGGTAACTAATGACAGGACGAGAGGGAATGGCCACAAGTTGTGCCGGGGAAGATTTAGATTAGACTTGAGGAAAAATTTTTTCTCTGAAAGAGTGGTCCGGCACTTGAATGGCCTGCCTAGAGAGGTGGTTGAGGCACCGTCCCTAGCGCTGTTCAAGAAGCGTTTAGATGAGGTGCTGAGGGATTTGATTTAGTAGCTTGGTGGGTAGGGATGGTGGTGTGAGGATGGTTGGACTAGATGATCTTGTAGGTCCTTTCCAACCTAATGTATCTATGAATCTATAAGTAGTTACACAGCTCCCCACTATTTGGCTGTTTGTGTCCACACAAGGGAGAGGTTTGGATGTTTGGGTGATTACAGACTCCTTTCTAGTCTCTTTTTATGGAGAGAAGAATGCTTTGCTCGTTATCTGCAGTCTCCTAGTGTTCACATATCCATGCAGGTTTCTCTACTTTGGGTTGACTTTACATTCTCAATATCATACAGGTTAATCATAGAATCACCCAGTTTGAAAAAGGCCTCTAATTTGATCCTGTTCAACCATCCACCTATCATCAATAGTTCTTACTAAACCATGTCCCTCATCACAGTGTCTAAACGTTCCTTAAACACCTCCAGGGTCAGTGATTCCACCACCTCCCTGGGCAGTAATTCCAGCACCTGACTACTCTCCTGGAAAAGAAGTATTTCCTAACATCCAGCCTGAATTTCTCCTGGAGCAACTGCAAGCTGTTCTCTCTTGTCCTATCACTAGTTACACAAGAGAAGAGGCCAACCCCCACCTCACCATAACCTCCCGCCAGTAACTATAGAGAGCAATAAGAGTCTCCTCTGATCCTCCTCTTCTTCAGACTAAACAATTCTAGCTCCCTAAGCCACTCCTCAATCAGTCTTTCTTCTTCCCTTCCTCCCTGGTCTCATAATCATCTACAAGTGAGTTATAGTAGGCTTACCTGTACTTGGAAACTGCTAGATGTTTTCTGTGGGAGCCTACAATATGTGCCTGATTTGATTAATAAGGACATGTCACAAGTCATACCGGCTTCAAGCAAATGTTCTTTTATCTTGGTGTCCTTTCTTCAGTTGTGGCTGCAAGTGGTGCATTTGGCTAAGAGTAAGAGGAGAGCAGGTATGATACTTCACCATAACACTCTCACATCTCTACCTGGCCTTTCTGTTAGCTGGAAGTTGTGGTTACTATGGTCTTAGTGACCCTCATGGGATTTATATTCCAGAAACATATCAAGTTTTCCCTCTACCTGTTGGCATCTGCAGAATCCTTTGGCAAAGATTTGCATGCATTTGCTCTCCATAGTGTGGTGAACCATGTGATAGTGCCTTGAAACGGACTTTTATTACCTTCATTGTTTTTCCTTTACCTGTATTTTTTTCCAGAGAGATAGAACAAGAGAGAAAGAATGAGAAAGTACATAAGTGGTTCCTGTTCCTTCTGTAGTGCTTGTGATTTTCTGGGCCTGTGTTACTTTGTCAGTTATTACTTTGACAGTTCTTGTTTTTTCTCTTCTTTTTTCTGAGACTGAAATACCCTTAATAGCACTTTCCAAATGGTACTGTCATCTCTTTGTCTAAGTTCCTATGAGGGATCGGTTGTAAAATGTTGAGACTAAGAAAAATCTGTGTATTTAAGTACTATTTCAATGTTCACTTATCCAGAAATGAGACATTCCTGAAATGTGTTAGTCATCTCTACCAATGCAAGGGAACACTATTCTTGAATGGCTTTAAACTAAAAGAGGGGAAATTTAGGTTAGATGTTAGAAGAAAATTCTTTACTCGGTGTGGTGATGCACTGGCACAGGCTGTCCAGAGAAGCTATGGATGTCCCGTCCCTGGAGGTGTTTGAGGCCAGGTTGCCTGGGGCCCTGGGCAACCTGAGCTGGTGGGTAGTAATCCTGCTTTCAGCACAGGGGTGGAACTGGGTGGTCTTTAAGTTCTCTTCCAACACAAACCATTCTATCTTGCTCCTCTCTTTTCCTTCAACCCCTCTTTCTCTTCTTCAGAAGATCTTCTTAATGTGCCTTGGATTATTTGTGACTTCTGACTGAGGCTTGGAAAGAGCATCTTCTGCAATTAATGATATAATTGTTTCTGTGTTGTTAACAAAGAAATATTTTATACTTGTCTATAATTTACTTTCCTACTGAGTCTCTCTAAGTGGGAGAGTTCAACTTTGAATTTCTAGCTCATGTAGCCAGGTAGAACAATGTAGTGCAGATAAATCTGAGGTGTCAATAGTAAAATACTACACTTCTTTTTACAGAATTCCCCTTTTCTCAGTGTAGATTGATGCAGGAATACTCTGCCTACAATGTACTCTACCCTGCTACCTGCAGTGAAATAATGATCTTTTGCTCATCCTTATATGAAAAAGAGGAACATTTGAGCATAATCTTCTGTATTGATCTGTGGGGCAGCAATTTGATTTCACTGTCTCATCCCAAGTCCACTTATATTCGTGAAGGTCCACATACGGTGCGAGTGAATGAAAACTATTTTAACAGTAGGCTTTCTATTAATATATTCTTGTATTTTGCATTTCACATTTTAAATTATAATTAGTAGCAACAGGTGCAGACTGTCTTTGCAGAAAAAAAAGCAGCTGGATAGCTAGCAAGGAAAAGGAATACATCAGAACAGTAAATGGAGCAGCTACAGAGCAGTTGCATGCTGGGTTTGCTGTGGCTCTTCTGAACCATTGCAGCAAGTGCATTATTTGTATCATTTTCAGTGGTGGTTCCATTAAGTGAAGAGCACATTCTCCACACAAACTGAAGATGCTTATTTACTCTTACAGCTCTCCTTTCATCTCTGTTACTTAATGATTCTTGTCTTTCCCCTATTTGCTGTCACGTTAATATGGCTTATAGGGAATACTGTTTTTATTTTAACCTCAATCAGTTTAGATTTGGGTTATCAATCACCCCACTCACAGTGACTCTGGAATCAGACACTTACTGGGTGTACTGCAGTAGCTTTTATGCTCTGGTTCATTATTTCATCATTCAGATAAACTTTTCTCTGCCTACTAGTGCCTGCTGGACACCTGTAAATATGCTTTACTTCACCTTCTTTAGAGTGAGATTTGGTGCAACTCTCTGTCATATTCCTTATGGACAAGTTCTGTCTACTTTGTTGATTTATAACTGGGAGATATAGCAAGAAAGTCTAGGCAGGAGGTTATGAATAGATTGAGATTATCCAGTTCATGTTAATTGTCATGTCTCAGTTTGCCAGGCAGTGGATCAAATGGCAGAACTGTCAGGATGAAGTTATGGTGTCTGGGACAACTAAGTATTTGAGGCTTAAAGTGGTGTTATCCCAAGGCTCTGGAAACTGGAATTTGAATGCTGCCACAGTGCTAATGTATTGAGGTGACACCTGGGTGAACTGGTAGGCTCCAGTTGCTAGCACACTGGCATCTTGGCTTTGATAGAGCGATAGAGGAGATGGAAATGTTGCAGAACGTCTCTAGGTGGTCACTGGGCTGGTGTTTAATCTTTTATCTGGGTTCTGGTACCACCAGCCCCAGATATTTAAAAGATTTGATGTTAATTCTCCAAAATATGTATGTTGTTGGCTTTCAGTCATGAGATGCAGAAAAACAAACCAAGTTATTAACATTAATTAAAAGCATTTTGTGTTCTCTTTTATAGTCTCTTCCGATTTTTGAAATTCAAGATGCCTCTTGGGTCATGATTTTAGGGTTTTGTATACCCTGTTAGTTTTAAATGACTGTATCTCACATAACTAACTCGCAGGAGCTGAGACTTTCACTAAAGTATCAAGTACTCTAACTTTTATGCTTGAAACAGGGGGGACTGGGCTTTGACGTGATTGTCAGTTTATTTTATAGACAGGATTGATTATAATAGGTCATCTAAAATGTTGTAAATAGTAATGAAATAATGGATTTCTTCAGTTAGTTACAAAGTATTTGGGAACATGCTGTCAGTCTGCCATACCTATACAGCACACATAGCCAAACCCCAAATATGTTATACATGTTAATCTGTTTGCAAGGAGAGTTTGTGTATACAGACAATTGCGGCGTGTGCTCTCTGAGCATATTTGAAAGAATTTTTGTTTCTGTGCGTAAGGAATACTTTTATGTTACAGTGCATCAAAAGTAACTCTAACTAAGCCATATAAAGGCATATCACATCCTTCAACTTTGTGACTCACTTGTTTCTTGACTATACGCCAAACACAAATTCCAGTTCCTTGTGTTCTACTTACAATAACATTAGTATTTAATTCTACAGATTCAATCAAAGCTACACTTAACATAAAGAAAACAAATTCTCTACTTTATAGCGGCATTAAATACTTTCCCCTAAAATGGTTTGGGGGAGTGGCTTTTATTTATTTATTTATTTATTTATTTTTTCCACGAAGTTAAATACTTTGATTTGGTTTTAGTACTTTGTATTAATAGATGTAGAGTGATTGTTTTCTGGTTGATTTCACACTGAGCTCTCTCAAGACTAGCTGTAATAGTTTCGTGCTCTTTAAATCTTTTCTTTCTATTACTACTATACTTTATATTCTTAAGCTATTAACACAGAGTTCGATTAATGATTTGCTGCTTTTTTTTTTTTTTTGGAAAGAGGGAGTATCTGAATTGTATTAGTGTTAGCTTTGTAAAAAAAAAAAAAAAAAAACAGAATGTTGGGTTAAAAAAAAAGTGAAGAAAATAGAAAGAGTTTGATCCAAGGGGATTTCATAAGATGGACCGACACATAATGGAGTGATCTTTGAATTTATTTTTTTTTTCTATCTTTTGGATTTGTTTTTTTTTCTTAGCCAAATACTTGTATAGGTGTTTGGCAGTTGATCACTTGTTGTTACTTTTCTGGACAGAAGCAATGAATAAATGAAGCTGGTTTTTTTTCTTGTTTTGATCCTCCGGTGTCTAAGAAGGTTTGCAAATTACTTGCAGGCTGTTTTCATTGATCTGACACCCAATTTAATGGAAAGGTGCAAAATCAGAGACTGTGAGTATCTCTGCAGACTTACCAAGTAAGGTCTGCTTCCTAGCACAGAATGCAATGCTTTAGGCTGCCACTCAGCACAGGAACAACTGTGCAAGCCAAGTGTCCCACTGCAGAAGCAGCGTGCTTTTTTGTTTATGGCCTAAAAACAGGAGGAAGAAACCTGGCTTCCTCTAGCTTAGATTTTTTATCATGTTTTGAATAGAAGAGGTTTGTTTCAAAAGTTGCACCTTCTTTTCAACCATCTTTTCCCAAACATGTACAACCATAGTGATTTAAAGGAAAATGAGAGTGGACAGAATCTACAGTGCTTTGAATTCTATGGTATATGATGATGATAACTGAGCACCAACTGAATTTGGGCAGTGGGATGATCTCTGTTCTCAGGAGAAGGAAGATCACTCACCGATTACCATCATGGTCAAAACAGATTCAATATGGAGAGATATAATTTACTGCATGTTGCTAATAGTAGACTAGTCTAACAGTAAATTAAAAACACATTCCACCCACCTTCTTTACCTCCTCCCAAGAAATGCAAGGGAATAGGGAATGTGGGTCGCAGTCAGTCCATGTTTCCGCATGGACACCTTCCTGTGCAGCCTACTGCAGGGAGCCTGCTTCGCAGCAGGGTTGGACTCGATGATCTCTAGAGGTCCATTCCAACCCCTACAATTCTGTGATTCTGTGATAATGCTTTGTCTCTGCCACTCCTCCATGGCCACTCTGAGCTTTCTCCACATTGTATTCTTCTCAAGGGATGCCATCCCTCCTGATGCATTCCATGTCTGCTGCTGCTGCACTGTGGGCTCCTCCATGGCTGCATGTGGAGATCTGTTCCACGTGGTGACCATGGGCTGCAGGGGGATAGCTGTAGGGAACTTCTGCTCTGTGCCTGGAACACATCCTGCCTTCCTTCTGCACTGACCTTGGTGGCTGTAGGGCTGCTTCTCTCTACATTTTTTATGACACGGGGCAACTTCTGGACTGTCCACAGAGGCTGCCCCTGCAGCACCTCTGCTACAAAAACCTTATCATGAAAGCCCAATAAGGTGGTGCAGGACTCAGTGTCCTTGCAGAGACCTCACTTAACCTTTGTATCTGTGGTTGGAGCTGTACTGAGATGTTGCCTTGAAGCTTGCTGAAGTTGCAGTTTGACTATGGGTAATAGTAAGTACCTCATATGAAGTTTCTTTATCAAATTTGGATGTGTTCTTGTATCCAGTGCCTCTTTTACCGTATAATATTCAAGTTTCCCTCTTACTCCCCTTCCCTCACAGGGCAAAATACCAGCTGTCATTTTTTTGCCGTGGGCCTGAGTGCTGCTTTACAGTTTTCACTAAGTGCTTGCCTTCTTTGTTTGTTGGCAAGGATCCTGCTTTTTAATGCCTAGTTTCTTCCTTCTCTTTAGTGACTGCATTTGCAGAAAGTAGTGCTACAACTTAGGGAAGAAAGTTTGTATAAATCAAATTGAGGACAGAGCTGAAGACTTGCCTTTAATTTCTGCTTGAGGAATTGGACGTGCGGAGCCTTATTCATACTTGTGATAGATAATTGGTAGTTGCTGAATATGTGCTTTCATAAAAAAAAAAACAACCCAAATATGAGAAGTCCCTTGGCTTGTTCAGCACAGAGCAGAGGAGCTGAGGGGAGGCATCATGGCAGCTGCAGCTCCTCATGAGGGGAGTGGAGGGGGAGTGCTGAGCTCTGCTTTCTGATGACAGCAACAGCACCTGAGGGAACAGCATGGCACTGCGTAAGGGCAGGGTCAGGTGTGGGTTAGGGAAAGATTCTCTACCAGAGGGTGGTGGGCATGGAACATCTGACAAGGGCAGCAGGAGCTGCTGAAGTTCAAGAAGTGTTTGGGTGATGCTCTCAGACACAGGATTTTAATTTTGGGTAGTCATGTATGGAGACAGGAGTTGGACTTGATGATCCTTATGGGTCCCTTCTAACTTGGGATCTTCTATGATTCTACGAATACTTACATTCACTAGATATTTCTAAGTTATTAAATTTGCCCTGGACAGCATGTGAAATTCATGTAAGAACATGGGTGATCAAACTAAGGAGTTTGTCTCAGACTCCTCGTAGCTGAGAATAGTATTCTGAAGGGTGGGATCTGAAGGACAAACCCTTGAGTCATGGCACAAACTGGAGAAGATTTTGCAGTAAAACTTCAAAGGAGCACACCACAAAAAGGTGAATGTGCTTTTGAAAGAACTGATTTTTGGCTGAGGGATTTACAAACAGGCAGAACAAGAGAATAAAACCTCACAGAGCAAGAAAAAGGGGACAGAATCTTTTACTGCAGCCTGTATTTTGACATTCCTCTTTGTCCTTGTTACCAGAATAATTCCATGAATTGCAGAATATCTGCAAAATATCTCCAGGATTTGGGCATAAGTACCCTTGAAGACTTCTTATTTGCTACTGAAACCTGTTCCTTCTGTAGAGGGATATTCTTCCTCTCTACCTGTGGTAAATATCCCATATGTGATAAATATGCGTCTGTTGTGGAATTACTGTCTAGTGGTTTTCCACTGCAAGCAAACCAAGACAAGGTTACAATTTAGGTTAGATGTTAGAACTTCTTTCTCAGAGGGCAGAGAGGCACTGGCACAGGCCACCCAGACAAGTTGTACATGCCTCATACCTGGTGGTGTTTAAGACCAGGTTGGATGGGGCCCTGGGCAGTCTGATCTGGTGGGTGGCAGACTTTTCCACGGCAGGGTGCTTGGAGCTCAGTGACTTTTAAGGTCCCCTCAAACCCAAACCATCCCGTGATTCTACAAACTTTTTACCTGTAAGGATTATTCTTGGTTATCCAGGTGACTACTGAGGCAATGGTGGCACAGCTTGTCCTTTGATTCAAAACTTGCTAGCACAAATATTTTTTTAAACCCTATAGTGCTATCAAGGACCTTTGCAATAAAATACTCTGATTTGAGAAATGCTTGATGTATCTGACTCCAAATTTGTGAAAATTATTTTCACATTAGAAATGTATAGATGTAGATAGTCCTCATTTTGCTCTTGTAGAGCTTTATTAAACTCCCCATTCTGTGTGTGCTCAGGGACTATATAAAGTCTGGTGCTGCTTCCAAAGCAAAGTCACTGAGACTTTACTACTCCCACAGAAGATTTTTTTTTCAATGGGAAAAGATATTACAATGCTGTCTTCTGAAAGCACCAAAATGTATTTCATTACTACACTTGCCCTTCTTCAGTAGTTTCTGGTCTTGGTATTATGTCATTTTTTGCTATCTTATTAAAGCCAGATACCATTTATTTTGTAAAATATATATATTATTATATATTAATTATTTATTTATAACAAAAATATTATTTTTGTTTCTTAAATTTATACAGATTTTTTTTATCTTCTTTGACGAAAGAAGGTATCATCTATTAAATTTATTGAATCATGAACAGTAAAAATTTATTCAAAGTCTATTTTTAAAAGTTGGCCTTTGCAGTTTCAGAGCAAGACTATGAAAGTATGTGGTGGTGCAACAGTTCCTGAGCTATCATCAGTAGTGTTGATCTATGCTTGGTTTGTTTTTTATAATGTTAGCACAGGCAGCATGCTAACAGAGGATAGATTCCTCTTCTTTTATATGAAAGAGATTGGTGTGTGGTTATAGAGTTCTATAGTGGCATGCCTGGAGAGAAGGATAGTTCAAATGCAAGACAATATGAATTTTTTTTTCAGCAAAGATATCTGTGCAGTGCATCAGATTCTCTGAAGCAAGCATTTAACTAGCACATCAAAGCAGATTAGGTTTTAACTCTCAAAGACAATAGTGTGATAACAGATCACAATTAGAATTAACTTATTCCTCTGTATGTTATATTACATAGCATTGATTGTTCCTAGCTTTCATTTTGACCTGTAGCAGAAAGAGATGGAAACAGTGATGTAGTTAAGAAAGCTATGACTTAATTGCTATCATGGAAACATACTAGGAAAAATCACACAACTGGAACACTATGATTGAGGGCTACAAGCTTTATGGAAGGGTAGGCATGACAAAAAGAGTGAGGGAGTAGCCCTCTACGTTAAGAAGTGGATTGATTGCAAAGAGCTGCCTCTAAGAAACAACCATGACCAGCTCAAAGCTTGTGGGATAAAACCGGACCAAGGAAGGACATCTTGCTTCAGTTGCAAGAGATATCAACTAGCAGGCTCCTATTCTGATGGGGGATTTCAATCACAGGGATATCTTCTTGAAAAAATACATGGAAGCTGTAAGCAATCCAGAAGACTCCTGGAGGACATCTTCCTAGACTTGAACAGACCAACCAGAGGTGAAGCATTACTGCACCTGGTGCTCACCAGTGTGGAGGAGATAATCAAAGAGGTTAAGACTGGAGGCAGTCTGAGTTGTAGCCACAATGCCCAGGTTGAGTTTGTGATTTCAAGGCACATGGGCCTGTTAAAGAGCAGAGTCAGGACCCTGAACTTCAGGAGAGTGAACACGACAGTTTAAGGAATTATTGGATGAGATGTTTCCCAGGGGTCAATCTTGAGACCAGTGTTTTTCAACTTCTTTATCAGTGACATGAACAGTGTGATTGAGTGCTTCTCAGCAAGATTGCTAATGACACCAAGTTGAGTGGTGCAGTCAATAAAAAAGAAAGAAGGAATGCCATCCAAAGGGACCTGGACAGGCTTGAAAAGTAGGCCAACATGAAGCTAATGAGGTTCATGAAGACCAAAGCATTGCACTTTTGTTGGGGCAATCCCAGATACATATACAGACTGGGAAAGAGCTGCTTTAGAGCAGCCCTGTGGAGAAGGACTTGGGGTCCTGGTAGATGAAAAGCTAGACATGAGTCAGCAGTGTGTGCTTGCAGCCCAGAAGGCCAACTGTATCATGGGCTGCATCAAAATATGGGTTGCCAGCAGGGAGAGGAAAGTGATTGTCCCCCTCTAATCTGTCACTGGTCTCTAAAGCTGCATTTTGAAACAAAATCAGAATACACAATGACCAAAACATTTAGTTTTCAAGTTACCGTGTAATACCTGATTATATTCATTTTAATTTCTTTCTTTCTCTCTTTCTCTGTTTTTCTCTCTTTCTCTCTTTCTCTCTGTCTCTCTTTCTCTCCTTCCTTCTTTCTTTTATATGGAGGAGGGTTTTTAACTTTTTGCAGTCACAATTTTTGTGCTTGGGCCAAACATACATTTGGAATTTATACAGATTTTATTGCTTAGCCATTGCTGTACTCTGTACAGGTCCAGTGGAAGGCATGCCCTAAGAAATGCAAATACATCCACATTATTACATATAGATTTTGAATCATAGAATGAGTTAGGTTGGAAGGCACCTTAAAGGTCATCCCGCTCCATCCCCTTGCTATGGTCAGGGTTGCAACCTGCTAGATCACGCTGCCCAACCTAGCCTCAAATGCCTGCAGGGACGAGGCATCTACAGCCTCTCTGAGCAACTTGTTTCAGTTCCTCTCCACTTTCTGCCTAACATGTAACCTAAATATCCCCTCTTTTAGTTTAAGGCCATTCCCCCTTGACCTATCATTATCTGTACTTGTAAAAAGTCAGTCTCCCTCTAATTAATAAGCTAAAGTACTGGAAGTACTGCAGTGAGGTCTTGGAACATTCTTTCCTTCAAGCTTAACCAGCCCAGCTCCCTCAGCCTTTCTCCATAGGAGAGATGCTCCAGCCTGCTGGTCATCTCTGTGGCCCCAGTCCAAAACCTCTGCATCTTGTGCTGGAGGCCCAAGCTATGACTCTTCTGCTTCAGAAGCAGTTCCTATTTCTGAACTGCATGTTTCCTTCTGGCCTTACAAATTATAGAGGGTTTGGGAACCTGGAAGTCCCAGGTCATCTGCCAGTTGCAAGGTATCACAGAGCTTTTGGGTTATACCGCAGAGCCAGGAATGGGAACAGAAATGCTGATATGCAGGGCAGACAGTAGAACTGGTTCTGATTGAGTTCTGATTGATTAGAGGGCTAGAAGACAACCTTTGCCTAGTTCTTTGTTTTGTTTTGTTTTGTTTTTACACCTTGCTTCTCAGCAGAGCTGGTGAGACTGCAATGCTTTTGTACTTCATTGTGCCCTAAGGGAAGAGTCATAGGTAGCGCCAATCCCCCTGGGCCTGCGGAGCTGTGGTGCTACCAGCTTCATGGCAGGATGCCTACAAGCCCTGAAGTCCCTGGCTGTGGATGTGAGTTGACTGTGAAAACGTTTGCCACAAGTTATGATTGAGGCCAGAGGATTTAACAGGATTAAACAAGGAATTGATCATTTATATATAGATAACGAGAATATTCAGAATTATAATTGTTAATGCTAACAGATACAAAAATCTCACACTTCAGGTTTTAACTTTTAGGGATGAGGACAGAAAGCCCTACAACAGGATGACGTTAGTGCATATGACCTGAATGTGTGTTGGCACGTGCCCCTTTTGTGAGCTGGGGAGCAACAGCAGCTGTAATTTTTGTTCCAGTAGTTGAGCATCTTCACAGAAAAAATACAAAAGGGTGGCAAGGAAAAGCAGAAAATCACCTTTCAATCAATTTGTTTCTGTGGACTGAAGTTATGACTCAGCTTTCAGGCATGAGAAACACCCGTGGTACCACACCTCCCTGGCAAAGCCAGGTGCTTGAGCACTCCAGAGACTTGATCTTGAGAGAAACACTGGGAAGTCACTCGTTCTCTGTGCCTCAATAATAATTATTGTTGTTACCTCAGGCATTTTTCTGTCAAGCCCTGTTAGTGAAGGAGTGTCATACTAAACTATTGCTTTGCTTGCAATAGCACTGTAACACACGAAATAAAGTGGTCGTGACCTGAAGAGGTTAACAGGAGAATGCACAGATTTTGAAAGCAAATGGGTTGTAGGCAGAATAGTGCCTGGTTCTTATTTCTTCGGTGTAAGGGAAAACTTTCCTTAATCTCTTTACAAGTTTATGGGTGGGAAAGTGAGCACACAGGAAGACGATTTGTAAGCAGACTACAAGTGGAGCTGATTGTAGGGTTGTGTTTGTTCTGCTCTGCTACCCTTAAAAGAAACAATCAGCGTTGTTCAGTACCTCATACCTATAGATGGACTCCCAGTTCAATTTCTTTGTTTTATGCTTTCTGTTTTTTTATTGTTCTTCTTGTTGTTGTTTGATTGTTGTTGTTTTCTCGTTATCCTCTTTTAGAGTGAAAGTTCATTGTGGAATTCTAAATTGTCATGTAAATGTGGATTTTATAGGATTACTGGACAGCTTTTGCATTTTTAATCTGTTAAAGCAAACATTTGGGTTTGTTGTGTTCCTTTTTTTGAGAGAGAGAGAGGTGGTTCTACTAAGTCCTGAACTGTAAACGTGGGCCAAATGTCTTCAAACTAGGTGGAAAATGTCACAGAAGGCAGAATTAATGGGATCCTGTAGTCTAAGCAACACTCACTGACTTGCCAGATCCTCATTCTCCATAACTGATGATTTAAACAGCACGACTTACAGAGGCACTATCAGCGTAAAATGCACTCTTTTATTTATTTATTTTTGCCAGCAGGGCAGGATACTAGTTTGCCTTAACAGGAAGCTCCTTCTGGAATTAGGTCAGAAAAAGAAAATATATGTCCTCTGGAAGCTAGATCTGGCTTCACAGGGAGATTACACAGCTGCAGTTTGCATCTGCAAGGAGGAAAGAAGAGCCAGAGCTCTACTTGAGTTGACACTGGCTGCTGTGGTGTCAGACAACAAAATGACTTTTTCAAGTATGTCGACAGCAACAGGAGGTAAAAGGAAAGTGTTGGACTTCTATTCGTAGAGTCTAGTCACCGAGCAAGAAAGGATAAAGAAACAATGGAGGCATTTGTTGCCTTTTTTCTTTTTAACCTTGATACTTAGTAGTGATGACAGATATTGGACTTCCCAAGTCCTCTGAGTTGGAGGACCATGACTGGGATAGTAGTGAAAGGGGGTACATCCGGCTGCTGACTGGTTACCAGTGGGGGGATCTGGATGTGCATCCTAAATGAATTTGCTGACAGTACTGAACTGGAAGGTATTGCTGACTCCCTAGAGGAACAAGAGGCCTAGCAGAGGGATTTGCAGAGTTGAACTTGATCTTTGACGGTCCCTTCCAACAGAACTGTCCTATTCTATTCTTCCCTGTTTTTCGTCATATTTGCTTTAAGTTACTACATTTCTTCCTTCATTTAATGACTACATTTTGGAGTTGGAACGTGCTAAGCGAGTGAAATGCTGAGATTCTTGCTAAAACTCTCATTTCAGTCAAAGCTTTATGAGACAGAAGAATGGGTTTGGGCATGTTTCTTATTCCTCTCTGTCCTTCTGAATGAAAAAGCAAGGATCTTGTAATTGTTCTACCTGCTTGCAAGAATAAGGAGATGACTCATGCTGCTTCTTGTTCTGCTACACCACAACGGCAAATGTCATGCTCCTTTCTTTGTCTTTTGTCTGCTGAGATCTGTGGTTAGGTGTCCATGACAGCTGCATAGTTCAGCAACACTCAGATAAAAAGAAGCTCTCTCCGAAGCAAAGTCTTTTCTTTGTTGTAATTCATTTAGCTATCCCTGCTCACAGCAAAGGCTTGGTGAGCTTTAGCAAGACTTATTTTTTATTTTGCTACAGTGCATGCTACTATTCACTGAAGAATATCTTCAGCACCAAAAGGGACATTTACTGAGGTCTAAGCATATTTTCTTTAATGTGGCTCCTTTGTATACATTCCTACTTACTCCTGTCATCTTTATCTGTTCACTCTGCATGGGAAGGGAATGTGCACTTCTCTCCTTTTACAGGTCAGGAATTTTAAACCCTCTGGAATAGGTAATGACTTTCTTCTGTTGCTCACATGAAAAGCTTTTTTCGCCTTGATTTCAGCCTTTTTTTTTTTTTTTTTTTTTTCTAGGAGATGCTCAGTCTAGTAAAAATGACAAATACTGGAAAACATTTTTCTTCTGTGCAGATTCATTAATGGGCCTCTCAGTTAATTGCATTGATGGAAGTAATGGGAATATCCCATTTGCAGAGTGATGCAGGGTTCAGCAGCTGAAAGATAACCCCAAGCAGGCTGTTGAGCAAGCAGTTCTGTCTTGCTCGAACTCTTTTGAAAGATGAAATCAAGTGATGACTTGCATGTTTTGCACGCAAACATGACTAGAATGATTCTAGATAGAGTACATGTTGTGTATTTTCTAATTGTCTATCCATGAGAATGTAGTGGTGTTAGCCATTAAAAGGGTACAAATAGTTTCCTAATCAGCCAGTTGGACTCCATTGCTTCAGTTATTTTTATCTCTGTTGCTAATATCCAACACCATTCCTAGTTTTGGGTCCATTTCAGATTTCTTTCTCAAAATCTCTCTCTTCCTTTGCTTAGAAGAATCAGCATTTCTGACAAGGGCTTGATTTGCTTGATCCAGGTCACACAGATAGGGGCATGTCTGTGTTTAGAGATGTCCAAGAGAAGCACTGTATAAAGGTGGTGTAGTCAGGTGAGTCTTGCAGGCAGCTCCTTTGCCCTGTCTCTTTTTGTGACCTGACTTATTTAGTGTGGATATGGTTCAGAGTTACCTGTCTACTACACTTCAAATTTCAGAATTCATAGAATCATTTAGGTTGGAAAAGATCCTCGAGACCACTCAGGGGAGTTGGGTACTCCACCACTTTCCTGGGCAGCCTATTTCAATTACTTGCTCATCTGACTGCGAAGTGTCTGTTTAACAGTCCTATGTGTGCATAGTAAAGCCCTTTGCATTGTTCATTCACCTTCAGTGATCTCTGTTCTGGTCCTCCCTGTTCCAATGCCACTAAAGCTAGTTAGATTAGGGCTACAAAAGACCGCCAGCTCTTTTATTGGAGGACAGGATAGTAAGTCTATTAACTAGTTAGACGTTTTTAAAACCACTTACTAGATTATGTAAAAAGTAATAAAATTCCTTGCTCAGGTGAATGCTTAAGCATGTGTTCTCTTGTAGTTTTTTGGTGCTAAAATTGCTATTCAGTTTTCAACAGCTATATCAGATAGAATGAAATGTAATAAAAAATCGAAGTTCTCTGGATATCACATCCTGTAGTTCAAATGTAACGATACATATTGTATTTCAAGGTGCATGAGCTGACACTGGGTATTTTTCTTTCTCATTCTCTGCTGTACTTTTGAAAATATATGCATAGTTGTAACATCTTTGGCCATTGTTGCTAAGTGAAGCAGAGTAAGGTTTCATCACACGTTTGTGCTAGGTGCCACCAGCAGTAGAACTGGAACTCTTGAGTGACAGATTTTTAATTGTTGTGGTGTACTCCAGTTCAAAGTGTCATGATTAATTTAGGTGGGTGCTTAAAACAGATATATCAAAACTGGATGTAAGTCTTTGGAGAATTAGAACAAGTAATTACATTCAGACAAAAAAAAAAATCTTATGTAACTTAACTCCTATACACTTTAGCTTGTAATATGTTAAATCTTCTGGTATGTTTTGCTAGTTCAGTGTAGCTTTTCTGCTTCTTGAATTTGAATAGTATTCATTCTCTTAGAATCTTCTATCTTCTAAAACATTTTGAACATAAAATGTTCTATCTTTCTAAAACTTTTTTGCTCTGTAAGCATGATGATCGTGGATTACAAAAAATCTGTCTTGCATTCATTGTTATGTAGGTTTCAAAACTACTTAAAAATTTCAATTACCAAATGAGAGTTAATATGGGAATATCAGTGTTGAAGATTAACAGACATGTTCTGTATCCAAGATTAAAGCTCTGATTATGGACATCTTCACATGCTTCTGAATTCACTTTAAATGCGAGTCATGAAAACCAAAAATATGGAAGTAAACAGTTCTGCAGAAGTCTCTTTTTTAAAGGTACACATGTAATTGTGTACCTTTAAAAATAAGAGAAGCATCTACATTTTCTTTTGGATGTATTATTCTGTAGTTTTTTCTGATTCTTTTTTACTTGTTTACTTCTAGTTTTACAGAGTCTAATGTTTTCTTCCCCTCACCTATCAAATCCAAACCTAACATTTCAGATGTCCAAGGCTTCAAATTCAAAATTCAAAGCTTTCTGCCACCTTCTTTTTGTAAATGATCTTGTGAAGTTTGTGATGACAAATATTTGCTTGTAATTGGTTCTTCTGAAATTGGTATGCAAATCATGAACATGACTAGGGAAACCAGGAACGAAGTGCTGTCAGACTTCTTTGGGAGCCTCCTGTAGATAGTGTGCTTTCCAATAGCTCTCTATTACCATGATCTCTAATCTATAGGGTAAAAATGGAGTAGAAAGGAAGGCTATGCTGATTGCTTGAAGTCGTTAGGAAACCTGACAATATAAATGCTGTGTAAACTTTTTGCAAGGCTCTTGACCATAATTGTCATTGACTGGCTAAGCATAGCACTGCACCTTTGAGCAGTATTGAAAAAAAAAATAAAAAAACAAGTATAAAATCCTGCCTGCTAGTTGAATGTGATGTGTAGAATGTGAGCAAATTTAGCATGCTAGAAAGCAGAGATGAATCTTGAGAAGCATATGAGCAAAGAGAAAGTAACCTTGCCATCATGAGGCCTGATGGAATTCCAGTCTTCAACTCCGGTGACTGATGTTCAGGCCCAACTTTCTTGCCTTCTGCTCACAATACTAAAGGAAGGGAGTGAGAAGGAAGTGTGTAGCTGTCATCTTCCATTTATTGGTGTGCCCAAAGGTTGTAGTGGTGAGTGCCTGGAGGCTGGACAGCTGGGGATTGAAGAAGACAAAATCTTGTTTTTGCTGCTGCCCCTGGGGCATGTCTCTTTCTGCATGTCTGTGCCTCACTTATCTGCCAATATCTTTTTGCTTTATCTTCACTACAGAACTCTGCAATGGAGACATGCCCACTTCAAGTGAATCTTACATGATAATTTGGTAGGTATCAAGTTGAAAGTTAAATATTTTTTTCCATTTTCGAATAATTTTGGTCTCCTGGAACCATTGTGTATCCAGTTTGATCTTTTCCTCAACTTCCCAGTCTTGTATACTTTCCCCTGTCTCATCTCTACAGTGATCAAACGAAGATTTTAATCCATTACATTTTTTAGTGAAAACTGTTGACGGAGAGACTATATTTGGGATGCCTTGAGTTAACAGTGCAAGTCATTTTGGCGCTGAGGCTTTAAGAAAAAGATGCCTTCCTACTCAAAACTGTGCTTTTTTTTGAGGCTCTATACACCAAGTTATACTTTGTATTCTTAGTATCCTCATGTATGCCATAAATACCTCAAATATGCTTCTTCACTTCCAGTTATTTCCCAGATGTGGCCCTGAAACACTACTCTCCAGGTACAGCTAATTTATGCACGTCACTGACATATTTACAACTTTGCAGTTCTTGAGGTTATATCTAAATGGGGGATTTACTTCTGGTCCTCTCTATTTGTGGAAGGAGAGAGCTTACACTCACTCTGCTTGTAGCAGATTCTTAAAGGTCAGTGGCTCATCTGATATGATGGAGGAAGCTGTATAAAATGTGATGTGTAATCTCTTCATCTGTCCATTGAGTTTAGACCCTATCTTTTACACTGGCAGGAGGAAACCACTCACCCATTAATCAAAATGCTGATAAATATGATAAGTTTTGCAGGTATGGTGAGTTTAAATGCTAAGGATCTGCCCTAAATTACCTGCTCTGATAATTAAGTATAAAACATGCACTCAGCGGACATTATCATTTGACTCAAGACTGTATATTTGGAGTCTGTGCACCAGCCAGATGTATCAAAAATGTGGAAATGGTTGAATGCTTCTTATTGAAGAGTTGGAGGTCTAGTAAGATGTGAAGGTATTTGTGTAAAAGATAAACGTGCTTACTGGAACATTAAATTTATATTTATCATGTTTCTAGTGCTCATATTTTTCAAGCATTTTATCAGCTTTTGTTAGTGTTTTAGAGTCACTAACATCTTGGAAAGAATTTCTAGAGAATCCTGTACTTGATGCTTGTAGCTTCATTTCTCTGTTCTTAAATGATCTCTTAGCAGTGCAGTGTTTTCATGAATTTATTTAGCATTTTCAATTACAACTTGAACTGTAAATTGTTCTCAAGCAGCTTGTTATGACAACACGAGATACAAATTTGAGCTGTGTTGGTTGCTTTGATTGGGTTAAACTAGTGCTTGGAATAAGAATTTGGGTGCAAATACTTAGAATTTCATATCCCAAATCTGATTGCCAGAACTATTTCCTAACACTCAGATTACGCCTGCCAATGGGTTTGCTTGCTGGACTTCTCACAGAAGCAGCTTAAAGTATTTGCTAGTTGTTACTAACTGTAGTTATTTTGGACATAATGCACAGTCCTATTTTTACATGAGTAAAAACAACAAAAAGAGAAATGGAGTCTGTACCTGGTGAAATACATTGAAATCCTTCTTTTGGCTAAGGAAAAACAGCAAGTGTGAGCTATCACATCTTTTGGGACATTGCAGAAACATACTCATTCACATGATTACAAATTTGTAGAAAAAATACTCTTACACGTTAAGTGATTAAGACAAGTAAACTCTGCACTGCTTCTTTGTTGTTAAACAAAGATGTTCACATACATGTAAGATTTAGTCAGACATTAAGCATGTATGCATGATGTCAAGATATTGGCTGTAGCATGTGTTCTTACAGCTTTTGTAGTTTGTGATGACATAATTAGGTACGTTCTGTGAAAGTAACTTAAAACGTTGCTGTCTGAACTGAGTGCATTTGGTCCAGGATATCTTGCTGGAACACTTGCACAGACTTTTGTTTGGAGGCTTGGGGAGTTCAGGAGTAAGACCATTTTCTTCTGTTCAGTGCAGTCACATGTCTGCAGTTTTCCATACATTTTTAGTGTCCAGAGATGCTGTCACCACTGAGTGCCTAATAAAAGATCCAAGATCCCTGGCCAGAATCATCCTCTGGATCTCCTGGCCTAGTGAGCAGCTGTACTTCATTGCAGTTTGCAGTCAGACTGGTGCTCTGCCTGGAACTGAAGCTGCTGGCTTAATCTTCGGAGGTACAGATCATCCAGTGGCACTTAGCTTGCCAAGCCCATCCTCCTTTTGTTTTTCCCCATTTGACTCCACATACAAATGTCTGTGCGGCTCTTACAATTAGCTAACCCTTCTGTTTCTGGCTTCCAGTTATTAAATACTTTGCACCTGGTACATTGCCATTATTTCAGGATCTCAAAGCTCTATGAAGCCCTACTTCACAACACCTTCTGATACGGGTATGTAGGACATCTATTTTATGAGTAGCTCAGCTGGTGAGCAGCAGGCAAGCTGCACCCAAGGTGTGACAAATGTGTCAGTGCACAGCCAAGTGTAGACAGCAGATACCCAGGCTCCAACTTCTGTTATCATATTAATATTCGTTGTTGCAATATTATGTACTACAAGTGTACTGTAATTTATTTATTGTGACATAAAAGGAAAACAAACCAACCAACAGAATGATCTGCTATTTATTTACTGGTGTTCACTGGTCAGTGCTACCAGGAAAAATAGATGAATCAAGTTTTGGTTTGAAACCCAAGTTGAGTTTGTGTAATTATATTGCATCATGCTGAAGCATTTATACAAGGGCTGCTCTGAAAGTAACGCCACCTGATTTATTATGTTGGCCCGTGACACCAGAGGCGAATGTTGGTGGTATGGCAGTAGAAGTTGAACTTTCCTGACGATAATCATTACATTTTGTAATGACATGTGACAGATGGCAGTAGAGGGACAGTCTTACATAATGGCATATGACATGGAAGTGTGCATGGAGCAAAGGTGCATCACTGAATTCCTCTGCATGGGAAAAATGGCACCCATTGACATTCATCGATACTTGATGAACACTGATGGAGACCACACAACGGATGCAAGCACAGTGAGGCAGCAGTTGGTGCATTTCAGCAGTGGCAGCAGTGACAGTGGGTTACCTTCACTGGTGCAGATTTTTACGAGTGTGGCATGCAGGTTTTTGTTCATCATTTGCAAAAATGAATAGGCATTGGTAATGACTGTTGAAAAATAGTGTTTCATAGCTGAGAATTCACTCTATCAAATAGTGTTATTGTGCTCCTTGTATGTTTCCATGGAAACTACATAGGAGGTGTTACTTTTAGAGCACCCTATCCCCCAAACACTGTCTCTGAGCTGCATTTCTGAAAAGTAGAAGTTTGTAAGACAGAGTAGACAAAACAGTAGTAATTTGCAGCTGCAGTCCTTCATCAGTCTGGAACTATTCTAGCTGTATCAACTCCTTGGTTGCTATAAATCAGTTCTTCCTACTCCTGCTTTGTGGTTGTACTCAAAATGAGTAAGACTAGTTGTAAATACTCCTTTTTATTTTTTTTTTTAAATCAGACTTGGGACTCATTGGGATATTGACACTGCACTATTTATGAAAGCATAATTGTGGTTAGATTTCATAATACAAGAGCTTGTGTTGAGAGTGGAACTAAGATGAGGTATTCATGTGGTGCTTTCTGGACCCTAGAATAATGACTTTTTCAAGCTGTTTTTTCAAATGTGTTGCCACTCAGCTGAGAATGGAAAAAAACCCAAAACGTGCTCCATCCTGGACTTGGACACGACATTTTTCTCTCTCTCTGGGGAGCTCAGCTGGTGTTACACATGTCTAAAGGGTGGAGACTTACTGCTTTTGCTGGGCTCTCAAATAAGCAACAAGGGATTCTGTTTTTGTAGGTTTTTAGAAACACAATGGTCATTGTAGCAAATCAGCTGGGCCTCACACACCAAAATTTTTATCTGAAGTCCTCAGCTGTTGCATTCAGGGCTGTGCAGATGAATCACTGCCTGCCTGCCTGGGTCTGGGAGAAACTCACAGCTCCTGAGTCATTGGAGGTGGATGATCACACTTGGAGGGTGAGCTCCCTCCATGGGTTGTGGTGAGTGGGGCTGATTCAGGTCACTGTTTCAAATCACCTGCTGGAGGAAATGCCCTCTTTTTCTGGGGTGAGCCTAAATCTTATTCGACCACCCAGGTTAGGCAGCTAACATAACTCATGTGGGTATCCCTCCTGGAACTTGGTTGGAGGTTGGTAGCATTTGGTGTAGATGTCCAGTTTTCTTGCACATGGTGCCAGATGAAGAATCAGTCAAAATTCAGACAAGGTCCAGCAACCTATGTTAGTAAACAGGGATAGAAAGAGGAACTTAACTGTGGGGGAAGTGAGAACAAGTGGTACACTGGTACACAATATCACGTGACTGTCCTGAAAGACACTCTGCCCCTGTGCTTGTGTTTATTTCTCCTCCAGTTAATGGTAAGTCACCTGGTAAAAGGCAGAGGGGTAAATAACTGCTTCTAGTGTGGCATGCCACAAGCTCTACATGGCTCCAATTGGTCTTTTTTCTGTCTTTTGGAACCTGTTCCACTGGATTCTGAGCAGTTTCACTGCTACATGGACAACAGTGCAGTTACTGGCCGAAGACCATACCTTGGATTTATAGAGAGCTTTAGTGGGGTTTGTATCCAGATGTCAGTGGCTTGGGGTAGTCTCTAATAAGTAGTGACTCTTATTTCTGATCCTCAGTTGCAATAATGAACTGATTGGACTGCCTAAATTATGGTAGAAAATATTTTCTGAACTACCTCCTGTTTCTCTGCTACCTACAGTGAGATCAGCAAGTGTCTTACTTCTTGATGAGTGTCTGTCTTTCTCCCTTCCTTGAATCCAAATACTGATAGAAAATTCAGCTGGACTCCTGCTTTTTCTTCCCCCAGCCACATAGGCAAGGAGAAGGACCTGTGGACAAGCAAAAATAGCTAGAGGACAATTTTCACATCCTTTGAGAATGTCTGACATGGGGTTCCCTCTTACTGACAGTCTCTCTGTGAGAGGGTGATTTCAAATAGTCCTGGATGCAGATCAGTGGCTAACAACCTGGCTGAGATCTGAGTGGCTTGTTCTGGAAGTAGTCATCCAATCTTCTCCCTTCTTATTTAAGTGCAGAATCGTGTCTGTGTAGGAAGGAATGTTCTGGTATTTTAGCATGGCATCAAATTCTGCTTTTATAATATACAGGTAGAGAGAAAGGAGAGGCAGCTGTGGCATCTTGGAAGGAAGAGTTTGCATGCAGCTGGTGTGTTTATATCTGTGCAAGGAACTATTCCCTGAGGTGCATGTCTTGTCTGACTGTATGTCTAATATAATTCCCTTAAGTCTGACCTCTGCTTTCAGCACAGAACACAGTGGAATTACTGCTGTAGCTGAAATATTCCATGCATCCAAATGTCCCGCTTGCAGAGAAATTTGCTAAGTGTGTTCTCACTGTGGGAACGTTCCCAACTCTTTCAATTGTTAAAAAGATATATTGCTTCCCTCATCCTTAGATCATCCTTTGGCCCATGTGGAACTGTTATTACTCAACTTTCTAAATTTAGCAGTTTGAGACACCTTGTGTTATGAATTTTGTGCCTGACAAAATTGCCACTCAGAAGGAGAAAAAAAATTCTCTCCTTCATAATAGATTCTATTCAAAGTGCTCTAATTTGATGAAAAATATGTTTACTTTAAAGCATTAAAAAGAATGGAGAAGTGTGCCAGACAGCCTCACCTAAGACATATTGGCGTAGAACGAGAGATGAGGAAAGTGGAGGGGAAAAAAAATGTGTGGAGAATTACTACTACTGGGCTGGGAAACAGTACTGCTTCACACCAAGTAACTGACTGGACCTTGACCAAGGACACAGTAAAATTCTCAGCATTTTAGGACTTAATACAGCGTTGTTGTGTTAATGATGGCTGACTGAAGCCTGAGCATTGATGTAGAGATGATAGATGATATATGAACAGAATCTCTTTGGGTCTATTTTTAATTTTAAAATAATGAAACTTTATATCTAAAACCAAATATGGAACACAACGGGGCATAGACATTAAAGCAAACATCTTCTCCCTTGTAGCTGGAATATGTTAGGAAAAATGATAGCTTTAACTTGGTTTACAAGTCAGCAAACTTCATGCCTGCGTTGCTAATAAAGTACAGCACGTGTCTGGTGCAGTAACGTTACTTTGTGAGTCTTATCTCCATTCTTTTATTTGAATTTATAGCCTCTAGAACTATGATAAAAGTTGTTTTTCTACCTTGGTACCCAACTCGGCTCTGTCTGGTAAACTTTTGGAATGCTCTGGAAAACTTCTGCCATGCAAAATGTAGTGGGATAAACAAGATTCATTTCCTCTGTAGTGCTTTCCCAATACTTCGTTGTCAGTCTACAGAGGCTGGTTTTAAGAACTTCCTTGTAGACATTGTCTCCCATATTATTTCAAAATCAGTGTGTGTCTGGCTATACTTAGAGTCTTGGGAGGCTGCTACAGATATTTTTTCTTAATCGACTGGTTATCCACATTGTGTATGTGTTGACAGGTACCAGAGCTCCCAATTTAAGCACTTCTGGTTCCTTCACATGAAATGCTGGGCACTAAAGGTGGATGTACTGTCCGTGCTCTTCCTCTAAGCTGGGGTGTGAGTGGTGTGTGCCAGGGGCTGTTGTCTATATAGTGTGGATGCAATGGGGTTGTGTGCTCAGAACAGGGAACTATTGTATGTTGCAACTGTCTCCCTTTGCCAGAAAATTCTTATTTCCTGGAAAGGTAACACCTTCTGCTGAATGTGTATTTTTTCCCCTCTAATTATCCGTCAGCTCTTTCAGCAACACTGCTGGAAGCCCTTCCTTGCCTTTGGACCTTCACTTAGCTGGGATGCAATTTAATCCATCCAAGCATGAGATGTAGCATAATCATCATCTGCTCTCTCCCATTTTGCCACCTGCAATGTATCTGTATTTGCCCAAGGGTCTGTGTTCACATGACCATGCTGTGCTAAGGGAAGACCAGTTCTCCTTTGAGGGGTTGTCCACACGCATCTCACAAGTTCTTGTCCCAATGGCAGTGTTCCAGTGTGACCTGTCCTCTTCCAACCCAGCTAATTCCTGGGAATTAGTGTGGCATCTTTACCCTGTGGTTCCAGTCTTGGAGTTGAGTCTTCGAATCACAGCACTTCCATTTGCTGCGTGGTGTGGCTTTTTCTTCCACTTTTCCCATAAGTGTTTGCTATGGATTTGCATTTAACATGAAAACAGAAAACACTATAGTTGTCGTATACTGTTTTTTAAGATAACAAAATGTTATCATATGAAATGTTAGAAAGTAAGGTAATGCTTGGATAGCACACTGAACATGTGAAATGCTAGGAATTGTTATTAAATACATCTATAATGCTTAACTATGCTGAAGGAAGCAGTTTTGCATGTGATTGCTCAGAAGACTCCAGTGTCGAATGGAGGAGTTTAGGAGGTGGAGTTACGAGTGGCTCTTAGGAGATTTCTCTGCCTGGGAGATCCCAATTCGATGTGGACATGCAAGAGGTTAATTCCTCGTTGCCAGTAGATGGCTCTTAAGAGCGTTTTTCAATTTGCATGAGGCCGAGGTTCTAGTGCACCGACAACCTCCCGTGCTCCATGGTGTACCAGCTGGTTTGCAAGGCATCAGGGCTTCAGTTCCGGGCGTGTGGCACTGTTCTGTAACCAGCAGGCAATGCAGATGGTGTGTGCAGTCTGGGAAGATCTCATCTCCCAGCTATGTGTGGTTGTTGGTGGGGAAGAACTGAGTTAAAGCATACGAAGGAGGCAACAGGTGGAGATCCCAAAACAGCAGCTGTGCTGTGCAATGACTCGGTTGTACATCTCCAAAGCTGACAGGGTACAGGTGATGAGAGAGAGTGCAAACCCCAGAGAATGTTTCTACACTGGCAAGCAGAAACTGATTTCCTTATGTTTGTTGAATGTTTCCAAGAATTAGGCTCTGATGTTTCTTCTAGAAATACAAATGATAAATAATCATTATAATGGCTTTCAAATGGATATTTTTTTTCCCAGAGATTCTAATTAAGTTTTACGTTAATTATAAGTGTGCAGCATCCTTTTACCAGCAAAAGGGCCTTCTGGGAATTTCTACAGCACTGAGGTTTTAAAGGCCTGGTTTTAAGTCTGTTTGTTGGGACCTGTAGTCCTTGGGTCTATTCTTCTGTTTGGCTCCCCTATTAAATATCCAGAGAAATGTTTCTTTCTCCAGGATCTGAAATTCTTAAGAAGTGTTATATTTTCCCAGGCAAACGTGGTTTCCTGGATAATCTGGGAAGATATTCTTTTTCAGTATTTGGGGAATTCTCCATCAAGGGGAGTCAATCAAGGATACAGGCAGAAGAGATTTTGTTTGTGCATAGGATATGCCATTACTAAGAGAGCAGAGAGATGCTGAGATTCATAAAATGAGAGGAATTTTCTCATGGGTGCTTTTCCTTCTGCCTGATTCTTGCAGCTGAAACTGCCAAAAAAGTGCCAACTCTGAGTGTGGGGCTACTCACTCAAAATAAACAGAGTAGATGAGAAGGTGAGGCTGAAGCACAGCCAGTTCATGGCAAAAGTGCTGTAGCTGCCAGATTTGTGGAGGAGGATTTTTCTATTTGCTCTGAAAATGATGGGCAAATTGGCATGGACATGGTGGCTGATGAAGTATTATTTCTGTGCTTTCACCGTGCTTTAACAGTGGAGTTATTCTCTTTGCCTGGGGTTCCTAACAGAATGTACATATGAAAATCACATGGTGATGAAGAGTGGGCCCCAGAATGGGCTGTTCTTGGAGGAGAACATCAGGACAGTGTTACTATAGTTTTCTCTCAGAAAATGTCAGAGCTGTGCTTATATATATATATATATATATATATATATATATATATATATATATTTGTGATGCATCATCCTTGTGTTACCAGCAAGGAGCATCATGAGTCACACACATCTTCATTATGGTGCTGTAAGACAAACACATCTCTCTGCAGTTTAGACGATGCTCTACTGGGTGGGCAAACTTCTGGAACTTGTTGGTAATGGTATATACTCACAGCAGCTCTTATCTTTAGATAAGGGCACAGTGCATGTGGCTGAGCATCAGTGGTATGCTTTATGAAGGCTTCTGGGTTGGAAATTCTTGGATGGTCCTCTGGTCTTCTAAGTGAGGAATTTCTCTGCTCTTTTGATTTGTGCCGTAGGAGTGGGGAAGCATATATATGTTTCTTGTTCTTCTATGTGCATTTGTACAACTTGGGTGTTTAAAGAATAGAGACAATGTGGAGAGGCATTATTTGTGTTTTCATTGCAAGTTACTGGGAAAATGAAGGCTATTACCTACCTCTGTTCAGTCATAAGTAATGGATGGAGATTTGTCAGGTTTACATACTGCTTTAGTGAGTATGTGTGCAATGCATTAGTCTTTGGTAGAAGTTTGGCTGCTGCTGACTTACAAGACTGCAGTGCAAAGTTTGTTTTGAGTATATTATTTCTGAAATAAACCAGCCACCTGAGGGCAATTATCTTGTTTGCAGTGTCTTTTTACATAATGGTATTTTAACCAGGATATGGGCAGTGAAACTGAAGGTAGGAGTTAGAGAAATAAGCACTAAGTAAACTAGCACCTGTGTATTCTTCCTCAGATAGCTTTATATGCTTTTCATGTGCCTGTGGTGGTTGTAGCTCTTCCATTTGTCAAGTAGCTTAGTCCCAAGGAGTGGAGCAGCCCCAAGGCTTCCTGCCAATTTTTCTTACTGCCAAGCACTGTGGGATAGATTGTGAACACTCTTGTTCTGAGATCCACAGAAAGGCTGAGAAAGTCACTGTAGGCCCAGCAGTTAAACTCCCTTTTACTGTTCTGCTACCGTTTAGCATCTGTCAGCAAACATAGGGTCACTGGAATTTTCTGGGCTGCTAAGGGAGCTTTGCAGTTGACTTTGTCACATTCTCAAGTTTGATGATGGCATTGCCTTTCAGAAAGGTGTCCTGTTTGTGAGCTGTGCAGAAGTGGAGGAGACATCAGTAAAGGTACTTCTGTTGTCCTCAGACACTTCCACTAGAGCACAATGCATAAAAGCTCAGCCTCTCCTATGCTGCCACACCTTTCTGTTTGGTGGCAGTGTTATGCAGTAATTGAAAACATTGCCAAAATTGCCTGAAACTGTTTGGAAGAAATACATAGGTGGAAGGAGTATTTTTATATAGAAATACAGCAATGATACCTCTGCTCATTTAAATAAATAAACTCACCACAAGTAATACTTACTGGATATAAAATTCTTAATTCAACATCTCATCTTAAAAACTTGATCTTCAGCAGCAGGGGTTTTCATCAGCAAATAAGTTATGTTTCCATTTTTGAGATAAGTGTGTAAGTGAGTTAGTTTCATTTGTGGTCATAATGATTTATTGCTCTGGTAAGCTGAGTGTATGCATCTACATTTTTTTTTGTCATTTTTTTTGTCTTTGATATAAGTTGCTCTGAAAGTTCTTTGCAGATGTGGAGATGGCACAAGATAAATGAATATTTCAATTATTTATTTGCCATGAAGACAAGCTGTAAACATTACTTATTTCTGACTTAACGTATCTGAAATCAACTCTGAACAAAAATAGACCAAGTCTAGATGTCTGAGAAACTGTTTTGATGAATAGCCCAAGATACAATCATAAAACCATCAGATTTGATGTACTACTCTTTATTGTATAAATTATCTTGTTGCAATAGTGAAAAGGTTATGGTTGATTGCTAGCTCCTGTAGATCATTGAGTTAATGACTTAGATCCAAGTCCACCTGACTGCAAGATCTGAGACCATAAAAACCCAGTTCAGTTCTATATTCAATGCTTTGTGAATTTGATGCATTAATAGGAGATCAGGCCTACAAAGTAAAAGTCAGTGCTACTGTTGCCCAGGTGAGAAATTCGGACTTACCTGTGTTCTCTGCTAATTTAAATCATAAATACCTAATCTCCATTTCTTTTTTCTTTTTTTCTTTTATTTTTTTTTAATTTGATTGAACTGTTTTGATTAAACCATTTGTTTGAACTCTTTTGAAACTTTGAATGTAGATCTGAACAGGATAATTCCCATTATCTTGTGATTCTGCAAGTATGGGATTTATTTCCAGAGGGAGTTCTTGCAGGGGAAGGCACTGCTTAGTGCAGGGCAGGGTCAAGGACTGATGTGGAGAGCAGGTTGAAATGGTACCCTTCATCTCAGATGCAGTGATTTTTTGGGGATCACCCTGATGGGAGGAGAGTAATCTGCTAGGCTTAGAACACAGCTCTCAGAGGAGAGGGCAGCAGTGACAAAGCATCTTGTTAGAGGAAAAGCAGCGTAAGTCTTCTCCACACAGCATTTTATGAAGTTATCAGTGGCATATTAACAAATACGCTTTCTGAACTGCGTTAGTCATTATTTTTATAGACATATTGTTTTCCCTCATTCTTATTTGGATGGGTATCTCCATTAGGTGAAGAGAGGAGCTAAAGGGTAGAGAAGAAGCATCTTGTAGAAATCACAGTTCTGATGGTATGCATTTTGTACCTAATGAAATCCAGTAATTGCTGAGTATTACAGGGACAAAGTTGGGAGGACTGGAAGAGAGATGGTAGTGTGCTGAAATATGACTGATAAGCATTTTAAAATTTTGTGGCTCTGCATTATTTTAACAGAAATGGTCTCTGTAATGGAAGATTAAAAAGCTAAGTGATCGTAATTACCCTGATTGACCTTAGGCTGGAAGAATCTTCCTAAATCTGATTCTTGTTCATTAATACTGAGTCACCAAGCAGCACAAATATGATCTGGATCATGTGTCAAATTAAGCAGAACACAGAGTGTGGAATTCATGCTGGATTTGTGCCAGCTGTGGGAGGACACTCAATACTTAATCCAGTATAACATACACTAGAAATGAGATACCCTTTTTTTTATTTCCTTTCTTTCTTTCTTTTTTTTTTTTCCTTTCTGAACATGTTTGTGCAGACAAACTGAGTTTGCAACAGCTCAGCACTTTCCTGATGGGTTTGATCCAACACAGGTGGCCTTAATACTGGATATTCTGTTTTACAGGAGAATGCCCTGACCTAGTCATATGGAACTGAATCTTGAAGGAATTGAATCTTATGAGAAGAGCTGCCTTCCTTTCACTTTCCAGAGGGCTTTTCCACTTCTCTTGCCGGTGGTAGAAGCGTAGAAAGTCAGAAATTTGCAAGCAAAGTTGTACTACAAGTTGTCTTAAAACTAATATCTTGCACTTAGCTCTGACTGGTTCCATGCTCTGCATAAAGGTGCTGGGAAGGCATTACTCATGGATTATATTATGTACAATATTGGTGTGAGCCACTGGTCCTTCCAGCACAGCTAAGTTGCAGGAGCTGTGCATACAGTTCATTTGTCCCTTCCTCAAACACACTTTTTATGGTGAGTGTATGGGGCTACACTTAAAAAAGAAATTAAATGTCAGAATGGTAATCTTGAAATTGGAGACTGAGGAGTGCTGGAAAAGAGTGGAATGATTTTACAAGTGCTTGACATCATCATGTACTCCCTGACTTCTCTGTGAACACAAAGCTGACAGCCATTGCTCTATGCTGCTGGCCTGCAAGCTGTAACCACGAGGCAGATCCTGGGCTTACTGTGGCTGCTTAAACAGAAAACACAGAAATGTGTTGCTGGACCTACCTCTTGATTTGCAATTGCAAACTTACAGCTTAGCTTCTGGACAAACATTCTCTCAAATCAACAATCTCTTCAAACTTTGGACTGTGCACCTTAAAAATCTATGCTGTACTTGTCAAGCTGTTTTCTGAAGTCGAGAATGCCATTACTGAAAAACGTATTATTTTTGAGGTAGCAAAGTCATGGATCAACTCTTTTTCAAGGCAAAAAGCATTCTGAAAACAAGCTGCACTCATTTTACAGTGAGATAAATTTACAAACAACAGTTTCAGACAGGCATGAAATGTTGAAATAGTTTCATGTTAGGGTTGCTGAGGGGTAGCTTCTGCATCCTAGTTTTTAGAAGGTTAAAACTGCTGCTGTTCTTAGCAATGAAGGCAAACTCTAAGTAATGATAGAATGGCATTTTATATTGATTTTGTTTCTTACAAGCTTGTCCTTTTCCATACTGCTGGAATACACACATTGCTGAAGTTGAGTTTCCAAAATAGGCTCTTGTCTTGGAAAGATGAAGTTTGGCTGGGAGCAAGGAGAGAACTATATGCTGTTTCTTTGGGAGGTATTTATAACTGTTTATGAATGTAACTGGATTCCAGTCATTTAAAAAAGGCATGCTGAATAGGATGTACAATGTATTTCCTTATTTGAACTAGCTTTGAAAGAACTACCACTATTCTCCTTTTTTTAGCCTGTTTTCTTGAGGAAATTTGTCTTGCAAGATCACACTCTCTGTCTGTCACAGAATCATATAATATAATCATAGGATGGCCTGGATTGAAAAGGACCTCAAAGATCATTTAGTTTCAACCCCCCTGCCATGGGCAGATTCGCCAACCACTAGGCCGCGCTGCCTAGAGCCACGTGCAGCCTTTCCTTGAATGCCTCCAGGGATAGGGCATCCACAACCTCTCTAGGCAACCTGTTCCACTGCATCACCACCCTCTTGAGAGAAAAACTTCCTCCTATCATCCAACCTAAATCCTTAGCTTAAAACCATCCCCTCTTGTCCTGTCACTATCAACCCATGTAAATGGTTGTTCCCCTTCCTGTTTATACACTCCCTTCAAGTATTGGAAGACCACAATGAGATCTCCCTGGAGCCTTCTCTTCTCCAAGCTAAACAAAGCCCAGTTCCTTCAACCTTTGCTCATAGGAGAGGTGCTCCAGCCCTCTGATCATTTTAGTGGCCCTCCTCTGAACCCATTCCAAGAGCTCTATATCTTTCTTGTGCTGGGGAGCCCTAGGCCTGGATGCACTGCTACAGACGGGGCCTCACAAGAGCTGAGTAGAGGGGGACAATCACCTCCCTCTCCCTCCCCCTTTTTAATGCAGCCCAGGATATAGTTGGCCCTCTGGGCTGCAAGCATGCACTACTGGCTCATGTCCAGCTTCTCATCCACCAGGACCCCCAGGTCCTTATCACAAGGTGTACACCCATTCCTCTCTTTTGCTCCTAACTTCTCAGTGGCTTGAAGAGTTTTAACCAAATTTGACAGAAGTTCTATGGATGAATAGTTCCTACACAGTTTACAAAACAGTGTGGCACATGAAAGTAAGTAGAAGAGGTATATTGTTGATGCTCATGTTGACATAAAAGCAATAACATAAATGAATTACTGGACAGTGGAGAATCAAAGGAGAATAAAGCTGATATGAATGTCCCAAATGTGAATGAAAATTTGCCTGGAATGTGAATGTCGTTAGATGTAGAGTTCACTTGTGTTATCCTGACTGATACAAAACCAACCAGTTATCATTAGTTCTGCTTCTCACTGAACTTTTGTCCCGAGAGTTAGTAACAGAAATATATCAACAGATCCTATAATTGCCTATTCAACAAATTAACGTTCTTGTGTCTTCATAGCTCTGGAAAAACTAGCACTGTATTTTAAAACTTATTTTTAATTTTAGTCCATGTTTTCTGAATAAATCCTTTATGTCTATCCTCAGAGAAGAGCTATCTAGCTCCTTGAGTGAAAATACAACATATATGACTTTCCAGAATAAACGCACATTAGATAAGTCAATTTATCTGCAAAAATTCAGAAAGCTTTAATAAAAAGAACTAATTATTCAAAAATATCATTGTTTCCCTCTGGAAAAGCAGTATAATGGGTAAAAATAATATCTGAGCAGGCTTTTTTTTGCTCAGTACAATTCTGTGTCGAACAGGCAGATATGTCCTGGCTGCGGTACTAAGTTTCAGTGACTTGGTGCATTTTTGCTGTGAGTTGATTCTTCCTTTCCAAGGGAAGTCATCTGCAACATTTCAAATGAAACTGAATTTCACATCTAACCAGTAGATGTGAAGAGCTAGGCTTTTATTGAAACACCATATACCATAAGACCAAGGATAAGACTGTGAGAACTGAGAAGTCTATATGGCAGACAACCCAGTTTCTTGTTTCCTCCTGTGGTTTGGCATAGCCAACACAGAGGCAGAAGAAGATGCATTCTGCTCTCTCAGTGCTGTAAGTGAAATAATAGAATTACCATACTGCTCATTTGGGCAATATGGACTTTAACCACTTCTCACTGCCTGACTGAAAATACTGGAAGTGTTTACCACATTTTAAGACTTACCAGAACATCAGTGACATTCTATCACAGCTTTCCCATTTATAACTAAAAAGATAAAGACTTGGTACTGAAATATGAATCTGACAGTGTGCAAATCTGCCTCCAGCTGAACCATTTCCATTTCCTTAGATTCCTTTAACATGAAAGTCTTTCCTTCTCTGCGCACACAATAGCATCCAATTTTCATCTCACTGGGTGCTGACACTGCATTCCTGTCTGTCTACTGAGTTATTGTCTGGATTAATGTTCATTAATTATGTTGGTTCAATGAGGCTGTGCTTGGTAAACAGCTTCTTGAGGACATTAACCATTTTCCTGTGAGTGGTGTTTAGCGTCCAGAACATTAAAGCGTAAGATGATGAGTATAATCCTAATCCAACAAATGCTGTTCTTTCACAGGGTATTTTAGGGCAGAGGAGATGGATAAAGAGAAGTAAAGAAAGAGAGGAAGAAACTGTGGAATTGGTTTTACATTAGTAACAGGGGCTGTCCTGTCGTTATGCTGGCCAGTGCTGGCAAGCCCACAATATCTAGTATTGCTCATCTGCTGATAAAGGCAAGCGTACCACACCAGCCTTTTCCTGCTGCAATTCAGAACTCTAAGATATTTTTCTTAATGCTATTCATCTTAATTTGCATAATCAGTTTTTCTGAAAATGATTCAGACATTAAGATGCATCTGAACAGGCCTCTTTCCTGCCTGCAAAGGTAAATCCCTCTGGTGAGCTGAACATTATAAATTTAAATCCAGGATGTGGGCTTGGTTGACGTACTGTACTTAGGAAGACAGGTACAAATGATTAGGAAGAAAAACTTGCTCTAAATCGCTCTGTGCTCCTATACCCAAAGGGTTTTGCTTTAAAGAAGATTACTAATGTTTTAAGACTATCTTAAGGTAATATGTAAGTAATTAAGGAACCAAGAGCAGAGGAAAGTTTTTCAGCACAAACATTGCTCAACAATAATCTTTTTAAAGAATAAAGGGTCATGAGGATGATGAAAGTTCATGCAAACTGAATTAATTCCTTCTCAAACAGAAGGTAATTCTGCAGCCAGCACTTGTCGGTATGAGTGTGACATAAAAGTCAACATGACAGTAGAAGTTAACTTAGTAGCAGCTGGAATCCATAGATTTATGTGCCTGTAGATCTTTGTTTTTCTTTCTTTCTTTTTTTTTTTTTTTTTTTTTTTTTTGGTGGTCATAGTTTCACTGTACATTTTCCCCTAGGTGCTGAAAAAGCGTCACCAGTTTGGTATCATTGGGATTTTGAAAAGGAAGTGCTCTTGTTCCATAACCTTACACATCCATCATGCTTCCTAGCTGAGTGAGTATAATCTTACATGTTATTGTATATTTTCTTAGTCTTCAGAAAACATTTTTGTTTACTTCAGCTCAAAATACCTTCTTTTTGTGTTTTCTTATCTCTTGGGAACTTGGTGAATGGAATGATTTCTTTGTTTAAACCTGGAAGTAATGCTTCAGGTGCAACTTTCAAATCCCTCTTCAGCAACTTTGCTTTGTAACGTGTCCCCCTCAAGCTGAAGGCTTTTGCTTGTGGAACCTTGGCAGATTACTTCTGCTGACTGTGCTGATTGATAGTACTAAATGACATATATGGCCTGTATAAGTTTTCATTAAAGATAAAGTGTGTAAATTGTTCTTTTTATGTTAACAGTTAAATCTGTTAAGGAGCTGTAAGCTCAATTACTGTTTTTTGTTTGTTTGTTTGTTCATTTGTTTTAGTTTGTTTTATTAGTAACAAAAGATTTAACATTTTCCTAAAGATATCTTTCTTTTAGATTACTTCTTAATATGTTTCTTTTTATTTTGATTTGATCAACAACGTCAAAACATGCATCAAAAGAGTTACTGAGAAAGTCAGTAGTAGAAGGAACCTAAGCTACAATTATTTTACTCCAACTAATATTCTCAGTTGTTGTTGTCTTTTTTTTTTTCTTTTTAAATTCCATTTGTGAGCTCATTGTGACAGGAACTTATTATCCATGTGTTAATCTTCCAAAGAAGTAATGTTTACATAGCTAGGATGTTTCATGGTTTAGGCAAATGATGCTAAGGATCTCTTTTGCAGCTACAATTTGACATATGACAAGTCTTCATAGTTTTTGTTTGTAGTGGCGAAAGCTATTTTGCTTTTGTGGGCAGGTCCCTTAACCCACACACAGCTCTGCCCAAGCAGCAACTTCAGTAACTAAAAGTTTCCTTTGAGAATAACATTCTTTTGCCCAGTGTGTGCAAAACAAACCCATTTATAAACTGTATGCAACCAAACAAAAAATTAATCAGCGCTAGTTGCTAATGATGCTGTTGCGTAGTTGCAAATTATTCTGCTTATAACCCATTCCACTGATATTCAGTTGGGCAGATCTCATTCAGTCAGACTATCAGGATTAGAGTCTATCTGGATGATCTTATCTCCTCAAAACACTGTGGAGGAAAGGCTTATGTAATGGTGAAGCTGGAGGCGTGCTTCCATAGGGATTCATTCGAGAATGAAACATTCATTACTTTTTGCCTTTGAATAGGACGTCAGTAATGAACACTAATCTTCAATAGCTGTGTGAGTGCCTGCCCAGGGTAAGCACTGGAAGATAACTACATCCATGGCTGAAGCAGATGGAACCTTTTACAACATTGGCTGAGGCAATGTGGGAGCTCAGGGTAGTGCTGCTTTCTCAAGCCTTGAACGAAGAAAAGCACTCTCCCTTTGCTTCCGTGGAAGAGGGAGCATTGTGCTCCCTCTCAGTCACCACTCCAACTAGCAAAGGGCTGCTTGGCAGTGCAGAAGATTTGGTTTATTTAACACAGAAGAAGCTTTCTTTCTCTTCATCAATAATGTTTTGATCTTAGCTGGGAATGAGAAGTACTTCACTTATTAAGACTGTTTGGCAGTAACATAAAGGCATCCAGTGTTTAGCAGGTCCTCCGAATGTACATTGCTTGGAAAGAAAATCGAGCTTCTTCGCGTGTAAACATCTGGTTTAGACCCACAGTGCGTGGATAGCTGCAAAACATGCACATTTTAGTGTGCTCAAATCTTCATTCCCTTGTCTATTTCTTTGCTAAACTCAAATCTTTCCAGTTTTTGTGAATATAACTGCTTTTCTTTAGCCATGACACTCAAAGAGCTTCACTGTGCATGTTCCACCATTGGGCTTGTATTAAATTTTGTTCTGTTGTTTCTACTTAGGATTGTGTCAGATATTGCAAATGACACTGAGAATGGTGAGTAACATCTCTTATGACTCCTAGCTCTAGTCCCAAAGTCACTGGAGGATACTTTTTGGCAAGGTCCAAAAAGTGTTTGGTCTATTTGGCCATGACCTAAAAGAGCTCAGCTTATAGTCTGAGCAGAAAAGTAGAAATCATGATGGGATGTATGTATGTATGTATTTTGTTTTCACATGTAGAAAGGCAAATCCACACAGTGGTACTGTTTGTTTTTGTCAGTCCAGGCAATAGTGTTTTTGTGAATCTACTGCTCTGTACATACAAGGCCTTTGACATAGTCCCACACCACACATTTATTTCTAAATTTGTGTGATAAGGAGCTGAAGGATGAGTTATTTGATGAATAAAGACTTGGTTGGATGGTCACAGCCGGAGGGTTGTGATCAACAGTTCATGTCCAGGTGGGCGCTGGTGATCAGTGGTGTCCCCCAGTGGCCCATTGTGGGACCAGTGCTCTTCAACATCTTTAACAACATAGACAGGAGGATCAAATGCACCCTCAGCAAATTTGCTGACAACATCAAGCTGAGTGGGGCAGTTGACAGAGCAGAATGAAGGGCTGTCATCTATAGGGACCTGGGTAGGCTTGACAAGTGGGCCCACATGAAGCTAATGACATTCAATTGCCAAGTGCAGTGTATTTCACTTGGGTCCAGGCAATTCCAGATATGTGCACGGATTGGTAGAATAACTCACTGACAGCAGCCCTACAGTGACAGGCTTGAGAATTCTGATGGATAAAAAGCTTGATGTAAGCCAGCAGTATGTGCTTACAGCCCAGAAAGCCAACAGTATCCTGGGCTGTGTCAAAAGAGTGGTGGCCAGCAAGGCGAGGGAGGTGATTGTCCCTCTCTACTCCATTCTTGTGAGGCTCTATTTGGAGTATTGCATCCATGCCTGGGGCCCACAATGCAAGAAAGACATGGAACTGTTGCAGTGGGTCTAGAGGAGGGCTGGCGCACCATACCTAGGAAGGAAGGTTGAGGCAGCTGGGCTTGTTCAGACTGGAGAAGAGAAGGCTCCAAGGAGACATCATTGTGGCCTTCCAGTACTTAAAAGGATCATATAAACATGTGGCAGACCAGTGTTTTACATTATCAAGACCAGGTTGGATGGAGCCCCGGGCAGCTTGATCTAGTGGGTGTCAATCTTGCCCATGGCAGGAAGGAGTTGTAGCTCGATGGTCTTCAAGGTTCCTTCCAACTAAAACCATTCTGTGATACTATGTTGTGTGCACTTTGCAGGTATCAACAAGTCCCAGTAAAACTATCGATGGTGGGTCTCAGTTTCTGGAGACCTTTGCTCATAGAGGTTAAAAGATGACGTTAGCCATGTCAAGGGAAGGGAAAGTTTAAGGGAAGCTGCAGTTATTTGTTGTTGCTGAGGGGTGCATCCCATCAACATGCATTGCCCCTCAATTCCTATTCTACAGATACTTGCAGCACTCACTGTCCCAGATATCAAGGACTTTTTTGAGCCAAGTCTTTTAACAGGATTACAAAAGAAGATATTGCTAATATGCTCCCTGAAATTACAGAGAGGTATGTATAGGGCTCACCATTTGTGATTTATGAATGAATGAAAATACTTTGTCATATTTCTTTCAAGGCTGTGTTAAATGTGAATGGAATTGCAGATCTAACCTATGAGTAAGTATGATACATTATCTTTTCAAAGAGAATGACATGGAACTACGTGTAGATTGCTTTTGCAAGTAACTGCATGAAGCAATACTTATCTGCTTCCTGTCGAGGGAATTCAGTTTTGAGGTGTGGTTCTCCACCTTGCAAGGTACCTGATCCTGCAAGTACACAGGTGAATTTTTAGCACACCTGCTGGATTGGACTGCTCAGAAAGTTTGGATGTCCTTGGGCTTAACTTCTAGACCATACTAGGCAGTTTGGGTATGTGAGATGGAAGATTCTGGCAGCCTAGGTAACTCCTGAAAGTGAGGTCCTTCAACAGTTTAGACAGCAGCAGAGCAGTGCTTCTTGGAGGTGGGGACTTGATGGTGGGCATCTAAAAAAGGATATGTGTGTCCCAAGTGCCTGAAGTCTGCTGTCCTTGTTTGGGCTTCCAGCTAAATCTTGCCTGCTATTTTCCAGCTTCTTTAAGCCACACTTAAAAATACTCCAAGGTTTTTCTCTTCCTCCCTAGCATCAGTGGTATGACATTTTGTTTTGGAAAAGCTAGGGATTAAGTGTCATTTCCTTGGATTTGATAATTCTAAAATAATAGATATTTTCTTGGAAGAAATGATAAGATGTTTGACAGAAATTGGTAAATCTAGTGACCTTTGATTAAAGCTCACAGCTGTGCGATAATGTAGAGAGAGACAACTTTGAAGACAGATTCAGAAGCCAGGAATTTAGAAACCATTTTCAACATTTCAGCCTACACAGATTACTAAATAAAGGATTTCAACAAGTGAGGCAATGTTTTTGTTTGTAAAAGTGGGCGCTTAGTAGAGGCAAATGATGAATTAAGGACAGCCGGAATATATCAGAATATACTTTCCCACACAGCCAGTATGATTGAGCATTAATACGTTTTCATCCCTTTGTAATTATTTTCTCTTTGCAGCTATTTCCAGATTGTTACCATCTGTAATTGTGACACTTTTACAAGAAAATTGATATAGTTAATTCAGCTTTTATGATTTTTATTATTTTTGTCATTGTTTCAAATCCAGAACCTTCTAACTTGGCTTGATTCTGCATACCCCTTTTATATTGTGCAACCAATAACCAGCATTAATTTTTTTTTTTTTGGTCAGAAACCTGGCCTTTTTTTTTTTCGTATGTTTGCTCTTATATGTTTTGATAGAGACTCCCTGACAGACAATGGTCAAGTGCTCTGTTGACATTTCAGTAAAGAGATGAGCAGTTTTGCAAATTAAAGAGATTGTGGACTATGGAGGCAGCCTTTTAATAGCTGTTTCTGAAAGTTGTGCACTGGACAATGGGAGAAATAGCTTTATTGTAAACATGCATTGTATGAACGAGACAGGCTTTGGGCTGACTAAATTGAATTATTTCAGGACAAAGGTAGTTTGAGAATCTCCGTCCTTTGAAAATCCAATCATGTGGTGCCAGTTTCTTCCTGTGAGATGCTGAAGTGTGTTGCTCCCATTGAAGTCAAGGAAATTGAAGTCCATTAGCACTTTCGTGAGCTCCTGATAGAAATTGTCATAGGTTTAATGTGACAAAAGTATGGGAAACATTTTTTTGTTTTAAATCCAAACCACATAATTCAAAATGGACCTATCTTCAACTAGCTTTTCTGTGCTGTGTTTCACTAAAAGGTAAATGAGAAACAATTTTTTTTTGAATAATTTTCAAAATAACTTGAAAAAACTAATTCAGAGAAAACAGCAGGGTTTGTATTGTTGTTTATCGAAGGCTAAGAAAAGACTGCTTCTGATGAAATAAAAAACGTCAGTGATTTTGAAAATTGCTTCAAAGTAATGTGAACATTTTAAATAAAATGATAGGGAAGGGTTTTCTGAAAGATGAAAAAAGAATTAGTGACAATTCTCCAGTGGTGCTGGTTCAGTCACAAAAATGTTGTGGGGGCTATTTTAATGGTAAATGTACTGCATGTGTGGGGAGAGAAAAACAACTTTGTGACACATAGTAGAATTGTGTGATTGCTTTGCCTGCTGATGCATGGAGCATAATACCTTTTAATAAATATTCTTACGTATCTGAATAATGGAATCATAGAATGGCTTGGGTTGGAAAGTACCTTAAAGATCATAGAGTTCCACTTCCCTGCTGTTGCCACTCAATAGATCATGCTGCCAGGGCCCAATCCACCTGGCCTTGAGCTTCTCCAGAGATGGGGCATCTACAGCTTCTCTGGGAAGCCTGTTTCAGTGCATAGGTTGTGTAGGATTTAGCAACAGGACAATTGTTTTCCATGTCTGCCCTAGCCTCTCTTGCAGGGAATTAGCTCATGTACAAGCTCTGGTTTGCAGCAAGCACCATACTGTTGAGAACTTCTAGATTTCTCCTAGATTTCTCTGTCCTGCTTTAGAACACCTAGCTTGGGATCTTCAGTGCATAGAAATGACATCAAAGTAAGATTATTCATCAAATGAATATCTGCATTTTTCTGCCTCATGGCTAAGACTGACCCCTCTGTTCTCTGCTGTACCTTGGGTTTCTGTACTGTGCTTCTAGCTGTAATAGACAACAGTTCCTACTCCTGTCCATCACCACAATTTGACATTTGCAGACCAGATCTTGTACACTATGCGTGGATAAACAAGACTTTTGAAATATCTGTGGATTTGAAATTTCCCTTCATAGCTTTTCTGTACAAACTGGTGTCTGTTGGTGGAGGTAATGGTCAATTGACCCTTATTCCAGCAGCAAGATGTGAGCACCAGAAGCTTTCCAGCCTCTGAAATCAGCAATCTGACAGCTAAAGCAATACAAGGTGTTCTCTTACATAAAGTTATGACATAGCAGATGTCATCTGCTGTGATGACAGATAGGTGATGTATTTTATGTATTGTCTATTATGTGTTATCCTTCTGCTAAATAGGCTAACTGGTGGAAAAGTGTGTTATTTTTATTCTCCTGCACTATCCAAAGTAGTGATTTTCCTGGCAGATGAACAAAAAATGCATATGTTTATATGGAACCTTAGGTTTGTAGTGGCTGTGCACGTGAAAGCCAAGTGTAAAAGCAAACGGTGAAGTGATTTACACAGAAAAATATCTTCATCAGTTTCAGTGATGAAACACTTGCTGCGTGCTAAAACTCACAAAAAATGAGGAGCATATACATGTCACGATGAAAAAAAAAAACAAAAAACAAATAGGAAACAAGTGGCCTAGCAAGTAATTTGTTCAGAAACAAATGAAAGACAAAGAGCTTGTTCTTCAGCTACCACGAAGGGGTGGGTATCTGGCAAGAAGAATGGGACTGATGTAAAGTTAGTGGAAGTTGCTATCTTGTTGACTTCGGAGGGAAGGAAGATCAGCCTCAAGATCAGGCAATTAATGTTGGCACCAAAAATGGTTTGAATGATGAGTCTTCCTGTAACTGATGAATGTAAAATGGCTTGCTAATGATTAATGCATATATCATATTAATAAATCATATTAATTGTTCTCTTCCTCTCCCCCTTGCATTCTGTTTTTCCCTCTGTTTAAAAGGACCTGAAAACAGAGAGGTATAAGAAGAGATTATTATTATTATTACTACTATAATTGGGTCCAGGTAATATTTAAGGGGATTTAGACCAAAATCTTACATTCTTTGTAAAACTGTCTATCTGAATTAGATGGATGTTTGAGAATATTGTTGCTTTTGTGTCTTCTGTTTGTTATGTGACATTGCGTTATTCACAGTCATTAATTGCCATGGCTATGACTCATACATTCTGAGGAAATATGGCATGAAGGTAAATAAAAAAAAACTGAACTTTAAAAAATTTAAAATACATAGAATGCAAGAACATTTTTCAGAAATTTTATGAAACTGGAGAAGGACATAGGCTTACAGAAGAAGCTAGTTAAGAAGTAAAGCAGGTACTTATGAGGAGGTAGTGTAAAACGTAACGTACATGACGTGGTTTAGGGCATTGAGTGTTTGGAGTCAGAGCAGAGCAATGACATTTGAAAGAAGTCTAAAGGTTTGTCACCTCTACTCTTAAAAATGATTCTCTTTTATTAATCGTAATCAAAAAGCCCATAAGACAGGCTGTTGATTACTTTTCCCTAAATTTTTAGAATCTTCGCTATTTAAAACCGAGGAGTGATGCTGATTTTAATCAGAAAACATTCCAGGGTATTGCAAAATATGAACACAGTCTTGCAAACAGTTCCTCGTGAAATTTCATGTGAAGTTAAGATACTCACAATATTAAGAACTGCTAATCTGAGCAGGATGTCACAAGATTAAGTTAGTCAGTCTACCCATAACATTCACCTGCTTGTTTTTAATAGTATATGTCTGTTCAGTGGCCATTTTCCAACTGCCCCTGCATTGAAGTTGCAAAATTTGTTAAATTTTGTATTGGAATTGAGTTGAAGTGGGATTCAGTATTGAGATTAAAAAAAGAAAAACTAAAGTGGTGCAGATTATACGGTTTGATTTGGAAAGTACTTCTACTACATACTTTTATAGAGAAAAATGTTCTAGTGCAACTCAAAGTCCAGACCACATAGTAGATTTTGTTTTTGTCATCTCCTGCATGGAATCCCCAGCAACTGTTAATTACAACTGTAAAAAGTTAAGAAAGCATTTTAAGAATGTACTTAATAGTAAAGCAGACAAAGGTAAGCAAACTTCTAGGCAACATTAAGGGGATCATTAAGAGAAGACCTGGATTTGGATTTTCAAATGGAAAAATTTCAAAGGCTGTTCAGAATATAGTAGAGAAACAATGTCTGAACTGTCTGCCCTGTGTCCTTCAAGCTTTTATGTCTCAGTAGGAGTCTCCCGTTCAAGGACCAATGATACGTAATTCTGATTAATTTTTGGCATTTGAGGAAATAGCAACTGAAGCTGACACAAATTCATCCTTTCTAGAGTAAAGTCCTATTTCGGTCACAGTACTGAAGTATTATTTGACTTTTTATTAGTTTTCCCCAGTGCCATCTCCATATAATTTGGTAACGACTGAAATGCTTACCTAATGTAGAACACAAGGCAGGCATGTTCACGTAGCCAAGTTTCTGATAATGTCTTCGGGCTAATGGAGTGGGTTTTTTTTTTTTTGGTCAGCAATGATAATTATGTCCTCAGCAAACAGATGTGTTTATTGATAGTGTGATGAAAATGACTTCTCTGTCATCCAGAAGGAGAAATGCAGAATTTATTAGAGGAGTTTTTAACCATCTTTTTTTTCCATATTAACTTGAATTTAACCTTCAAATTCTCAGAGTTGTTTTAAAATATATCTGATTTATTAATATCTAATTAATCTGTGTTTCATTTTTTATGTTCTTGCTATTATCAAAATAGACTTTATTTTAAATGTGGTCTAAGAAAGAGCTGAGCACCCTGAATTATTTGTTGCATATAAATTATACAATAAAGAACCTACTTTTTGCTGTTTGCCGATCAAACATGTTTTCTGTGACTGTTACTGTTGATTTTAAACATTAGGTGCAGCTATTTTATTCTATGGATTATTTATGACAGGTTCATTTCAGCTAGACAATGTTTGTAATCTACAATGGACTTTCTAGTTCACATGAAGGTTTTTTTTTCCTGTTCTTTTTTTTCTTTTGTCTTTTTTGTTGTTGTATGTAAGAAAGAGGAAGGAACAACAGTTAAAATCTGTGAAATCATTTGGAGCTAGAAGTATTTTGCAAATGACCTGACAATCATCTGCATATAATGAATAATGCAACTCGGTGAATAATAGCAGAGCTAACTCATTAAATGACTTAATTCTGAATTGCTTAGTTCACTGTTAGGCCAGCTCTACTTAATTTGTCCAACTAGTACAGGATGCAGGCAGGCTAGTTCTCTTCTTCTTCTCTTTGGCTGTATGTTTGTCTGACTCCACCAGTTCTCACTGCCATGAAGAGATGTAAATGGTAAGAGTACATGCAGTTGTGAAACAAATATGGGCAGCCTCCATACTGGGTAGTGTGTTTATGCTATTATACAGCAGTAATGACAGTTGAGATTGGCTCAGATCTTGTCCTCATTTCACAATGATATCCCAGAGCTCATTGAAGTAGAATGGTTTATGTACAATGTTAAAGTAAAAGAATATAAAGAAATATTCCAAGTGCTTTTGTTGTATTAGGTATTACTTTGTACTGCCTGAGGTGACAACGTGGCACAGGGATGATCCATTAGATTCTATTTGACCCACTAATTAGCACTTGAGATTTGGAAGAATTTGAAGACTTCGACTTGGCAGTTACCCACAAGACTGCGATTTGAGAAAGCTTCTTGACAAGAAAAACGTAAGCAGTGGTTATATGAGAAGTGCCTGTCATGAAAAATCTTTGAGATTTTGGCTTGGTGGTCAGGAAAGAAACCCGTTTCCTGCGAGTTTAGCAACTCTGTCATGAATTATCTCAGTTTATTTAACACAGTTTTCAAAGGTGTGTTTTTTGTTAAGACTGTGTATGTAAGTGCTACAGTTTTTGTGACAGCTTGGATAGCAAGTGATGAACACAGTGAATAAGCTGCACCAAATAGGGCCAGGAATTATCTGTTCTAGTAATGTCATTTCATTTTCATTCTGCATTACTTGGCACTATGACTTTGTAACATTTTATAGCTTATTTTTTCTCTCCACCTTCCCTCTCCAAACCCCACCTACTCCCACCCTCCAAAAAAAGAAAAAGGGTCATGCTGTCTTCTGATGCTTGAACTTCTGTTACATTTCCGTATTCCTCTGGTACAATCTAAAGGAATACGAGGACTCAGGTTTGGGATTTATGATCAGGTTACAAGGTTTCTCAAGTTTGTTTCTTGACGAAGCATCATCTTTTGGCTATCTGCAATAGGTCTGCTATTTTCAAGAGAAAAAAAAAAGAAATTGTCATCTTTTGGCAAGTTATTTGTTTTCCAGTGAAAGCTGTTGCTTTTACTGTAAATGACCATTCAGAACTTTGAGCACAGCAAGAATAATGTGTCTGTTTGGCTAGAAGATGTGAGCTTAGGGATTATCTACCTCTTCTTGTACAAAGAGATCTGTTAACAAGCCAGCACATTACTCAGATGCTGGCAGCAGATAAACTGCATTTTAGAATGAGGTCTAACTTATCAAACTGATGGATACTTTTTAATATACTAGGTAACCACACCTTACTGTAAATAAAAGTCCTCTTTACTAGGTTCTAAAGACTTGGTTTTTTAAGCATAGATTGTTCTGAAATTAGGACAATGATAATGTTTTCCTTAGACACAAAATCTCTTGCAGGGTCTCTGTGTTACTGGTAAAAATGCTTTTCGTAGAAAGGAAAAACTCTGTTTTGTTCTAACCTTAGTGAACTAAGATATGTTTTTTCTTGCAAATGGATGAAGTCCAGAGGTTTGGCTTTTAACAGAATAAAGAATGGACTAGTAGTTTCACTACTAATTTTATTGTATGTGTGTTAGGGGGGTAGGGAATGTGTCAGAAAAGTGAGGAGACTTTCCATAGTCCATATGATTTTTGTCCTCTTGTTTTTATTTGTTTGTTTGTATGAAGGGTGAGGCTTCACTGGAAATTTATACTTTGGCATTCTAGTTCTCATCTATTCATTCTGAGCTGTTATGAGGTCTCTGTAAGGTTAGTGAGCTGCTTGAATAACTGCAATTGTTTGTTTAGGCAAATCACAGAGCACTAGTAGCTTGTACAGCTTGGTATATATTTCAGAAGTAGGCTCTTCACTTGATTCATAACCACAGTTGCATGTGAACATAACTCTTCTGTGTGGCTGTCCCCAGTGATTGGGAGAGTGATGGAAGAGAAGTCTGCAGGAATTATAGTGGTTGTCTTTCAGAATTTAGGGAAAAACTGTGCTAATTTGAGTGTGCTGTCCTTATTTTGGCTGTTTTTAATAGTGAATATCATATTGCAGATACGCTGCCCAGCTTGGCTGCAGGTGCATGCCTGCATCTAGAATGCAGGATATGAGAAGATTTTCCTTTTGTTGGGAATCATATTAGGGGCAGAAGGGTCTTGGAAGGTCCTCACAAAAGCTAATGGTCTTTAACCATTCTTCTGCTCCAGATCTGAACATGGCCACATATAGAGATTTAGCTGAATATGTTTATCAATTATGTCTTTATCGATAAAATAGATAGTGGAATTAAGTGTACCTTTAGCAAGCTTGCTGATAACACCAAGCAGAGTATTGTAGTTGATACAGAGGAAGGGATGCCATCCAAAGGGGCCTGGACAGGCTTGAGAAGTGGACCCAAGGGAAGTTAATGATGTTCAACAAGACCATTTGTAAGAAGTTGCACTCGGATCAAGGCAATTCTAGATGTGTATGGACTGGGAGAACTCACTGAGAGCAGGCCTGTGGAGAAGGACTTGGTGATTCTGGTTAATGAAAAGCTTGATCTGAGCCAGCAGTGTGTGCTTACAGCCCAGAAGGCCATCAGTATCTTGGGCTGCATGAGAAGAGGAGGAGTGGCCAGTAGGGAGGTGATTGCCTCTCTCTACTCTGCTCTTGTGATACCCCCATGCCTGGAGCCCCCAGCATAAGAAAGATGTAGAGTAGTTGGAGTTGATCCAGAGGAGGGCTATAAAGATGATCAGAAGGCTGGAGAACCTTTCATGTGAAGAAAAGCTGAGGCACCTGGGATTGTTCAGCATGGAGAAGAGAAGGCTCCAGGGAGACCTGATAGGTGAGAGACCAATGTTTTACATTATCTGATAGTGATAAGACAAGGAACTAAGAGAAAATGATTAAGGCAAACGTTCTTTTATAGGTAACATGTAATTGAGGTTGCGGTCCAGTCAAGGTGAAGAGAAGTAGTCCCAGAAACTGCTAAGTCATTTTACTGTTACTGGAAGCATGTTGTGCAGCTTTTCTTTCACAATTTCTTCCTTGGGAAGATAAAGACAGCAAATGTTTCTTTAACTGATAACAAAAGTTCATCTTCTACCCTTGTGCTGTAGGTACCATGACAACATAAAAAAGGTCCTTTGCCCCCAGAAAGTGATTTAGCATTTGTGACAGCTGTCAGAGAGAGTCCAGACTTCCACTGGCTGTTCAGATAGCTCTTCTGGTTGGAGAACCTCCACAAACAGCCAAAACAGTCATCTTTTGTCTGAGCTGAAGTTTTATTCTCTTTGAATAAGACTGTTCTCTGACTGCTACATGGTCACTGTTTTGGCATTTTTGGATGTTTTAATGATTCTCTTTTTAATGTCCTGCACATTTTTTCATTTCAGGGCAGCGCTCAAAAAATTGCCCATAAATGCCACTTCAGCTGGGTGAATGCTGCCTTTTATCACTGCATTGCTAAAGGCATTTCTGTTGTTTTCCCAGACCACTACTTTGGTTCGTTGATGTTGAAATTAATTTCACAGTGGGTTAATGTGTTCCTTCTTGTTTGTGTGGTGATTGCAGCTCCAAGACAAACCTCTAGCAGGCAACAAAACACAGACATTTTACAACAGATACACATAAGGATCTGCATAGTTTGAGAGGAAAATTTTTGAGACAGAGTCAAGATGTAAAAGAGGAAAAAACTATGAAAGTGTCTGAAGAAATGCAGTGTTTGGGGGAACAGGATATATGTTTATTTTTGCTTTTAATGCCCTACATTATTTTATTTTATTTTTTTTACTGTGCAGCTTCTTAGTACATGGAAAATGCCACTTTTTTCAGGGTGCTCTGACAAAGAGTGTGCAGCCCTCAGTGGGTTTGGCAGGGATGATCAGCCAAGGAGCCTTGGGGGGGGGAAAGGGGAGCAGGACAGGAGGCAGCTCATAGCCATGTTGTCTCAACAACAGCATCCACTTTGGTCCCTCTTGTTTCATCTTCTTGCTAGATTACTACACAAAGGAGGAAAAGAGACAGCATTTATCTCATCTGACCCACCTCTGACAGAGGCTTATGCTGGTAGCACAGGAGAATCAGTCTCCTTGTTTCCCTGTGGGAGCCTGTCACTGAAGTTACCCTAGTGAGATTAGGAACTGTAAGACTAGGCCCTGACAATTTTGGTCCTTGTTGAAGTTGTTGAGGTTGAACCCAAGGGCGACTGAGATTTTCTTTCCAAGCTTCTGTAAAAAAAAAGCCTCACCACAAAAATGGTCTTTGTTTTTTAAACTGGCTTGAGCAGATACTTTAATTAAAATCTACCAATGGCAGTACATATCAGGGCACTGGAAACCCTTTCTCTGCGGCAGTTTCTCAGCACAAATACTTCTGTGTGGCTGCAGTCACATGTTTGATTGACTTGGTTCCCAAGCTGATGTTCACAGTGCTGTATTCATCTTGTTCAGATGACTGTGACATGCGGCTCGAATGCACTGATGCTGACAGTGAATATGAGGAGAACCAGGCAGCTGACAGCTTCTCCATTTTTCAGGGCTGATGTAGGATGATCTGTCACATGGTGCTAGGCCATAACGTGTCATTTATTTAGCTACAGCTGTAATGTGGGTAAAATGAGCAGAAATGAGAGAGAAGTGACAAGAGTGGAAAAAAAAAAACAACCATAAAAAAAACCAAACAGCAATAATAACAAAAACCAGACGTAGGAGGGAAAACTATGCTCACCACCTCTCACAGAATTGCAGAAGCATTCTGTATCTTAATAAATGTAATACTGACCCCACATGTCAGGTCTACCTGCTGTTTCTAGAGGTAGGAACAACATTGGCAGCTCATCTGTGCCTCTGTTGTTCAGGGTAAAGTGTCTACTCAGGGCTGCTTCAGGTAGTGTTGGAGGGGCTTTAGGGCTTATCCTGTGCCACGTCTGTTATGGATATTAAGCATTCTTTCTCATAGTAGCTAGGAGCATGCAAGTAATAACAGCCAGAGTCTCAGGAGACTGAAAACAAATACGGCTTTATCTTGAGCTGAATTGCCAAACTTTTAAGCTGGAACAGAGGAAGGTGACCCCACCTGAAGGGTATATACATTGCTGTCAAATTATGGCACTTAAAGCACGTTAAGGGACCTGTTCTGGCAGGAGGCTAGTAGATGATACAAACCATCCTTCTGGATCAGCCAGCTTGTGATCTCTATACAGTTTGACTTGTACCATTCTTTGGTTGGCTTTCCCTTGTGACTTAGGAGCAATGGTCTTGGAGCACCTGACTGTTCAGAGCTGGGAAAGGAAAATGCAGCTACATCATAGGGGCAGTATTCAGAAATGTCTTCCACTTGCCTTCTGCTTTTTTCCCTAGTTGTTCCCATATGACTTCAAAATCAGAACTTGGATTCAGTGTTCAAGGAAAATTGTTCTTAAAGTATCTTAAAAGACTGGCTTGACTATACATTATGTTGCTGTGCCTGACTTGGATTAAAAAGAAAGCCCCGTGATATATGTGGTACTTCTGTGACAAATGTTACATTTTTCTTGCTATCATGTACTTCTGTTGAGATGACTGGGGCACCACACTTGACAATGATGAATTATTTACAGCAGATCAGCAGCCATTTATCCTGTGGTACCATCTGCCATAAAGATTACGTTTTGTCTTAGCAGTTTCCTTCCTTTATTATTCTCTGAAACAATATTTGAAGATTTGGAAGCACTGAGGAATGGACAGCCACCTCTGGGCCAAGGTTTCAATGGTGTATTCAGACTCTCCTGGACAGCAGTGTTAAAGGTTAAACGCTCTTGGCACTTGATGTGAAAGACTGTAACAAAAGTGGAGTAAATGATACAAACCTAGCATGAGTTTTAACTGTTTAGGATGTTTCCCATGTGCATCCTTTGCTGGTCTCCTTGGTATAAGGGTCATGTTGTGGGCAAGGAGAAGGTGTGATTGGAGCAGAACTGGCAGATGGTCCCTTGAAGGTCGTTTCTTGTTGCTATCTCCTGTAGTGATGCCATATGCTGTGCAAGGGGATGTTTCCTTCCTCTTCATGGAGTGTAAACTCATCAAAACAGTAAGTGCAGCATACTATCGACTCTCATCTCTTGAAGTTTCTGATTATGTCTGTGGCTTTAAGACTTTGGTGTTTTTTAGTAAGTTGTCAAACAGTATGTAAAATAAGTGTGTTTGAAAAGAGATTAAAACACATCTCTCCGAGGCAGTACATGAAGGTTTTCTCTTTGAATTAGCTTTTGTCTCCTGAAATTCTGTTTGTGCATGTAAGCATTTTTTTTCTTGTTTTTTGTTTTTTTGTTTTTTTTCTTTTTCCCCTAATATCTTTCTGATCTATGAACATCCAGAGTATGAACAGTACCCTACATATTTGGATGAACTGAATACCACCACTACTTCTCTTAGCTGCTGCTATGGAAATTAATTCCAACCAAAAATACCTGAAACAAACTGCCATAACAATTGGAGGGTGAGTAGTGTTATCAGACAGAAGTTGGCTGTTTCTCAAGTGCAGTTAGTGCTTCTGAGCTGCTTGTGGAAATGTTACTGTCTCACACTCGAGTCTTTCTAATACTGAGTCTCATTTAAAGCCCATGAAAATAACTGTTGTTCTATATACTAGGTGAATATTCAGAACATTTTTTTCCCTTTTTTGTTGATTGCGAATGATAACATTAAGAGAAGAAGATATTTTTATCCTGAAAGTGTAAATGAGGGCATTAAAAAGGTTTAGAGAGGTCTAAATCCTGGCATACTTTTTCAGGCAAAGTTGTGATCAAAATCTGACTGAAGTACTAGAGAAGAAGGTGTTTAGCCATTCAAAAGATTTGGGTTTTCAGAAGAGCTCTGTTTGGCTTAGTATTATACCACCTCAAGCCACTGGAATTGAAGTTTAATACTATTCTCCCATCAGTTCTGGCTGTGGCCTGGGTGTCCTAAATGACAGCTGTCACCCTGAACTTCAGATATCATTGGAGAAAGGAGAAGTTTTTGTGCGGTGAGCCAACCCATTTTCCCAGGGGTAAGATTGAGACCCAAGTGTTTGTAGTAGTTAGGTTGCCAGGGCTTCCACTGATACAATTTTCTTATTTTTTTACTTATAACTTTTTCTCTTTAGATTTCATCGATATACTTCTGTCAGCCTGTTTATGATTTGCTATTGAAACTACACTTTTAACACAATATTTCATGGACTATATAGCCAAGTTAGGGGTTCGGATTGCAAGGTTTGCACATCAAGTTATATATCAGCTATAAAGTGACTTTTGGTACTACTGTCTGAAGTTTTTAATATTTACATGTGTGTCTTAAGTGAATACCAGCAGTGTGTACAAACATGCAATTTATCTCAAAATGTTTATAATCAATGTTTATTTTTAAAAATTTTGCCATATTGATGCCTCATTGTTTTGCTTCATTATTAACAGCTACTTTATTATTATTATTATTTTTAGTAGGGTGTATTTATATAACAAGCTACACATCTTACATTGCTAACTGTCCTTTTCACCATCAGCCTTTCCTTCTTGGTGTTCTAAAAATTGTATGCAGCCTCTTTGGTCATTTCTGCTTCTGTTTGGAGTTGGCCAACACTTTTCTACCTGGACAAGATTGCACATGAAACATTAAAAAAAAAAAAGATCAAATTAAGTTTGGCTTTTTTTTTTTTCACTTTGACCTTGAAAGGTAATTATTAGGCAGATTCAGGTAGACACAATGCACAGAGTCATAGGAAGTGCAGAAAATTAGAAATCTTGATCTGACTCAAATGTATTCAGTTTTCTTACTTTAGAAAGACAATTTGAAATACTACTGTGCTGGCCTACCTTACCACTAGAAGTACTGTTCTAATCACTACATCGATGAGGAACAGGAACATAGGAGAGCTAACATTCCTGAGGATTGCCAGTTGCTGGCTATCCTGGACTCCAGCATTGCTTCCATACACCTTTCCACACATCTTTTCAGAGTTTGGAAAAGAAGCAGTTCTGAAAGAGAAAGAAAAGTTGAATAGGACATTTTTGCAGGAAGAAAGAAGAAATTGATAATTTAATGCTGTCATCATAATGCTTAGATTTCAGGAAGCAAAATAACTAGCTTATACTGGCATTGGATTCAGTACTGTAGTGCTGAATTTACATAACGAGTCCAGATAGATATTTCTTTTAGTATTAGCAATAAATACAAAAGCTAGACATAAAAATTTCATCTTCACATTTCTGTTAACCCAAGTTAGCCTTATTCTTGCCTTTTATGAATGTGGATGGTGAATAGTTGGCAGATTTAACCATGTATGTTAGGTGTGAGTTTAATTCAGTTCAATTACTATTTTGTATGGGCTGATGTAGAGCTCTAATACTTTGTTTTACAGACTTCTAATAAAACTGGATATAGAAGAGAAAGCATCAGCAAGATTGCATCTAAAAAAACATAATTAATATTCAATTATGTAGCAGAGCTTTAGTCAAGAGTTTATGACACCTTGTTGAACTTTTCTTAAGTTTTAGAAGATTATGACTTGTTGGAAGCAACTCCTGTGTTTAGTTTGGCTGGGAACGAATAAGAGTAGAATAGGCATGGAATAAGTTGGCAGTGAGGAAAGAGGGTAGAATGATGCAGAGCACCGAGGTATAAAACCCCATGTGGAAGACAGGTGCTGAGAGCTGTGCAGATGCAGCTGAACTATGATAGAAACTGCTTCCCTGGGCATGTGTCAGTTAATGCCTCAATGCAAAAAGGCCACTGGCAGCTTCTGCTCCCTATCCCCATCTTCCAGAACAGCCACTTCCTTCATGAGTGAAGATCTTTATGATAACAGGAATGTATGACAATGTAATGTGACTTTTGGAAGGGTTACAACAAGTTCTGAATCATGTATGAAATGAAAAATCCCTGCGTGGTGCAGAGAGAGCATGTACAGCACTAGATGATATCCTGCCAGCAGTTCTAACAAGGGGCTCCTTCACAGATTTTCCACCTCAATCAGCAGTACAGTTGATATCCCTTGAGCAAAATCTCTCCTTTGCTGTTTTATTTTTGTTTGTTTGTTTGTTTTGTTTTGTTTTGTTTTCTGTATGAGCAAAGAAAACTTCTCAAATTTTCTAACTTATCACCTAGAATACACATTCAGTAATCTGTCTCTGTTTCCAGTTGTGATGGTTATTATCAGCATGCATTCTCTCCCTGAATTTCATTCAGGATCTTTCAGGTATTTTTTGCTGTAAATTTACTGAACACATTGGGAGGGAGGAAAACAAATCTTGATCAGTGATTTCATCAGTGATGTGCAACATTTGCTGGTCAAGAATGGTGCAAAAACTAGACAGGAGGTAAATAACAGTTCAGGTAAAGAGCAATTACCTAGTTTAATCTTTTCAATGCAGCAGGAGAGCATGTTTTTTATATATTTGAGCACAGAATGGGCTAGATCACATTTTGGAAAACAGTGACTTGAAGAACTTAGAAACTATCTGTGATGCCACTTTAATTTGAATTTCTGCTTCTGTGCTGTGGCAAAAACAACACCACAACAAAAAATCCTTACATGATCCGTGAAAATAGGAACACTTAAAACTATTTTAGAGTTTTCCCTTAGGATAGTGTGTCCTGATGTGCCCAAGGTGGACTATAACAGAAGTTACAGACTGGAAAACAAGCATTGAGATGAGGGGCTTAAGGAATTCAAAGCATTCAGTTTATTTAGGAGCAGGCTGAGAGGTCACCTGAAGAAGATACCTGGCAGCTGAGGCTTCTCCCCCTGGCTGACAGAAAGCATCCGATTCAGTCGTGAAAGAAGCAGCTGTTTTTTGGCTGTGAGGTCTATTGAACATTACATTTGCATACCTAGGATACAGGCAGAGAGCTGTGACCTCTTCATGAGCAGCCTTGCCCTTCCCTCTCTTTTAGGGGAAGGCGTTGCACTGAGAAACCTACAGCCAGAATGTTGTGGCTTAGATTTTCAGTGAGTTTTCTGAGGAAGACCAGGGCATGTTTCTTTTCATCTCCTTCCTTGCCCAATCAGTAAAGAATTCTGAATGCGCTTCTTGTTGTTATTAATTGCTTTCCTCTGTGGCATCAGAGTGCCCACAGCAGGAGATCTCTTCGTAGGTGGTATAGAGAATGATTAAATACTGCCTTAGTAGGTCTAGGAGGGAGTTTTCCCTGGATTGAGTTGGCAGGCTCTGTGGATCTTTCACCTCATATAGCATGAGGTGTGGTTCATCTGCTAGAATCATTTGTGTACATCTCACATGATTAATTCTTTGCCATTGCAGGGCTTCCTCTAGTCTTGCCAATTCTGAGCCTGTGGCAGATAGTTTCCTAAGTGTGGTAGTGCTCTGCCCTCACTAAAGTCTTCAGGCATCAACTAGGATATTTTGTTTCAGTTTAATGACCTGTTGAATACACAGTAGGTGCATCTGATATCCTTTCTGGCCTTAATTTTTGAGGAATTTTGTATGTATACACTGTCTGATTGTTAAGGCTGGGGTGGTTATTTAGGAAAGAATGATCTTCTGATCTGAAAAATGGCCTGAGTCCTTCAAAGGGCTTGTCTTGGCAGCCTGAGAGAAGCACTCTCTGCTGATCACAAGTTCAACTTTCTTTAGAGTAATTGTAGGGCTCAAACAGAAATACTCTTCAGATTGTACATTTCTATATGTAAAAACACACAGTTTGATAGGTTGATCTCAGAAGCGAATCTGTGCTGTCTGGAAGGACATCCCCTTTGATTCACTTTCTGGCTCTACACAGAAACAACCAGTGTAAAAAAAAAAAACAAACAAACAAATAAATAAGGATGACTCAATTAGAGTATTCTTTTTGTAGTTGAAGTATCTAGGTAGCAAATGAATTAATGTCTTGCTGTGTATCTCTGCTACGGGAGTATCATTTCTACAATGACTTTTCAATGTCAGTGAGTTGTTGCTGAGTTCAAATCCTGTTTTACAAAAACATACAAGTTTGCCCTTAGCCTGCCTACTTCAGCTGAAAAACAAAGCCTGCCGTAGCTCAGGGGCTCAGAACCTGACGTGCTATATATGCAGACAAGTACTTGTGAATGTTTGTGTGTACATTATTGCAGTATAAATAGCATTCTAAGAAAATTTCAGTTTCACTGAAGCTAGGATTTCACCATACAGGCATATACAGGTGTATGCATGTGTGCAAACACAATGTGCACATGAATTGCTAAGTTGAAGTTCTCCTATTTACAGAATAGCATACTGCAGAAGAATTGAAACAGACATCATATAAGAAGCAGTGTTTGATTATTGTCTTTTGTTTCCCAAAGAAAGAAAGTGATGTTTGTATTTTTCATGAAATGGCCTTCGCAGGAGTGCTGCAAGCAATCAAGATGTGCATATCAAGAGAAAACATGGCTCTTGCACATGTTTGGCTTCATCCCGTAAAGCAGAACACAGTGGCAATAGTGTGATTTCATACAAACACTATCTGTTGGTCTACATCTTTCTTCTTTGCAACTGAAACTAAAAACTTTAAAAATAATTGAAAATCAGAATAAAGTATTTCTATGCTGAGTTGTCCTTAAAAATTCGAATGAGTCATTTAGATAACATTCACAATACCAGCAGCTTCAGGGCACTTTAGAGAATACATTTCAGCACAGAGACATTTGAAACAAAAATTGTAATGTTCTAAATGGAATTAGATGAGCGAAACCATGTCATACAGAGATGAAATATAAATAAGTGCTTTAGGCCCACTCCATGAAAAATGTATGTGTTTTTTCAAGAGCATTTTTCTTCTGCCATGGTTTCATTTCGGTGGAAACCACTGGTTGGTGTTTTGTGATATTTTTTTCTCCTCTTAGTGCATTCTCCTTGAATGTGCTTCTGCCACTCAATAAGCCCTTCTTTGCACTAAATGTCTGTCTCTGTATTAAGCCCCCAAGGAACTGTACAAGCCAAAGGCAGATGGAAACAATAGGCATTCCGTGTTCAAACGTACAACCTACAGAAAGTTCATTTGTCAAAAGTCTGAGGAACATTTCCAAGGAGGCTGCTTCATAAACAACGTCCACATGGGGCAGATCTGACTTGTGCTACTGCTTTTCATACACATATTCCATAAGAATTTAATATGATGTTTACTTCTCAATTAATAGTTAAAGCAACATTTACAGAAACTTGTTCCAAATCCCAGTCCTAGTTTTTCTCTCCTTCCCCTCCCACCCTACTTCTTAAGTCTCTTTATCTTTTAGATACCCCAACTACTTCCTTGCTTTTTACAGAAGTCTTATCCTAGCCTCTCTAAGGAGACCAGAGCACTCTCAGAGTTTTTTGAGCTCTGTTCTTGCACCTGTTGGAGATTTGCTCATTCACTGGTAAGCATGCAAACTCTACCATAGTGCCAGTCTTTGAGATATCCATCATTAATACCAACATAGTAGTGTTGAAAGTTAATCTAACCTTCTCAATCATGCCTGGAAGGCAGAATTTGCTCTGTTTGGTACTGTCTAGTAGGCAGTATACTAGCTTTTTAAATCCCTAATTACTTATGGTTGATGTTTGCCTTCATTTGAATTAATGAAATAGTTTTAATGTGACTAAGATGCTGACTTGGTGTAGTTGTCAAATCGCCTTGACTTCCATGGACTTCAACACCTTTGCAAGATCAGATTCCAGATTAGTGGCAAAAAAAACAGGGAAGATTTTATTGATAGCTGGATGCTGTGTGAGTGTTTTGAGCTTGTTATAGTGTAATACAGTGCTGACACCAGCAGAGTTAGAAAGCTATAAGCCACCTACTCTCAGGTCATATATGAATTTGTAGAACATATGTTCTTCTTTCATGCTGTGTATATGCGTATTCTACCCCCAAATCCTCTGAACATATGGACTGACATCATATGCAGCTGATTCAGAGTACTCTCATAATATAAATGGAAGCAGTTAGCTTCTGGATTAGGCCAAACACAATTCACCTAGGGCACCCAAATCTTGTTGTTGCCACTTAGAATCCCTCTTAGAAGTTTTTAGTACCCAAAATTATGATTAAATGGTGTCATTAGAAAATAAGCTCCTATTTCATGTGCCTTAATCATCCACAAATGTGAGATTCAGTTTTTATCTGTGGTTAATCAATGACCATATGTCATTCTTCAAAGTTATAAAATGTTGGAAGATGATGTGGAAACCATCGAGATATATAACACACATTTCTGTGCAAAGTCTGGAAACAGTGAAAGTATAGCCAGTTCTTAGCCTCTGACTGGTCTTCAAAACCACCATTTGCACGTAATAGATGTGCAAGAGTTGAAAACCACCTCAGAGGAGTGAAAACTATCAAACTGTATTATATCGTGTGCCTAGAGAACTTCACAAGTTCCTGTGGAGTGACATCAAAATCATCTGAACAAGCCATGTCACGGGTGGCACAGTCTGAACTTGGATCTCTCCCTTGCCTGAGCTGCACAGAGATGCAGAAATGAGGATGGAGCTGACTGCTGATTGGCAGCCTTGGGTAAAGTTTCTCCAGTGGCTTTGGCTTTGAGCTCACCAATAATTTTTTGTCCATTACAACTCTGTCAGCTGTTACCTTTGATGGTTTGACCAGCGTAAGGAGAGAAATTGCAGTTGGAGACTCTTCTTGTAAGGCTGAGCAGGAGCACAAACTGGATCTGATCTTAAAATGTACCAAGGCCACCTCACAGCTGGTTCTAAATATGTTTCTGGAAGACTAATGACAGCAGCTTTTTCATCTCAACACGGGCCAAGATGCTCCAGCTGCTAGGTACGACGCAGTCGAGGGTATTCCATTGCCCCCTGGCGGCTGGTCCACTGGAGTATTAGAGTACTGCTGTTTACAGTTGCAGGAGTATGTGCGGTTTGATTGAGAGAAGGTACTAGAGGAAGCAGAGGCAAAATGGGCAAATATTGGACAGGGTCTTGTTTTATATGAATTGGTGTCTGCTGTTGCTTTTATTTATAATGGAAGTTGTAAACCAAAATCTTAATGGGCCAAGGTCTGCTATCAGATACCCTGTGCAAATCCAAAGATGTCTGCTCAAGCCAGCTTCATCGCAGAAAGCTGGAAAGTAGCTCGGAGAGTAAGTGGGAGCCTTTAAACTGCCTGGCCATTAATCTGTAAAGTAATGAATTTGAAGCTTCATAGAGCACATACAGGAGAAGAAAATATTTGTGAAAACCTGACTACATTCAATACAACGTGGTCACAAAGGCCAAAATGACAGTGGGCTGAAGTGAGAGCCTTTTCCAAGAATAACCCCCATTTAAGAGAGTGACCTGCTCCCCAAGGTTGGGCACTTCACCTTCGAAGTACTGTTGCCCTAAATTACTGACAGTCCTTGACATGTTATATAGGGTTTTAGCAGATGAGGTCAACTTCTGTTTGAGTTACGCTGGTTCCAGTAGGGTAAAACTTGGATTTATACCCATGGGCCTGCTGTTTGAGATATGGAAGAATATGAATGTTTTAGCATAAGCGACCCACTGTAAAGCATTCTGTTTTGTTCTTGCTGGAAATTGTTCCCAGAAGAAAAATACTGTGGAGAGGAGCTACAGCCTCGGAATCCAGTCCTTTCATTTTTATTTATGTTAGTTTGTTTACTTCTGTAGCTGTCTACATATATGCTAATAATTATTTGCATGTCTGTGGTATTTTTATAGGTGGGGAAGGAGTTGAATATATTAAACAGTTTGCTACCAGGAATGGGTATTAACAAGTTACAACAAAAGCACGGTGGGAAGTAAGCCAGAGGAGCATTGCTTTTTCCATTTATGCTGGAACAGTTTTGACTTCACAAGGTTATCTACTGTCACAAAGGAGTCAGATCAGGAGAGCCAATGGAGAATTTTCTTTGTGGATTGTTTGCACCCCAGCTACTTTTGCTTGCATTTGTCATGGAATATATTAAAATAGTCATATTCCACAGTCCACACAGCATGTCAGCTTTGAGACAAGTACTCTGAAATGTGCTCACAGATGATAAATTGCACACTATGTCAACTACATCTTTGTCATGAGATTCTATTTTCTATTTATAGTTGAAATGAAACACTTGAGAAAAAAAATCTAAACCAAAGCAATTTCACAGGAATCTCATGAGCTTTCCTTATGTGTATATCAATGAGAAGACCCTCCTGTGCTATTTTTTTGCTCTGTGGGGGCTCCAACAATCATCTTCTGAGATCAAAGTGGGATGCTCTGAAGACTGCAAAACTTATACGGGTCCATGTAATCTAGATAGTGTGCCTTTGGAGTATGTTCCCTTTCAAACATGAAGAGGAAAGAACACTTAATCACAGCACAGTGCAAACACACGCAAAATTTGATACAGTTTTTGGGAATCAAAACGAATTATCTCCATAACAGATGAGATTATTTAGTTACTCCTTTGGCTTGTCATACTAGTTTTGTTTCAAGCTATCATTGATGCCTGTGATGTACTTTGCAGTTCTGTGCACTTTTTCCTTCTAAGAGGACTTCCCTTCCACTTATGCATCTTAAACACGTAATCTGCTGCAACAAAGTTGTGGGTTGCAGAAACTGGGAAAGAATATATGTTTGGAAGATAACACTGGTCCCGCTTTTCCTGCTTTGAAGATAGAAATGCAGCTGTGTTTTTTTTCCTGATTACAGCAGCCAACTTCAGAAAGAGAGTGGCCGGATAGCAGTGATAGTACACTTTGATTGGAGATTTCATGGCTAACAACGACCTAGAAGTGACTGGATGTCCTGCAAAGTGATGAACAATTACTTCAGATAAGTACGTCTTGTGATGACTTCCTTCCTCCTTGGGCACCAATGTCTTGATGGGTTGCACAAGCAAAGTGTCTTGCCTCGGAGAGAATCATCCAAGTAAGATTAGTGAAGGATGAAGTAAACATAGGAGAGAAACACTGCTGCCAGGTAAACATCCTCTATCTGGGACTGAAGCAAAAACTTGCATGAGAAAGGACTTATATCCATTCATGTGGTGAGCCAGGTGTTTGTTCTTGAGGATTCAGATCTCTGGAACCCATATCTTCTTGAAACCTGGACTAAGAACAAGCGACAGTGTTCATGCGGCTGTGGTAGTGTTTTTTATTTGATACCACTAGAAGTGTTATATTTTCTGTGGCCCTTGAGGCTTTGCTCTACTACTTCTGGACTTATCCAAGTGTACTTTCTACCCAAATTTTCCATCATCAATCTAGGAGGAGTTTTAGTGGATTATTCCAAATTTACATACTTATGATTCTAAGTAGAACACATGGACAATAGAATACCTGAAGGTATGGATACTTCTTCAATATGATGTCTTCCTGAATCTGACACTGGTATAAAGCCGTAGTGGAAGTGTAGTGATTAAAATTCTCTTTGACTCTCTACTTTAGCCATCCATTGAGTGACACCATCTAGATTAGAAGTGTATATGCAGGGCGTTAACTGCAAAAGAAACCAGTGTAATATCAGTGTGCTGCTGAACTGTAAAGATTGAGACAGTAAAGCAATTTGCACTAAAAAGTCCATTGATCACATTTAGCAGCTGTATTACAAATAGCAAACTAGCAACTTGTGCCCAGTCTTGCAAAATGGCTGCATCAACTGCTTTTTTTTTCTTTTTCTTTTTTTTCTAGAAAGAATCCCATTAAAGTTACTGAGGATTTGCATTTTTAAGAAAATTGTTTAATAGAGGGAGGTATCTCTAAAAGTCACATACAAGAGAAGTCTGACATTCTTTAAGTTATCAGACCATCAAAAAGCACATGAATTCCACACTATTTGTTTGGAGACAGCACCATAAAACAATTTGTTTTTTCCTCCCTCTCTTCCATCATCTCCAACTCTTTCCTTCCATTCCCCTTCAAAGAGCTTTTTCTGTGCACTCTCCTAACAAATTTTGGATCACCTTAGAAAGTGAACCTTATCTGCTGCAAGTTTGATCTGCTCATGCTGCCAGCTTTCTGCCACCACTGCTTAATCATGCAACTTCCTCTTCTGCAACTTGTCTGTCCTGTTCATCCAAATCTTTTCACTCAGAGCAGCAATAGTGTTTTGATTAACTGGTGCACTGGCAGAGATTACTAAAGGTATCTGTCTGGATGCTGCTGTGATACACACGTAGGTCTGATATCTTTAACATTTGCTACACTGCTTTGTTGTTTCCTTATTTGTTTAAAATGGTCTTCTGTAATATTTCATGTGATGAAAAATATGCTAACTGGCATCCAGCTCTGAAACTGTGGTGTTGGTGGGGGAGGGCTGCCCACTTGAAAACAAGCAAGAAGTCTTACAAATATTTGGACTAATTAATTCACCAGCTTTTCTTTATGGAACTCTTTTGTGATAATAAAGCCATTCATTGACCAAGAGAGTACATTGTCCATTTTGTTACTGTTTTGTATCTCATGTCAAACAAAAGCCACTGCCTCCTACAACAGTAACAGCTGAGTATTTTCACTACTTAGGCAGTTTCCTCTTCTAGCTGCTAGATCGTCAAAAATTCTAATCAACTCTGATCTAACACAAAGTACTAGATGGCATTCATCATCTCTTTTAGCCTTTAATGCACCATGCAGGTTTTAATCAAAGGCATGCAACCATTAGCAAAAAAGAAAGACAAGAATTATGACAGTGTCCTAAATAGACCTCTTAAGCTGACATCACAGACAGCAGATAAATTCATCTCCTCTTGTCGAATACAAAAACAGGTGAATAAGATGGGCCTTGCTTGAAATAATTGCAGGAGAGTACCACTGAGATTTCAGGGCCATGACTTCCATTGTTTTGCTTTAGTACTAAGTGTTGAGGCTTATTTGCTTGGCTTTCCTACATTTTGAAAGCAAATGTTCACACTCTCAGCTTGATGTATGGGTGCTGCTGGATAATCTCCTCATTTGAGTGTGCGCTTGTATCATTCACTGTTGTCACAGGGAGTCAAGGGGTCTGGTAGTGATTGGCAAAGCCTGACCCCAACATTTTCCTTATGACAGCCAGGTCTTTTGTTTTCTCATCTCTTCCTAAACGAACTCTGTTAGTCATCTCTCCTCTTTCTCTTTAGTGCAAGACTAGGTAGGACAGTGCTGCTTGTCTGTAAAACAGTTCTGTTGAAAGGGACCTTCAAAGATCAAGTCCAACTGCCTAACCACTTCAAGGCTAACCAAAATTTAAAGCACATTAATGAGGGCATTGTCCCAATGTCCCTTTAACAGTGACAGGCACAGGGCACCAACTACCTTTCTAGGAAGACTTCTCCAGTGTCTGAACACCTTCATGGCACAGAAAAATGTTTCCCAGTGCCCAGGCTGATCTTCCCCTGGTGGCTCTGTGCCATTCCCATCCTACCATCAGGGACCAGGAGCAGAGCCTGGCATTTCTCTCTGCTCCCCCTCCTCACGGAGATTAAGAGAGCCATGAGGTCACCTCTGGGCCTCCTCTTCTCCAGCCTGAACAATCCAAGTGTTATCAGTCGCTCCTCACAGGACACGCCTATCAGTCCTGTTATCAGCTTTGGTGTGCCCTCTAGATGCTTTCAAGGACCTTAACATCCTTTTTATATTATGGAGTCCAGAACTGTGCACAGTATTCAAGGTGAGGTTGCACCATCGCTACATACAGTGGGAAAACCTTTTTTGACCAGCTGTCTGTGCTGCGTTTAACACACCCTGGAATATGTTTTGCCCCTTGGCTGCTGGGCACACTGCTCGGCTCCTGCTGAGCTGATGTCACCTGCACCCCCAAGTCCCTGTCTGCTGAGCTCTTGTCCTATATGTGCCTATGTCTGACATTGCTCTGTCCTGAGGCTTGTTCCTCACATACAGTCCTGGCTTTTCCCCCTGCATATATCTTGGCAAGTTGCAGCTGGTAACTGCCAGTTTCTAGATAAAGTGGCCTTTGTTTCTTGCTCTGGTTGACAGAGTATGTTATCAAGCTTTGAATCAGCTTGACATGTAGGGGAGAGCTGATTCATGCTGCCTAGTTGCTTCATTTGTGCCTGGTTGAGGGAAGGGTGAAGGTTGTATTTTTGGAGAGGAAAGCAGACTTGTTGAAAAGGGCTGTATGAGGGTGAATAACCTGAATGAATAACATTCCCTCGTGCATCCTAGGGAAAGTTATCCTCCACAGAGGTACAGGCTGGGGTGCACTAGTACAGCTGCTGCTTGCTCAGACTTCTTTTTCCTTCTATTCTCAGTTCCAGTGTTGGCAAAGCTGTTTCAGGTCCCACCTTAAGAATAACTGGCTGTGATCTGTGCCAACTTGTGGCATTTCCTTGAAGCCATGATAGCAATAGGGAATGAAGGCACAAGTCACTCTCTAGCTGGTGCAGGCAGGGTAGCAAGGTGATAGTCACCCTGGGAGCCTGCTGTGAGTGGGGAGTCACTGTTTAAATGAGTGATCGAGGGGCCTTTGCGCTTGTGAAGCCACACAAATGGTGTGTGGGTGGATTTCATCCTCAAGCTTGTTCACACAGCGTGTGAACTTGGTGGAATATGTTTGTTGATTTGGTGGTATTCAAAAGAATTTCCCCATCTCATGGTAAATATTGAGGAGAGTGCTGTGGGATCAGTTCTCTCTTATAAATTATTGCCACTAGCGGGAGCTGGCCCTGGAGAGACATTAGAATCAGTCTTTCTCATGTGTCATCTAGGGGCTGTGACCTGATTTCGCTCACATTCAGTGCATAACCTCCTGTGGGGGTCTGGTGTTCAGTCCCACTGCCAGGGCTTCCTCACTGCACTTACTGCTTGTAGAAAAAACCCTATGTAACTTGCTGTCTTTTATTTTGACATAGACTTTAATGTGCAACATGTGGATCTTTTAACAACCATCTCTGGCAAAAGCTTAATTTGGTTGAGGGGTGGGATGCTTTAAATCTACTTGTGCTTCCTGTGTCTGGCTTGTGCCCATCTGTGCATGGAAGTCAGAGATTTTCCACAGCATCTAGAGCCCAAACAGTGGGATTATATTCTCAGTTTCCTCTAAAAAATAAACAAGCTTCTGTTGCTTTAACCCAGGTAGGTCATTTGCTTTACCCCATGTGCAGATATTGGTTCACAGTTGTGGTGCATTGTTTTGGGTTCCAGAAGTGGATAATCAGCAATACAGTGTTGCAAAGATTTAGTTCCAGGTCACAGACAAGTAATGAAAAAACAGCAGTCACTGAGGATTTGATTTACACACTGCAATGACTGTGTGATAGCCCCTTTTGTGAGAAGGAAAGTCTCCCTCCGGAGACCACATTCTAACCAGTAGCAAACATTCAAGCTCCCTGGTGCTTCAGATGTCAATTATACCAAAGCCTCTTATTGTATAATGTACGTCTGTCATAATAATACTGTCTGGAACAGTAATAATAATTTGAATGAACTTCCAAACAGTGGAGATGGGAGGGGGAGATTGATCAATACAGCACTAATGATGCCCTTGTCTTTCACTAAAATAATTGTGATAGGGTTTATAGCACTTCCTTCCTACACCATGCTGTGTGGCAGTGTTGGTTTACTACCTGCTGTTATTGCTTTTGTATAAAAAGGTGTTAAAAAGAAACGTCTGTCAAGTTTTAAGGCTGCCAGTCTTTTTTAATGCAGTAAGGTTCTTCTAGTCAAGATGGTCTGAGGATATGAGATATGCAACGTTTGCAGGGAGAAGTGAAATTTTTTATTAGACGTGCTGATACAGTTGGGGGGGAAAAAATAAAATAAAAGAAGCCTTTATGCTCAGAAAATCAGTAGTAAGGTTCCCATTTTTATAGGGAATTTCTCATTCTTTATCACAAAGATGCCATTTAAAGGCCAGATTTTCCGAGTGATCTCATCCTGCTTGCTTGGACATAAAAGGTTACTCCTTTGAGAGAGTGTAAGCACTTGAACACATAAGAGTTCAAAAGAAAAGCTCTCTTGCACACTAAGTATGTTTTCCATTTATGTGACCCATTCCTTGTCTAATAATGAGATGGGGTTTTCTGTGCTGTTCCACCAATGTAAACCATCCTTGCTGAAAGAAATATCCATTGAATCTTTTGGTTCAGAAAGATGTTGTGTTGTTGTTGTTTTTTTTAAGACAGACAAATTTTGCCTCAGTATTTGTATTCATGCAGTGGAAAGCCATTCCCTCCTAATGTGTTCCTGAATTTTGTTGGAGAAGGTAGGAAGATAGAAGGGTATTTGGAGTTAGTTGTCTGTTATATAATATGTCCTAACATTTTCTGCAGTGTCTCAGAGTTACTTTATTTCTCAATATACTGGAATGATGGATTCATACATTTTGCTTTGTGAAGTGAGAGAAATTGAAAGAAGTCATAACCTGAGTCTCGTGATAAAAATCCCCTCAGTTGAAGCTCTTCATTACAATACTTTTCAGAAAAGAAAAGATGAACTGCTTTTGCAGTGGCACAGGTCCAATCTCAAACTAGAATCAATTGCTTTGCCAACACTGAACACAAAGGATGTTCATTGTTTGCAAACTGAATTTTTCTTAGTGTGTGCAAAACCGATGATCAGATTTTTTTCTTTATAGAAACCCCTGCAGTGAAAAAACTGCAGCTGATTTCTATGCTTCCCATCCTGGTTTGCAGGAAGGCTTCTTGCTTCACAGTGTGATTTCTTCATAATAGCTGCATGACAACAACATGCCAATGTTTTGAAAAAGCACCAGCCAATGTTATAACACAGTTACTTATGTTGGTGACTCTCAGTTGTTGATTTTTTTTCATTAAGGAAATAAATTTACCTTTGTAAAGGTAACTGTTTACTCTCCCAAATCACACCTTTCTACATACAACAAATCTGTATCTACATCTGTCTATGCACACAAGCTTTGACAGGAGTAGAGGGACCTTCCCAAGCTGTCCCCTCCTGTCCCAAGAAACTGCATTGTATCATGCTTGGCATCAACTGATGAAGTTCCATGTGAAAAATGAGGAAAGGGTTTTCCCTTGCTATTTTCATGCAAAATATGCCTCAGAATCTCTTTGGAAGCTCATGACCTTTTTTTTTTTCTGTTGCTATCTAAACATACTTCTGGCTGACTCTTCCCTGTTCCTCTGCCAACATTGTCTTTACACTCTCCTTTCCTCTGCTCTTATTCTTCTTCTTTGCTTCCTTTGCAGAGAGTAACTACATCGTGTTTCACGTCTTTAGATACTGAGCCAGCATCCAACAATACAACTTAATTATGGGGTGGCAAAATCTCACCCAGATATTTATGTTTAAGCCCTGGGAGGTATAAGATAGGATATCCACAAGAGTCGTCCAGGTATTTTGTGCGTTAAGTGCTGGTTTCCAAGAGGAGGGCAGTGATATTTTGAATATTTGTGCATTTATTAACTGTACCTGGCTGAGGGTAGTGCATAGGATTCCCTGATATAGATAGCTCCTCCATGCCATTGCTTGGGCTGTACTTGCTCCATGGGAAACAGTCCTGCTTGCTGAAAGTAACACAGGTGTTACATTAGCCGTGTATGTATCGAAGCTGAATCAATTGCTTGTTTGAACCTCGCTGTATGTCTCTTTATGCAGCATCTCTCAGTTGGCTGCAGTTTCCTCAGAGCTCTTTGCAACTGGATGGCATGTAAATTAGTGGTCGTTTGTGGAGGGGATCAATACTGGAATTTCAAGTCACGCTGCCTGCTTGTTATTGACCAAGTGTGGCAAAGTTTCCACTCCCTGGCTGAATGAGCTTAGTGGGGCTAAATTTTCTGTTGAGTACTGACAGGAAGTTGTTTGATAACTTTCTGATGAATATGCAGGGATAAAGATTTGCTTGCTTTTGCATGCTTGCACTGACTTAGGAAGACAACACAAATGCTGATAGAAACCTTAAGAGGGCTGTGTATACAGTAGCACTGATTTGTTTTTAAGTCCTGCAGAAACTTGTTTGCAGTATTCCTGAGTAATCATGTAATACATTAGCATAAAAACTCACTAATTTGTCAGTTGCTGATAATGCACCTCAAAGTGACACAAGTCTTTTCTGAGAATCTTTGCTAAACATCTAATGAAATGCAGTGATGAGATTTTCTTCCCTATATCTTACGTGTAATGCTATAAGTTGGAAAACATATAAGAACTTGATATTCATTGGTGCTCTTGATAAGATGCTATACAGCACTAGTTATGACTTTTCTCACATAAAATAAATGGTATGCATTTTGTGAACCATTCTGCTTTACTTCTATCTGTAGATTTTTTCCTGCTGGTTTACTAATTGGCAACACTGAGTAATCTGTAATTGTCTTCCCGGTGAACTAGTGATAATTCTGTATGTGTATGCATCTGTTCATTAACTCTTAGGTTTAGTCTATGTGGTAACTAAAATGAAAAGAAATATCTGCATTCGAATTCACAATATTTTGATTGTGATCTGTTTGTAAACGCTCATTTTGTTGTAAATTAAACTGATAAACGAAATCACATTAAGTTGCACTGAAATGGCTCTGAAATCTGTGTCTCATGCTAACTACTGCTGAAATGCTAAGGGTGTGATTTACAACAGATCTAATTGGATTGGTTCCATTTACCATCTAAACAAGCCCTTAAATGTTGGAGTGTTTACCACCTGTTGTGACTCTTACCTTACAGAGGTCTTTGTTCACAGGCAGGAGGGAGTGTAGTGTAATGAGAGAGGAAAAGGAGTGATACAGCTCTGCATCTCAGTTTATGCGTGCTGTTAAGTTTGCCCCTAGAAAAACGTGTTGATTTTTTTTCCCCAAATAATTGCAATAGATTTTTTTAGTACATTGATTATGATTTCTGCTAAACTTCCGATAAGTATGGTAATAAGTGCAGGACCTAGCATTAGGTCCTCTTGAACTTCATCCCATTTGCCTCAGCCCAGCTATCCACCCTGTTCAGATTGCTCTGTAGAGCCTTCCCATCCCCTGGCAGATCCACAATTCCTGCCAGCCTGGTGTCATCTGCAGACTTATTGAGGGTGGACTCAATGCCTTCATCCAGATCATCAATAAAGACACTGAAAAATACAGGCCCCAATACCAACCCCTGGGGAACACCACTCATGACCGCTCACCAGATGAATGAGTCTCCATTTACCACCATTCTCTGGGCCTGGCCAACCAGCCAGTCCTTTACTCAGCAAAGAGTGTATCAGTCCAAGCCATGGGCTACCAGCTTCTTCAGGAGAATACCACAGGAAACAACGTTGAAAGCTTTGCTGAAGTCCAGGTAGACCATGTCAACAGCCCTTCCCTCATTCACCAGGTGGGTCACTAGATCATAGAAGGAGGTCAGGTTGGTCAAACAGGACTTGTGTTTCCTGAATCCATGCTGGCTAGGCCTGGTCCTCTGACTGTACCATACATGCCATGTGATCTCCATCAAGATGATCTGATCTATAACCTTCCTGCTGGCACCAAGGCCAGGCCGGCAGGCCTGTTGTTCCCTGGATCCTCCTTAAAATCCTTCTCATAGATGGAAATCACATAGGCATGCCTCCAAACCTCTGGGACCTCTCCAGCTGACCAGGAACTCTGATAGACAGTGGAAAGCAATTTAGCTATCATCTCTGCCAACTCCCTTATCAATCTCAGGTGGATCCTCTCCAGCCCCATGGACTTGTGGCAGTCCAGGTGGAGTAGTAGTTCGCTAACTGATTCCACCCAAATTGTGGGAGGTTTTATTCTGCTCCCCATCCAAGATTTCAGGTCAGGGGGTAGAGTATCTCAAGGATAACTGGTCTGGCTTCTAAAGACAGGTGTAAAGAAGGCATTGAGAATCTCAGCCTTTTGTTTATCCTCAGTGGTTACATTCCCTGCCACATCCAATATAGAATGGAGATTCTCCTTACCCCTTCTCTTACTGAGAGTAAATCCATTGAAAAGCAGCGCTGAAGAGATCTTATTGACCAGGACAAGTTGACCAGAAGCCAGCAATGCACTACTGTAGCAAAGAGGAACAGACTCCTGGGCTATACCAGGCAGAACAAAAACAGCAGGTTGATAGGTGTTATTCTTCTCTCAGCTCAGCCTTAGTGACAGGCACCTGGAGTGCTGGGTCCAGTTCTGGGATCTCAAGTGCAAGAGAGACAGGGATATGCTGGAGTTCATCAAAGAAGCATGAAGATGACTAGAACATCCAGTATGTGAATAGTTTCTGATAGAGCTGAGACTCTTCATTTAGACAAGGAGATCTGGAGGGGCTTCCTTCCATGTGTCTAAATGCACTCTTCTCAATGGCCTAATAAAAGACAGGAGGCAAGTGGCTCAACTTAAGATACAAGTAATTCCATGAGAGAACCTTCATACTATACAGGTGGTTGAACACTGGAGCAAGTTGCTCAGAGAAATCTAGGGGTCTCCGTCTTCAGATACTCAAAATTTGACGGGAGCCACCTGCTATAGTTGTCCTGCTTTGAGCAAGGATATTGGATCAGGCAAACTTCAGAGATCTGTTTGACCTCTGTCATTTTGTAAAACAATAGGTTTTGCAGTGTTCCCTGCTTCAGGTAAATTTGCTTGCAAGTCCTGCTGTATATGGCTCTAGAAAGAAAGAAGAAGAGAAAGAAAGAGAAGCCTGTATTTGGCCATGGAGAAAAAAAAAAGAAATATTCTCTTTTTCAATGGAAACAACCTGCGTAGCCATCTTTTCTTCTTTGCTTCACTTAAGTGATTTCTACATAGTTCAGCAGAGATACTAGTATCTGAAATAAAAATATTTTTAAGTATTTGATTATTACAGAATATTATGGGCATATATATTAAACTTTGCAGGATTCTAAGTGTACTGCAGTGACTTGTTTGGCAGGAAGAATCCAAAGCAAGAGATACAGAAGAAAATCAGGAACCTAATTCTAAAGTAAGATAGGATTCACTTGCTTAACCTAGTTTTGAAACTTTACTTTCCCAAATCAGCAATTTAATATCGGAAAAAGATTTTTAAAAATTTAAGAAAGGAGAGAGAAAAGTATATTTCGACTTCTGGGAGGAATTTGAGTTTTTCTTGAGCACCAGCTTGTATTCTCCACCACATCAGTGTTCATTTACCAAAACTAAACTAAAGTCAATCCTGAGGTAGCTCAGGCCAGGCCATCATGAGGTCAGTGAAAATACATTTAATAAAAATAAACACATCAAAGCAAAAAGTCATCAATTTTTCTTTGGGGTTATGCTTACACTTGTTTCTACCAGCAACTACTGTCCTCCTCAACCACAGGTAACTCACTATTTTGTCACTTCTTGTCTTCTTCAGTGTCTCCCAATGCGTTGCCTGTTCCCTCAATTTGTTGGCTTGACTTAAGTATTACCAGCCCATTAGGCTCACTGTTTATTGCTGGTCCAGCAATAACAATTAAAATGTCTCACATTAGAGTCTGATTCAGGCAGAAAGTCCTACTGAGACATGAGCTCAGTGGCAAAAGCAATAATCTAAGTTTCAGTAGGATTTAGAGTGAAGCTTATAGCTTTCCTAAGTTGCTGGGAAACCAAATCTCTTTAGGCACCAAATTCTGGCATCTGATTCATTAGATTTCCACTTGTCTCTGTGCTTCTTCCAATTTTCCCCACTGTTTAGCCCCAGATTTCTGTGATTTTTAGGATACTGCTATCTAACTTCCATTTTCTTTATGATTTCCCAAGGTTCATCAGAAATATAGATTTCTCTGCTTAAAGATTATGAGGATCATTAGTGTTCATGTCTCAACCACATCCTCATTCCATCCAGCAAAATGATGTAAAAATGAAACATATTACATGGGTGGAGGTCTCTTTGCTTGTATGCTGTCATCACTGAACATATCAAGTTGCTTCATAAATTGGCTTTCACAGCATTCTTTTTAACGGCTTCCAGCATCTCTGTTTTCAAGATTTAGTAAAATAAAAATGCTGGATTAAATCAGTAAATGAGTCTCTGTGATCCATGTGTTTTTTGACCTTCATGTGCTCCATCTTATTCAGGTTGTTCTTTGTCTTCCTTTGCTGCTCAGAAATGTTCATCTGTAAGAGTAATCTAGACTGTATCTACCCACCCTGTATACATTCTGTTCTCCTAGTCTAGCCATCCTCTCCTTTTCTACCTTTTCTATCCCATAATATATTTCCATTTCCATTTTACTTACGCTTCTATTTTACTGTTCTTATTGACATGCTTTTCACTTGTGCATTTTGGCAGAGGATTTACAAAAAGATATTATTCTATTTCCTGATATTTCTGTAATGAGCATGATGTTTCATTTCATATGGGAGAAGCTAGGGCTTCTGCTTCTAGAAGTTACATTGTAGGGGGCTCACTGAATTCAAGTTACATCTATATCTCCTATTCCTTGGATTAGTTTTTGATACAGTAGACTATGCAGTTGGAAGTCACAGAGAGTCATGTCATCTCTTACACTCAGATGCAGTGAGCAGGTATTAGGGCACTGCTGGTAGACACTAAGAGGAAAGAGATCTTAGCTCTAAAACTCACTGAAATAGAGGACAAATATTTTTAGACTTGCAAGAAGTTTGCATTAGGCTGCTGATATCAATCAGATTTTGTACACCTATCACCTTATAGTAGCTTAATCTACTTTTTTATGTTGAATGGGAGATACAGTGAATAGAACTAAAATCAAATACTACAGCTCTCAACACTACTGTTGAACCCAGAGAAATAAGATAGTAATTACGGCATGGCATATGTAATTAGTTAAACTTGTTCTTTCCCCAGGCATCTTTCTGAGACCCCTCTTGGCTTTTAGTTCTCCTCTACAAGCAGCTTGTAAACGTTTCAGCAGAGATTATGCTGCAGTGAATATCTTGCAAATTATGTCTGATTTGTCTAAGGTAAATTCTGCTTCCAGTACTCTTTCAGATTTAGGACAATTAATCGCAGCAATGATAAAATCAAGGGAAGTTACATACAGAATGGCAACAGTAGAGCAAATAAATGAACACTATTACAAATACTGGAGGAAATAATTGCCAAGACTACGTAGCCAAAACTCTAACGGACTAGAATCAATCCTGAGCAATGTACTTAAGTTTCCTAAATATTTTTAAAATCAGCACATCAGGAAATGTGAGGAAGATGTGAACGTCCTTGTCATCTTTGCAGCCACTTGATTGTAACTGACTGTCTTCAGAAAAAAGACATCAATATTGTATCCCACTGAAAGCTTCTTGGTTCCTTAGAACATTTGTAAGTCTATTGTTGTTAAAGCTATTTAATCACTTCTACAAAATCAACATGAAAATAATGAATGAAGCCTGTGAGTGGAAAAATGACTTAGTAGAAACTGATCTATGGATAATGTTTTATAAGAGGTATTATTTGTCTCCTGCATTTTTTCCTCTGCTAAGAAAAGACGCTTATTTAAAATTCAAAAGCCGAATAAAAATAAGTTAACAAAAACAACCAATGTTTTCTGGCATGGTTCTATTCATCTGTCTCATAATTATACCATCATTATCTGGATTTTAGTAAACATATGCCCAGTTTTGAAAGTATCTTAAACACACAGACAACATACAACTCTAATGAGTATACAGGAAAAAACTGCATTACTCAAGATTTATCTATAGCTTGTGGGATTAAATATGGGGTTAAGGAAAATAAGTGAAATACTGCCTATGAGTACACACAGATACATCTTCAGATGTATCTATGGTTGCTGGTGAAACTTCTGTTGATGTCTTCCCTAAAACCTGTTGCTGCCCTTCTATGTCAAACAGAAATAAAGGTGCATGTGGTCTTGTACATGCGATTCAAAGTTTCTGATTTTTCTGCTGCAAGATATATTCTGTTGTGGCTCTGGGATGATGGTGTTGAAATCTTCTGAAAAATCGTTACCATAGCTCCACCTTTTTCTATTGCTCATTCAAATCCAGCTAAGTTAAAGAGAGGATTTATAGTTAAACAGGGTCTCAGAATGAAATACAACATTTAGATTCCCATCCATTTGCATATGGACTAGAGCAATAAACTGCCTTTCATACCACCTTGTCTTTATTGACATTGAACTTTCAAAGCTCTGCCAAGCAAATCCATTGAAATTTTGGATGGTAAAGCTCTTGATAGTCTTACTGTTGCTGTTAGCAAGGGATTGATGTGTCCATTGGAAGAAAAACTTCTTCAGGAACACTTCTAAATGACTGACAACTCTGTGGAAGCTGTCAATTACATACTTAGTCTTGCACTCAGTATACACCTAAATACTTCATCGACTTGAGCCAAGAGAAGGAATCTGGCTCTCTTGTTTTAATACATTCTTGATGATTTTGATGGAAAATCTACACATGTAAAGAACACAAGATCCTGCTCGCTAGCAAACAAAATGATAACATTTCACATTTTTTACTCCAGAGAATCAGAAAAAAAGATAATAAAAACAACAATAACAACAACAAAGCCCAACACTAAACCAGAAAGAGCAAGCTCTTGAAGTTAAAAAGAAATTAAAAAAGAAAAGCAATGGTTAAACCAAGAGCCATTTATCAGCACAGAAGTTCCTATCTCTTCAGACAGGGAAGCATTCTGGTTCCCCACACTCTAATGGGAGAGCTGAGTACTGCTTCCTAGTTTGCTTCATCAGAATGCTGAGTTGGTGGCTTTCAATCTGATTGTTAATTATTCTTTTTTATTGTATATTTTTATATTAGACAGTTAGCTCTTCTTCGTAATTAGATGTAGTAATTATAGTATCTTTTTATATTACACCGGAGTGTTCTTTTTATGCAGACATCAAATAACAGAAAACATATAAAACACGAAAAAAAGGGATTGCAACAATAATGTTTGGGTCTGAAGGAACGAAGAAGTGGGAAAAAGTGAGTTGCAGTTAGTACTTTTGGCTCCAGCAGCCCTCTTCATTTTTTTTATTCCTACCCAAATTATGTTTATTCATTTATTACAATTCACCGTATGAATTAAGTATAAAACCAATCCATATTTTTAAAGACAGACGTTATGTGTTGTATTTAAATGCAACATTCGTCCTGTTGTTCAATTGCTTGGAAACATTTCTTCTTCTTAGTGTAAATGTTTCCTTGAGGAAAGAGTTATGTGAGGTGAGAATACTCAGGATGGAAGAACATGATGTACAGTATCCAATGGCACAGAGCAGATCCGTGCTGTACTTTCATGGCAGCATTCACACAGTGATCAACAGACCAACAGTTTCCCTTTATCTAAGGGACAATGGAGTATATGGTATGATGGAGTAAGACTGAATTGCACGAAGGAGGCGGGGATGAGATGTTTTAATGGGGAATATCATCAGGTGTTTCCTGAACCCAGGACAGTTGAGCACCTCAACAGAGAGAACAGCAAATGTTCTAATGAAATGCTGTGCTGGTTGGAGCCCTGCTCAGTCACACCATCTGAAAATTCCCTGCTCATTCATTATAGAGTGCTGTATACCATAGGATTTTCATGCAAGAAATAATGGTTACATTATTTTAAAAACTACTTTGATTCTCTCGGTTGCTTAAAAAGTGCAAATCAGGAATAAATTTTGGAGTTACTCCAGAGGAAGGTCAGCAAATGAAATAAATCCTTTACATTGTCAGACGCCTGGGAGGAGGAGGACAACCATCCTTTGTAAGAGCTGTGTTTGACAGTGCACAGAAGATAAGATGCACCAGCTGTGTTAAAACAAGTCATTTTGTTCTCAGGCATACACCATGCAATTCTACTTTTTAATTCCTAGGCAATCACACTGTTGGAATCTTAATCATCCATTGAGAAAAATATATGTTTGTCTTGCAATTATGTAAATAAGGTAAGTGTTTAAGATTTAGACCTGGAATAATAATGTTAACATCGTTGTCCCTTCAATAAACAGCAAGCATTGTATGTAAAGTTAGTTTTGCTATATATGCTCTGTGCTACAGAAGAATATAGGTTGACACAGATATTATGTAGTATTCTTATTGTATTTAAAACAATGTTTAGAGAGGGTAACTTCTTCTGCCATTTACGTGTTCGAGCGAAAGCCCCTTTTCATCAATGGGAATGTGTCAGAATTTTGTAATAAAGCATGCTGTGTAATATATTTAAACACAGTCCAAATTAATTAAAGTGTAGTGGATGTGAAAGATACATGCTCGATGTGACATTTCAAATAGGGAGAAAATATGATAATGAGCTATATCCATGTGTTGCCATCCTTCTGGTTAAATAATACTTCTGTTTTCAATGAAGCCACTGAGCAATAACATTCATTTTTGGAGTTCCACAGTGGTTAAAGCTGATTGTATACAGGCTGTAATCATTATTCTAATTCTGCCCAGGAAACCCTCTCTCCCCACCATGGAGAAATTTGGAATAAAAAGTCTCATTCCAGGAAAAAGAATTTCCAAATAATCCTGGGCACTGGATCAAAATATGAGCTCCAAATCCGTTCCTTTTTCTTAATAAGAATCAGCACTTCGAAAAATGCTGCTTCGCAAGGAAATAATTGCATTAGTCAGCCTCTTGGCACTAGTGTGGGTTGGAGCCTTCTCTTAGAATGAGGCCCAGCCTCACCCTGCAGTGCATCTAAGTCCCCAAAGACACAAATACCCCCAAGACCCTATTTTAACAGGGCCCTTTGTTCACTGCCAGAGTTCCCATAGCTCTGCTGCTGTGAATAGCTGTGTTCTCCCATACAGAAATACAGAATATGGCACAGCAGTACAGAGAGGGATATGGAGAGGTAACCTGTTCATACTGAAGCTTGAGGCAATCTCAGGTAAGATATTATCTTAGGTTCTGAAGAGTAGTAGCCAATAAAGGAGCTACAGACAAGAAGTGTCTATTTTCATCCTGTCTTTTCTTTACAATGAATCTAATTACACAGATGTCAAACTTAGCTTTGCCTTAGATGCCTTTGGCAAACCACACAACCCAAAAAAATTGGTGATAAGTGGTGGTGTATTTGCCACATAGTAGGTCTGCTCTTCAGATCTTAATGCTTATGATCAGGACAACTTTGGTCCTGAGGACATACCCTGCCCTGAAAAGCTCTAACAAGACATCTCTTCAATATGCTGAATGACTGCTTTGATTGATCTGGACTGGAGATATCCTGGATTTACTCCAGGGAGTAAAGCTATATGCCTTTCACTTGGGTGATTTTTTTTAGAACCAAGCAAAAATGTTCTTTTTTATTTATTATTCAATAATTCAATTTTCAACATTGAAGCACATCACTGGTGAAGGGTGAAAGGGAACTAGTGCCCATCACTGAAAATCAAAATGCAATACTGGAGCACTGATATACTGGAAGAGAAACAAGTCTTGCCTAGCACCAAGACCTTAAACCCTACAAAGATCTGTCCTCGATGGACAACACCACTGACTTCAGTGCTAAACCACTTTTTCACATGTTTGTGCCTTATGTTATCCTTACGTTGATCTATTTAGTTGATTTGAACACTCCATCCCAGCATCAACACAACTATTTCTTTAACAGCTACCATTCACTTAGATGAATAATCAGTATCTGTTTTAAGTAACGTAGTAGAACTTGCAGTGGAAGCTATTAAGATTGGGGTGGAATAGAAAGGGCCACTCATCTCTTTTATTAAAATTCTGATAAGAAAGGGATTTATTTCCTAAAGTGAGGGCTGCTGGGAGAGTATTTTATTCCCAAGACAGCTGAATAGCACAACTTCATACACTGGTAACACTGGGTCTGTTGAATACATGGGAATTGAGACCCCAGTGAGGCTGATGAACAAAGTGAGCTATGAAGTGCCTGACCTATTCCTACTGATGCTCTGTTTGGTGGCTATACGTTTCGAGTGCTCTAGTTTTCTCCCTCCTTACATTGGCATGACACCAGTTATAATTTGCTCTTGTACATATAAATAACCAGTAGCAAATGCTCTTGTGTTGGCTGCCATTGACCAAATGGGAAAACTCTGTGCAGATGTCACTTTTGCTCATGAGTTTGGATATAACCAAGAGATGAAAGCATCATTAACCTGTTTGTATCAAAACTAAGCAGAGGAATGTACAAGTCAGTATGGGAAGCGTATAAAATCAATCGAGCCAAATCAGAGCTTGTCAGTCTCCTCAGCACCTGGTAAAGGACAGATGGAGTTTTACCCTGTGCTGAAGAAATAGTGCTGCAGTACAGAAGGGAAACTTTCAAAGGTGTTGATTAGTTGCAACCCCTTAACAGGCCTTTGTGTGCCTGAAGCCAACTGAAAGAGAAACACAATGGATAAAGTTCAGAGCTATGAAATCTAAGGGCAGGGGGCTGTCATCTTATGTCCTGCCCCAAGAAATCAGGATGTTGTCCTCAGACAAAAAGTATGTGTGTGTGTGTGTTTAGGAAAACAAACCAATAACAAAGCCAGTGTCTTTCACCACCAAATAAATAAGTAAGGAAGAATTCAGAAGGGCATTATACCTGCTTTGTGGGGGATGTTTATGGCATTGAAGGAGGTTAAATATTAGTACTGGCCAGAAATTTTCTGCTTAATTATTTTTTTCCTAGGGGGAGACTAGCTTTAGTTTTAACAGGGATTAAGTTTTGTGCAAAAGAGAATGTCATCCTCATGTGCAGAGGGCACTGAGTGTGAGAAGGGCATGTGTGTACCCATCCATTCCAGTCTCTTCCAGCTTCCCACTACTCAATACATAAATCTGAGATTTAAGTGTTACAGTGGTCCCCTTTGCCCTCTTCAGCTGACATTATTAATTTAGGCTAGAATTTCCTGGTTGAGTGACGTAGTAAATGGGAGCTTCACTATCTCAAGCTGAACAAGGACAATTGTTCCTCTGGCTTTGATAGTCCAGAGATCTCTGTTCTTTACCAAGTGGAGAGTGAGAAAAAATTGAAAAGCTGCTACATCTGCTATGGAGTATAGGGACGACTTGTTTGCAATCAGTGTAGTTATAACTGGCAGAGGGATGGTGGGAGTTGATTGTCTGAACAGCAAGGAGAGCAGATAGTGGGCTGGAAGGCAAAAAGAAGAAAGCCATTTGATGTGGTGAAGGAGAGAGCTGTCAGAACGATGCATGGAGGGACCAGTGTGCAAGAATGAAAAGAAAGAGCTGGGCAGCAATACTCAGTAGAGGGAAGCACAGAAGTGTAGACTTCACGGATCGACAGCTGAACAAATTAGAGTAGCTGGTCCAAGGTTTAGACAGAAACAACCAAGCTTTCTTGGCTTATGCTCGCGGACTTCAAGAACGATACATGATTGAAAGTGCCCCGTGAGAGCCCAAAGGGCAGTCATTTATTTAACCTGCCCCAAAAAATTAGACAAGGACAGAGGCAGGGCTTGTCGGAAAAGATTTGAAGCAGATCAGTTCATCTGGAGTGTTTAACAAATAAAATCATAGAATCACCAAGGTTGGAAAAGACCTACAAGATCATCCAATCCAACAGTCCACCTATCACCAATCATTCTCTCTAAACCATGTTCCTCAACACGATGTCTAAATGTTCCTTGAATACCTCCAGAGCTGGTGACTCCACCACCATCCTTTGGCAGCCCATTCCAGTGCTTGACTACTTGTTCAGAGAATAAGTATTTCCTAACACCCAGTCTGAATCTCTCCTGATGCAACTTGAAGCCATTCCCTCTTGTCCTATCTCTAGTTATGAGAGAAGATGGGGTAAGGTGCAGAGACTGTTGCAAATGCATAAAATGAGTGAGACTGCAAGGAAATAAATCTAGTCTGGAAGGAAAGAGAAATGAATTAGCACATCACCTCCCATAGATAAGGGAGGGAGAGAACATGGTACCTAAAGAGAAGGTTGCAAGGAGACAGAAAGAAGGGGATTGCCTCTCTAATTATGGGTATCTGTGACTTTCTTGAGATATAATGGGCAAAGGATGACTAACAAATGGCTGAGTCATGGAAATCGTGTGACTGAGTCTAAATTCAGCTGCTGATAAGCCTGAATATTTGCACGAAACTTGGAAATTTTCCTCTAATCCTGTTATGGTGTAGGTGATCTGTCAGTAGTTTAAGGGCCGGTTTGGCTCAGTTCCATGACTAATGGGGCAGGGGAACCCATGAACCCATGCCCTGGGAAAGGTGAAAGGGGGAAAAGGAGAAAGCGTGGGGAGACAGGCACAAAAACAAAACAGCAGCAATGGTATGAGGAAGACAGTTTACTAAATATAATATTGGAATGCAAGATAACACAGTGTAATACAATATAATTGCAATTGAAGCTAATAAATAAACAGAGAGAGAGGGTGTCTAAAAACCAAAGGCCTTGCTCTAATGAGATGGATAGGTAGTATGTGCAGAAAGGGAAAAAATAAAAGTACATCTTGTGATTTGCAAACAGTTTTCTCTTCCCTTTGAAGGGAAAATGGAAATGAAAAGTCCCCTGGAGTATGCAGTTCTTCTCTTCTGAAAAAGGTATATCTGGAACTATCAAGTATCCATGGAACTGGTGCATCACTCTTTAATTCCCAGTGCACTACATGATATTACGATGTGGAATACTGAGGACAAAAATCACAAAGCTATGACGGTGATCCTAATCCTGTCATAGTCAAAAATTTTCCAACTGCTGTTTGGAAACATGTAGTTCAGGTAAATAGCTCAATATTAACGCTGGCAGGCCAGTTTATTACCCAATTCACCCATTCCTGGTGGAGAAAGATACTTCTGGCCAACAAAACTCTTTGTCCATTTTCTGCCCATAGGTTCATTTACAGGGAAACTTAATCTAATGTTGGGTGACCCTTCACTGTGGCAATTCTGGAAATTACTTTGCTTGGACCAGGAACAGTGGTTTGCCAGTCTTAAGTGTATTATTAATGCTTATCAACTATTCACTACCTGTAGCAGGTACTTCAGGAAATAAGAACATGTATACTCTGTTTCAAGCTGCTGACTTTTGAAAGCTTTTCTATCATGCATCTCTGACACACGGTGGTACTGCCAACAAAAGAAGTGATCCTGGCCTTTCTCTCCTCCTCCCCTGTGTCCTAGATTGAGGAACTAATGTAGGTTAAAATTATCTCCTTTCCTCGACACCAGCTGACTGAGTATCGTCATTGTTATCTGAGGTATTTCAGATAATATCTTTATGATAAAGATATAAAGGTGAAATTACCTCCACCCCCAAGATGGAATAATTTGTTTTCCTGATAGCAATTACAGAAGAAATGCTGGCTGATGGCAACTGGGATTAATGTTCCTCCCCAGCTGAGCTGGGGTTTCCCGTGTGTGCAGGGGGAACATCTGGACAGCAGTGGGCTTCTGTGGGTAGTGTGGATTAATGGAGTTTACTTTTTTCTGATTTGGCAATGTGCAGCTTCTGTGAGACTAGCAAGTTGACCCACTTCTCCCTTACTTTTTATCATGGGAAAAGGCCAATAAAACAGGCAAGCTGGCTACTGAGGGGAAATCTAAAATAGACAGGCTTTTAGCCTTAGGCTTCAGACATCAGTCACATGCAAATCAGTGGTAGATCAGTGCCTAGGAAATCACCAACTAGAAATTTTTTTGAAGAGTACGCAACACATCCTCTTTATAAAGAAACAATCTGACAGTGCTGCTGGCATCACTTTTCTATGTTGAAGCTGGACGTTTTCCACAAGGTTTTGTGGAAGAAGGGAAGTAAGGTGCTACCCACCTCCTAACTCTTCCTCACTGATCTTCCATCGTTTTATCTTAGCTAGGGAGCCTCAGCAACTGATGCTTCTGTGAAAACAGCTGAGATGGCCTTCATTTCGTTTCCTTGTGGAAAGTTTCACTGTCACAATTCCCTGAGTAGTACACAATGCTCTGAGCCTCTGCCTGCACAACAGCTACATTTAAACATTTCTGTTTAATCAAGAGTGAAGTAAATGTCAGAGATTCAATGTTCTAGATCAGCAGTTTACAACACTGATACATCTTAATCAAGCAATTAGGTGCTTTTTTTTTTTTTCTTCTTTTTGTTATTGTTTGGTGTTTTCCACGTTGGAGAAGGGAACAGATTTGCTGCTTTGCTCTGCTGACTGCTAGCAGCAGTGTTTGTTGTTAACAGAGACATTTACACCTAACCACCAGTTGGCAGGTGTTAACACTTTGTTACTTGCAATTCCCACATGCTGGGGATTGTGGGAAAGCTGTCAAGCTCTCTGTCTTGTGTAACGCTTCTGTTTTACAATAACAACAACAAAACCCCTGAACAAATGCAGAAACACTGAAGGAATGCAGGGCTAATAAGGGAAACAAGAAGACAGTTTTGGATGCCTCCTGGCTTCCAGGAGAAGTAATACTGGGCTTCAGACCAAGTTTGAGATGCTTCCTTATCTTAGTTTGGAAGTAGGTAGACAGAGGTTGAGCAGTTTTTTCTCTCTTTTTTTCCTGGTTATATGGTCTGAAACCAGAGTGTTGTATGTACGTGAGTGTGTGTGTGTGCCCCAAGACTTCTAGTCTAACTCTGACATGGATTCATTAGAGGGTGACTCAGGGAAATGAGAATTTCTATTGGTGCAGCCCTTCTGCAGTGTGAAGATGTGGCCAGAACTAAAAGAGTCACTATGAACCACAGCAAATACATGTGTAAAAATACTTAGTCTCTTCTGCTTTCAGTCATCCTCATACTCACATATACTGACTTTGCAGCCACAAGGTCATTGTTTCATAGTCAAGTGATCCAAGGGATTGATTTATTACTGATGAAGTGAGGTTTGATTGATTTTTGATTTACATGAAGATGGGGAAAGAGTGGGAGGTGGAAGGCAGCTGCGGAGTCAAGTACAAAGCGACCTGTAGCTATGAAACTCACAAGTGGACCAAACACTACCATAACTCATGTCAGTTCATATGGCTGGCTGTAAGAGGGCTGCAGTGGCTAATTGCACTCCTGAATCAGTGTTACACTCAGTGTTTCCTTAATCTGTGGAATTGTGCCCTCAGTGAGAAGGGACTTTACTGATGTACTTTTTGATGGGAATGCTTCAGGAACTGAAATGAGGAAAGGAGTCACAGAAGCTATACAGTGTGGATAAGATGGGCTCAGGATAGGGCACTTCTTCAGATATACCCATGTTGACTTGAATCCATCAGTGTCTGTCCTGTCAGCTTGAAGCAGCGTGCCCTGACAAGTGGATTGGCAATGATCTTTCCTGGAAATACTGCATGACATGAGGGATTTAGTGTCAGCTGAGTAGCAGGTTGTTAATACCATAGATGTACAACCATCCTCTAATGGCCTGCCTCTAGGTCTCTGTTATGGAAGGCAGTGTTGACGTAACTTTGTAGTCTGAATTTAAGTTGGCTTTCACTCAGGAAGAGAAGCTTGAGATTAGCCAAAAGTTAAGGTCTTAATGAAGGATTTGCTGGAAGAAATCTCCCAGGTTGTTTTGCAGAATCCCAGAGCTGAATCTGAATGGTCTCTTCAGACTTCAGAGGTCTGTGAACTACAGCAGTAAGTGGTTTATTTTTTATGGAGCCAGGCTTAATTTCTCAACACGAAAATAATTTGTCTACCTGTGCATCACTTTAAAAAGACTAAATGCAGCCACCTCCTGCAAGCTGGTACTGAAATTTCTGCCTGCTAAACTTGGATATGTGGAGGAGGTGCTAGCTTGTATACATCTGTACAATGTATTCCCTAACTTTAGACTTCTTTTAAAAAATTATTTTCCTTTCCTTGGCTATAGGAAACAAGTCAGAGGTGTCACTAATATTGATAAAATCAGTATATGGAATTAATATTTGTAAACATACGTTATGTGCAAGTGCAATCCTGAATTTGTTCAGTGATTATTGTGTCTTTTTCTATCTTGGGTTTTAAAAATGATGTAGCTTAGGGAAGCTCAACAGAAAATCAGAGAAGAGTGGTCATTCTATGAACAGGACTCAGAAAGCAGGTGTGACATCTGCCACACACTGTGGCGGTCTACACCGTGCATTAATTTGTTTGAGTAGTACTTGTTTTTTTGAAGAGGAGTCAGCATGATTTGTAAATCTTGCAGGGCTTGACAAATATGAGGTTTTCGAGGCTCAAGTGAAAAATGAGTGATTTAAAGCAATGAAATTGTAAGCTGGATCTGAGGGCAAAGCCAAGTTACCAGGCAATTAAAAGTCCTTTCCAAAGACCAGAAGTCATTCCTCCCAACTGAAGGCCAGATATAGCTGCCAACACAGTCACATCCACTACAGCACTAAGTGAAATAGGTTACCTCTTGCCCATAATGGTTTATGCCATTTGACTTTGCGGCACAGCAGGTTGGGAAAGATGCTAGCAATCCTTTATGCCCCTTTGTGGGAGGGTGTGATCTCCCTGAAACATGGCAGCACCTTTGATGCGATTATATCCCTGGTTGCTGTTTTCTACCTGCACTGTGGAGAGGCCTACAAAGGGACCTACTGTAACAGAGGCTTGCAGTGAGACCCTGGATGTGACTATGCTGGCTGTAGGCACGCACACAAATCAGTTCCTCCTTAATAGACTGTCTGTAGGGAGTGTGAATCCTGCAGACATAAAACCTCTCACCTAAGCTACTTGCTTATGTGAGTACCTGGGGGACTAGAGCACTGTTCTGTGATTTCCTAACACCTTAGTTGTCCTAGTTTTAGTAGAGTCCTCAGTATTTTACAAAGGGATTCATGTTTAATCTGAATTATTTGATCTGCATAAGTGAAACAAGGAAGGAATGATTTCCTGAATTCCTGGTGGGATTTCTGTTCTTATTTTTTCCTCTTTATAAACTTCACTTTCTTCTTCTTCTTCTTTTTTTTTTCCCACCACACCCATGCTCTAACAGTGCCGGGAAATTCTGTACTTACCCAGCTGTACTGACTGAGGAAAGCCAAGTTTTTTTGTTTTTTTTTTTCCATGAATCAAAATCATAATAGTTCAAAATAAATTATTAACTCACTGAGTTTCCCAGAGAGAAGACATATCAGATACTTTCCTGATATGCTCTTTGCACTTAGCCAAAAGGCTAAACAGAGGTTAGGACAAGTGGATACACATGACTTCTTTATTCAAGTCCTTGAGGACTTCTCATTAGCTATATCAGAGATTTTTATTCTTTTTTTCAAGATAAAAATATATTAACATGGATCAAATAAAACAAGTTAGTTTATTTTGGTTGCAGCCCTTCTCCTCATGCAAACAGTGCAGGACTGAGGTGTCATCGTGAATTCTTCACATTACTCTCTTGACTGAAAAAATACAGTGGTCACTTCAAATAGCTCACGTCAAAATGGTTCATTGTTTGGAAGAATTTATTATGAAATAATTTTAGACTATGTTAATCTGTGTGTTAGCATAGGAATCAATCATCTCCTTGTATATATAATAACTGCTTCTGTGTTGATAAAATTGAGTTAATGTTTTTTTTCGTCCTGCTACTGTTAAATCAACTCCAAAACACTGGAGTTCTGTGGGTTAATACTGTCTTGCTGTGCTAGCAGTAGAAAAAAAATTGTTTGGACTGGCAACACTCTTATTTACTGCACTTCTCGCTGGGTGCATGATAAGTTCTGGGCCATGACAAGTGATTATGCAGTGTATAATCAGTGTTCCCTTACACAAACATTTGCACCCAAATTAGAAGGATGGTAAAACCTGTCTCAGTAACAACACCATAAGTTAGAACTAAATGTTATCTGTGGCTGGAGTTCCCCAAATGCCCGGGTATTTTCACCCAACAGGAACCAGTACACCAAAATAGAAGCCTGCATGAGAAAGCCTTTAGGCTGCAATAATATTTCCTCAGCCGCACTCACTGTTAGGTCCTTCCTGGCAGAGCTGGACTGCATCCATAGGTCATGTTGACTTTGGATTGATGGGGTTTCAGCAGCTGTCCCCTGCTGCTTTCAGGAAGTCAGGTAAGGAGCTATTATGTGAAACAGACCTGTAAGATCAGGAAAGGGATGCCAGTGCCTGGCTGTGAGCAGGGTTGTGATTTGTGCACAGAAGAATAGCTGCAGTAAGCACCACATCCATATCCATGTGTGGGTGTGCTGGAGGACCCCATAGGAAGAAATGTGAAATTCATGGCATCCAAGTACCCTTCCTGTACTGACCCTTGAGGAGCACAGCAGATGTAATATAGCTCCTGCGTTATTTCACAGCTGCTGACTAGTGAACATGCGGGTTCCTTGCTGGGATGAGATCTATGCCCACCCTTGCTAACTCTATCATCCCTAAAAAGCTGTATTCTCTCAGACAGTTTGCAGTGTTGCATGTTTCAGGAAAGCATTAAAGAAGGAGAAATTGAGAAGGGGTCTGCATATCCCCAGAATAGGCAAATTGGAGAAACTTGATGAGTGCCTAAGAAATTTCTCCCTTTTACTTGGGTTTGTTTTCATCTTACCTGCACTTTGCTGTGGAAATGGTGAAGCCTGGAGCTGATGAGAGGATTCTCATGGGAAATATGTTTTTACAATAGTGAGTCTGAGCAATAACTCAGATAGTCAAGAAAAAGTCTTTTCTCATCAAAAGGTCACTCCTGCAGTACAGATGTTTCACAGACAAACATTAATATGTGGAGCTGTGATGCTGATCCTTCACTTTGGTTTGGTGCTGATTTATTATCTGGTTTTTGAACAGCGTGGTTCTAGGTGGCAAATGGTAACTAGTACAGACATCAGAAATTGAACAGCAACTTTGCTTCTTCTTTTTCTTTTATTTATTTGTTTATTTATTTAACTTGGGCACTTAAGAATTCCAATCTTGCTGCATTATGCTAAGTCATGCAGAAATGTTCCAGCTGTTCTTCGCATTATGGAAGCCAAATTCAGCATTTTGATGGCTTTACTTCCTCTGTTTTTGAGAGACTACTTGTGAAACAACTTGACTGTTAGGTAACAGAATCTTACCTTGTGTTCTCCTTCCAGTTATTTGGATTTTCATAGGTATCTTATTTAAGGTGGACTAATTCCAACTTATTGTGTTAAACACCAAGTCCACCAGCAGACAAATTGGTCAGTCTTCCTTGGTAATTGGGATGTCTAGTGGCACTGGTGGACTATTTGCCCTTTAGAGTCCGTGTTATCTTTGAGTGTTCTGGAGGCTGTTGAACATACAGGAATTTTGGTTGAAAGCAGAAGAACAAATCCACAAAGCATAGCTGCAGTTTGTTTTCTGTTTTTAACAAGAGCATTATTGACCGTGATGTATGGTGAGCTTTTCACAGCTTCCTCCACTTTCAGGATGAGACAGTCCTTTTAATCTCCTTAGTGAGGATCGACGGAAGACTTTATTTTTCTTTTCGAAAAGATTTGTGTTCTATTTTTTCCTAGCAATTTTTAGGCATGAGCTCTCTCTGAAATGTGAATGATCTTCACCACGGTTCTTTAACGAAGGCCTGTAGTTCATGCATAGCAGGGAGCTGCTTGTCCTCACCTCACACTCAGAGTATGAAGGAGCAGGGGCACTGAATTTGGGAATGCTGAATCCACAGCATTAATCCCTAGAGCAGTGCAACTCTTCTCTTGTTTTGGATGCTGATAATATGTGAGCAATTATTTCAAAGTCCTGCTTGTGTCTTTCTGCTTATGCTGTTTTCTGGAGGCACAATTAGAAAAACAGCACATGCTGTGTGCAGCCGCTTGCACCTGAGCAGCTCCAGAGACTGATCTAGGTATTTGTTAACCATGTGCTTATGTGCAACATGGGATAGCTCCATGCCTCAAGGAAGCATGGACTTGCAATGCTCAGTAACTTCTGGTTTAATGGGGATGAAAACAACAGGTGTCCATGAACCAAATTATTCAGAGCTTTTTTCACAGGACTTGTAATTTCAAAGTCGTTCCTCTTCTTGTTGTTTTCAGTGAAGTTGAGGTTTTCCAATTTCTAACGTCAGGTTACTAATAATTTTAATCCAAGTCTTTTTAACTTAAAAGATAGTCGGCTCTCATATAGCTAGAGCCAGGTTACTGATGAGTGTCATGGCAAAATGATAGGTGCTTTGATAGCTAGCCTGCTATCAGTGGAAGCACTGGGTGCAATTCTGTACCTGGCAACGTAACAGCACAATGGTCTGTTTTGATCTTCATTTTCTCCCTTCAATTTGGTGGCCTTTCTTATATCTCTCTGTGCCTATATTTTTGTTAACTTGTGAGTGAGGAATGGACTGGCCAGGAAATCAAAAGACCATATTCTTTAAATGAACAAAATCCTATAGCAGTTTATAGCAATTCGGAGAATGTGAAAGCATTCAAGTTTCTGATATCATCTGTTTTGTGTGCTGAAGATTGTGGGGAGCAAAAACTTATGGGAAGAACATGCCTTTTTTTGGAAAGAAATGTAAAAAAAATAAAGAAATGGGCAATAGAAGTTGTCTTGGGATGTGAGTGAGGCAGAAGTGTTTGCCATGAACAGGGTGAATGAGATAGGTCTAATTACTGTATAACAAAGCAAAGGAACATGCCTTAGCAGCCTTTTAGATTTCAGACCCTTAGTGCTATAGCAGTGCCACAGTTTTGACAGCTGTAGGAAAATATCAAACCAGTCCTTTTTCTGGGGTTTACAAGGATCACAGAGGTACTTGTACAGAAGTCCATCAAATACTATTACTTCCATGTATGAGTTAATAATACCCTTAATCCTTATTACATTTTCTCTTGGGCCTATATAGTGAATGAATAGTTCTTGGCATGGCCACAGATCTATAATTGTTTGTGTATTTGGCTTTCCTCTGCCCAACTCTAAATGAACATGTCTGGGAATCTTTGACGTGTATGAGATTATTAAAGTACCATTAGTATACCTGCGCAGTGTTGCTGATTGTGTCATCCCAATTAAAAACAAAACCCAAGGGAAATGCAGGAGAATCTTGGTGAGACACAGGAGAATCTTGGTGAATACATGAAGCCTTCTGTTTTCTGTGTTGGGGTGAGGTAGCTGCCACCAAGGGATGAGCAGCCAGTGACCTGAAGACACCAGGAGCAGAGATTGTGGGCTTCTGTGTAAATGGCAATGAATGGGGAGGCAGACACAGGGGAGAGAGCAGGAAGTTGGGCTCACAACATAACAAAAGAAGCTATGAGATATGGTGCTATAAAAATTCTTCTGTGGAGTCTTTGAACCACTGGCATATCTCTGTTGTCGTTTATGACATTTCTGGCACCTCTGGGGAGAGTGACAGCTCTGTCACCCAGTGTTCGGGATTATTTGCTGTGTGTCATTCATAGACTCCAGGCTGGCTGCTCCAGACAGGTCCTCTCACACCCTTTCCCCATCCTTACACTATAGCTCAGCTATTTCCATGTGGTGAAATCTACTACTACGGGGAAAAAAAAGAGGTGAGAAAAAGTGCTGGTGTATTTGCTTGAATAGTGTACTGCAGGGGCCTGATTGTTCAGGGAACTCTTGTGCCCCTGTACATCAACACTTGAAGCGGGGCGGCTGTGTCTGCAGAACAGACTATGCAAATATCTGCAGATTTCCAGCTGACCATGGTCCACACATATATGCCACACAGGCATAACTGCAGATTTTGAGGCTCTGTGCTCCAGCAACAGCACACTCAAAATTGTTTGATAATGGTCTTGACTGTGCTGGGATTAGGGCTGTGGCAGAAGCATCAAGCTGCGTGGTTTTGTCTTACAGAATTTATGTGGCCTTTGGACCACCAGTGATCCCCTGAGCTCTGTTTCTCTTGTGTATTCTCTCCGGTGGCTTGATTTGGACAGATTTCCAATATATTCTAAGTGGTTTGAATGTCATGATGCAGTGAATGCCCTGGTCTCAGTCTTTCTCAGAAATTCTTTAAATGAACAAAACAGAAGTTTACCTGGTGTAGAGAACCTGCTTTGGCAGGGGGGTTCGACTTGATGATCTCTTGAAGTCCCTTCCAACCCCTATGATTCTATGAAGTTCATTTCTCTAAACAGGACAGAGTCTCTGGCCCTAGAGTGATGAGCAGACTTCCCTGAAGCAGGGAAGCAAACTAGAGGAGTTACTGCTCACAGTCACTTCTCTTTGGTTCATTTGGGCTCAAAAATAAGCTTCACACGTGGAAGAAGAGGGGAGGCTTCTGTTGTCTGCTTCGTGGGATACTTACACTTGTCCTAACTCGTGCAGCAGGAAGATGTGACCTCTTTTCTCTTTTACATACCCTTGCCCCATTAAAGACCTAGCCTGCCTGTAGAGCTGTCATAAGAAATTTGTTGCATCTCTCTCTGCCCTGACCTCAGCATCTTCACCACTCTCACTGTGGTCTCTCCCTTTTTGTTTTCCTCATGTCTGTCTCCGTTTCAGCTCCTATTAGGCAAAATCTCACCCCACAGAGCTGTGCTGGAATGGAGTTTTTTGTGGGCTGAGAGAGTCAGAAGGATTTAGACGCTGCTAAGCACAGTGCATCTTCTTGACATCTATCCTGGTTGCTCTGGGTGAAGTCAGAGAAATGGATCTGGTTCTCAGCCATCACCTCCAAAGCCTGCGTTGCTGCTACACCCCGGGCAGTGCTCAGTTCCCGTAAGAGGAGCAGGTCAATGGGAAGTTTTCTGCATCCACGCTCCAAAATGCTCCCCAAGAGTCTCTGGGAGTGTCAGCAGTTTACTAACCCGAGCCAAGAGAAGGGCCTCAGCACATTGCCGGGCGGGCTGACAGCACCTCACAGCTATGCGTAGGACTAGCCTGTGTCACATGCACAGCCTTCCTATAACCTCTGTGCATCGAACCGCCTCCAAGCGCTGCTGAGGATGGTGCAGCGGAGGCCCTCGCTCTGAGGGAGAATGGTGCTGCCTCTCCAGCCACTGAAAAAGGAGGAGAGGAGTTCTGAAAGAGGTTTTTTGAGTTAGTGCCTTATTTCCGCACCCTTTGCTCTGTCTGCGGAGAGTGCTTAGCAGATTCACGGACCTGGACGACCATGGGTTGAAAAATAATAAAAAGGAAAAGTGAGGGAGAGGGAAAGAAAATGAAGGGAATCCGTTAAAAATTGCCTCTATTACCTCATTAATCTTTTGCAGCAAATAATACATGCAGAATTTGGGCTAGCAAAGTCTCCAAAGAATAACATTTTTTTTGGTGAGGTTTTAACAAATTAAAGAAATAAATTAAGTCGCCAACGCAGCAGGAAAGTGCTTGAGGCCTCCAGGATTTGTATGTTTTACCATTGTTCTAAAAATAAACCAGGAAAAAAAATAAGTCTTTCTGTTGAAAAATAATATTTACTCTAAGTGGCTGCACTCGGGCTTTACTCCCACGTGGCACCTCACTACCTTCATGGCCCTGCAGCTTTGGGCAGCAGGCAGCAGAAGTGGCTGGGATACAGGCAGCAGAGCCCTGCAGTGAGGGGGAGAGGTGTGCTGGGAAGCTGCAAGTGAAAATTAGAGCCCCTGTGCCTCACCCTGTGCCTCACTGTGCTGACACAATGCATGTGGTAGAGTTTAAGTCAGCTTCATGGCCTCACTAGACCCAAACCCATGGAAAAAATTTCTGGTCACTTTGGTAGGTTGTGAAAAGGCGGTGCCTTGTGCCACAGAGAAATGCCCACGCTCTGTCCTAGAGTGGAACAAGGCATACAGTCATGTGCCTGCAACAAACAGAATGGGCTGGTTTCTCTCCTACCACCACCCACTCCCCTGCCAACCCAGCTGCTGCTGCAGCACTGCTCACCACCTCCACCCCAACCCATCTACAGGTTCCATTCTGTGCCTTCTTTGCTTCTTTCAGCTCCACCCAAGTCTTGCCTTGGGAAGAATAGCTACACTCACCCTCCTAGCCCATCCCAGAAACTGGAACATCTCTTTTTTATCAGAGTCAGCAGAGTTGTGTGATCTGCAGGCAAACAGACTTCTGGAGGAGGTTTTTTAAAGGTGTACATGATAGGTAGGTATCTAGCTTCCCACTGACTATTATCAATAGAAACAGGGCATCTTGAATTCCTCCTCCAACTATTGTTCACACTGCAACTGAATGCATGAACATTAAAAAAAAAAAAAAAAAAAAAAAAGTTAAAGGATGCATTCAGACTCACGTGGGCAAGGCTGCTATTTTCCAGCAGGTAACCTGCAACTTACCTATAACTCCTACTTGCCTAAGCACTGCAGTAGTGGGAATTAGATACATGCATGAGCAATGTAAGGAAAGGTTTACTTGATTTTCTGCATAACTTATGGCTTCTAGAGCTCCATCACTTGTTCCTTGAACCTCAGTTCACTTCTCTGTTGAAGCCTCTCAGTGGAACTGGTATCTGATTTTGTGCAATCAGTGGGGTAATCACAAGTCCACAGCATGCATGTATGCACACACTCATGTGCATGGGTAAGAGAAAGCCATTTACCCACAGTATTTCAGGCCCTTTGTGACTCTGTTTTTCTACTGTAGCCTCTAATTGCAAACACTCCTACTTTTTTCTCCTTTTCATCCTTATTCAGTGCACAGAATGGGCTGTGCTCGATTGCTAAGTAGAAACTTAATGTTTTGGTTTTCTCCCTACTGCTCTGTGTGTGGCCCCTAGACATATTTACTGCACAATATTCAAAACCTGCTCTGATGACAAAATGGTTGATTTCCTCATGGGTTTCTCTGTGTCCTCATCATTTTGTATCTGTGGCTGTGCAAGTGATTTATGGTGGAACTTGTTCTGGTGCTTGGCCCCAGCCTCCTGAGGGTGCCCACTTACTGCTTTCATTCTCAGGATGGTTTTAGAGTGGAAAAATATGCCAGGGAAAGCTGTATAATTTGTTCTGAAGGGAGGTAGCTACTTTATTTGTTTGCAGCTGGTGTGTGTTCTGTTTTGTTACAAAAGCTGTGGGTGAGTAAGCAAGAGCCAGGCAACTTTATTCTGCCTGCTTCAGTTTTAGAGAGAGGGGAAAACTGCCTCTGGACAAGGGAGACAGGACAAGGGGAAAGAGTTTTAAGCCAAAAGAGGGGAGATTTAGATGAGGATTCTGGGGGAAATTTTTTCACTGAGAGAGTGGTGAAGTGCTGTAGCAGGTTACGCAGAGAAGCTGTGGATGCCCATCCCTGGAAGTGTCCAAGGCCAGGCTGGTTGAGGCCCTGGGCAACCTGATCTAGTGCCTGATTTAGTGGGTGCAACCACAGCAGAGGATTGGAACTTCCAGGTCCCATCCAACCCAAGCCATTCTGTGTATCTTTGAGGGCTAGAGTGGAGAGCAAAATAACTTTTACAGAAGGCAATATGGTGCATCCTAGTCTCTCCCCAAGCAGAGCAGAGCTCATGAGAACCTCCTGAACCTGACAGTAGAGAAAGACATCCCTGCATGGCTCTTGCTGATTTCTGCACTAACTCTGGAGTGATTTGGAAAGGCGGGCTTGTTGTGCTCACATCATCCCCTGTGGGGAGATGGAACTCATTTGATCTCTGTAGGACTGCAACACCAAACACTGCTTATAAGGAAGGCCTTATCACAGAATCACACAGAATCACAGAATTGTAGGGGTTGGAAGGGACTTCTAGAGACCATGTAGTCTGACCCCCCTGCCAAAGCAGCTCCCTAGCCCAGGTTGCACAGGTAGGTGTCCAGGCGGGTCTTGAACATCTCCAGAGAAGGAGACTCCACCACCTCTCTGCGCAGCCTGTGCCAGTGCTCCGTCACTGCACTGTGAAGAAGTTCCCACACACATTTGTGCGGAACTTCCTGTGCTTTAGTTTGTGGCCATTTCCCCTCGTCCTATTGCCACACATGGCAGAGAAGAGTTCAGTCTTGTCCCTTTGCCTCCCACTCCTTAGATATTTATAGATGTGGATCCCCTCTGAGTCTTCTCTTCTCAAAGCTGAACAGACCCAGGTCTCTCAGCCGCTCTTCCTAAGAGAGGTGTTCCGCGTCCTTTATCATCTTTGTAGCCCTCTGCTGGACTCTTTTGAGGAAATTCTGGTCACTTTTGTACCAAGAAGCTCAGAACTGGACACAATACTCCAGGTGAGGCTTCAGCAGGGGAAAGTAGAGGGGGAGGTTCACCTCCCTTGACCTGCTGGCCATGCTGTTTTTAATACGTCCCATAATACCATTGGCCTTTTTGGCCACCAGGGCACACTGCTGGCTTATGACCAGCCTGTCATCCACCAGGACACCTAGGTCCCTCTCCTCAGAGCTCCTCTCCAGCAGGTCATCCCCAAACCTGTACCACTGCATGTGGTTATTCCTCCCGAGGTGCAAAACTCTACACTTGCTCTTGTTAAACCTCATCTGGTTCCTTTCTGCCCAACTCTCTAGCCTGTCCAGGTCTCACTGAATGGCAGCACAGCCTTCCAGTGTCTTGGCTATTTCTCCCAGCATTGTAACATAACAAACTTGCTGAGGGTGGACTCTAATCCCTCGTCAAGGTCATTGATGAGGATGTTTAACAGGACCAGACCCAGCACTGACCCCTGAGGAACACTGATAAGAACAGGTCTCCAATTGGACTCTGCACTGTTCAGCATTGGACTTGTGTGATTAATAAGCCTGGTATTTTCTCGGGTGAGGGCAACAAGGAATAATTCCCCATTTCTTGCAGTTAGGATGCCAGCAAGATGTTAGAAAGTACTAGTGGTCGGATGGGGTTGGGGCTAGATTGGTATTTAGCCCAAACCTCCAGCAGGTTGAGGGAAGGCCTGTGAGACAGCAATGGATGAGTGCTGGGCTCATGTGTGAGAATGGGTGAAATTACTGGAGATGCCATATGCTAACTGAAGGAGAAGACATATTTTTCCATCTATTTAATGCTTTATTGAGTTTTTCCTTTACATAAATTTGGGAGAATTTTTCTGTGTGTTTTAAAGACCAGCAGGGGTATCTGAACAAAGAGGCTGCTGGAGGTACATTTCTTGATTAGTGTTTTCCAGAGCGGGTGGCCAAACAAGGAGTTTTTCTAAGTACTGCAGTTTCCTGAAGTGTGTGGAACATCCTTTAACAGCCATCATTAAAAATACAGGGAAACATGTATACATGAATGCTGTCTCAATTCAGCTACTGTGGGAAAAAATAAATCCTTAGTCACTGCCCCTGTCACTGTGGTGTGAGGCCCCAGCTTGGCAGGAACCATGGTTCAGTCCCCTCTGAGCTGCCAGCTCTCTAAACAAACTGTGTATTATTGAAACGGAAGAATCTGTTTTCCACAGGGACTTAATGTGACTTGTATTGAGCCCTGGGAGTTTCCAAGATACCGAATCTTAAAATTGTCAAAAATAAAAATGGTCATGATTTAAACAGGAAAGGCACCCTAGAGTACAGTCGTTTTTGAGTCAGTGGTCTGTTTTTGCACATCATAGAAGCAAAGGGGAGATCTACAGCTGGTTTCAGTATCTGGACAGCAATTTTTATTGAGGCAGGGGCAGAGAAGCTCGTAGCCTTTCCGTAAAGGCCTTTGCATCTCAGCATGGAGCAGCTGTGTTGCTGCATGGCACCTTTGCCATTCTGATGGTCAACTCCAGCCTTGAGCATGAAACATCTGTAGTTAGAGGCTTCTGGCCTTACTGGGAGAAAGGGAGAGAGAGAAGCTTGCGATAAATGTTCTCCATATACTTATAAGGCATTGTCACATTAGTAAACAAGTGTTCTCTTTCATTTTCTTAACAGAACATACTAACTCCAGTGACAAGAAGTATGGGGTAATAGGACAGGTTTTCTTGAAATGACTATGGGATGGCCTTCAAGGTGAACCAGGATGAACTGAAGTTTAAGGATTGCTTTATGAGCAGCAAGTTTAGGGGTATATTAAAATATTTTAATCTTTGAATTTTTTTGAAGAGGGCGGCTTGGAATCTCTGGCACAGTTTGAAACCAGGGCTTAAGCAGTCTAACAGGCAGGCAGGTGTAGGGCTAAAAGGGGTTGACTGAGATGGAGGATATCCTAGGTTCAGCCTTGGATTTGACTCAGATATCTATGATAAGAACTACCTTTAATGGAAAGCTGGAAAGCTGATATGAAGATGAAACAGTTTGAAATAAAAGAAGTCTGGCCAAAATTTTCTATTGCATGGGCTGCGTAAACACCTTTTTCTCAAGCTGTAGTTACTGATCTATTTTTATTTTCTTTGCTTCCCAGAAGCAAAAGTAAAGACTCCATGCCAAAAAGGCCAGTTTTCCCAGCTTTCACCAAAATGAGCCTGAATTCCTAAAGGGACAAATCAGAGAAGTTGCTCTAACATTTTAGGTAGTTTTTTAAGCACTGACACCATGAACAGAAAGTGGTGAACCAAATCCCAGACAGAGGGTCTAAGGCCCTGGCTAAGTTTGGATCTTTATCCACAGTTGATATCTCATCACTGTGATTTAGATTTCTCTCTGCTTGATGTTTTTCCAAGATTTCCCTGTATTCATTTTATCCATGACAGGCTAGTGAACATCTACCAGCACTTCTATCAGAAGTTTTGGAATGGGGACAGTTGAAAATAATCTTCAGATAAATGCAGCATACCATAACTGCAGATAAATGATCTCTCTCATGAACAGATAATTCAGTCCTGCAGCTCTGAAAGTTTTCAATTTAGATTCCTCCCCAGAGAACAGTGAAACTGTTCTTGAAGTTGTGATCCTTTTGCATGGTGAGCTAGATCTGGAAACTCTCAGGTTTATATCTGCATCTTGGTTACCCAGATGGTTTTGTGGCTTGGTCATGAGTGTCCTCTAAGGTGGTATGTTGTGAGTGCTTTGCAGCTTAAGCTGTCCACAGATTAGCCAAAAAGAAGAAATAAAATGCATTTTCTTCTGATGCAGTGGAAATATACAAGCAAATGTATTCATCTCTGCTGGGCCACATTTACATGCACATGTTTGTCTCTCATTGCCAGATCCTGCTATGAACTCCAGCTCTGCATGCTGTTAGAAATGGCAGAAAGAGATAGATATCTGTATCTATGCAAAGGCCCATACATACTTTTTGACCTGTAGCATATGGTGATTTTTTGCTTAATTCATGGGAAACTCACATTCCCATACATGAAATAACATGTATTTTCTCCACAAAATGCAAACCACACTTTTAGACTGGACTGTATTTCTTACAGGATCCCTAAGTCCATTTTTGCTGCATAACTGGACAGGTATGTTTGGTATTTCTGCTTTTTTTCTTCTGCTTTTTTTCTCTTCTTATTCCAGTAAAAAAATATAAAGAGAAAAAAACATAAATAATTCAAAACACATGCTTTATATCAACTGTTCCCCTGTTGCTATTTTATCTCTGTAAACAGGGCAGAGGGAAACCCATCCAAACATGGAAGGGGAGAAGGACATATTGCAAAATTGTGGATGGGTCATGTGAGTCAAGAATACATCCACAGATATTTATTTATTTTTTTCTGGAGGGCTGGACTCAGTGGTATGATGCCTGTAATTTAGTGCTTCTGTATAATGAGTTGATGAGTACACATATGGTAAGCTGTGTGCACTTTGGTTGCATGTGGCAATGCCTATATGCACTCACTTTTTCTCTAGGACTTTGGATGCTCAGGTTTCCAGATCTTCAGAAAACACATGCTAAGGCACTGTATGTGACAAGAGTCTTTGTTGGAGGGTACTAAATTTCTTGGTATTTCCTAGGAATTAAGCTCCTTCTTTAGAACATGATGTCCTTCTTTAGTACATGATGTTTGGGTCAATTTTTTATGGAAGTGCTCTGTTGAATAAAAAAAGGATTTGGACTGGACCCACGTAAGAACCCTTCTCTCATGAAGATGTGTCACTTTCACTTGCCTTTTCATCTTGTTGGTCCAACTGATCAGCTGCTGAGCTAATTTCTGAAAGTTCCTTAATTTTTAGCACATACTACATGCTACCTGTAGTCCATACTTATATGGTTTAATGTGGCTGAGAGAGCCCATACTTGATCCTTTGTAGCTGTTTGATTCTTTTCAGTAACTTAATGAGACATATTACTGTGCATTTCTTCTGACACCACAGAGTTGGCCTTAACCCTATTTCACTATGGTGATAATAAATGTCACCATTACTTGTGATTTAAGTTCTGCAAACTTAGTGCTACAAAAAAAAAAGACAGCCTAATATATTAGATAATATCCTAGGCTGGTGCATCTGCAAATGTAGAATATAATAGGTCTGCTTAATGCTTCAAAATACCCATTCTTGTGCCCTTTAAAAAGTCTATGTGGAGGGCATGCCTGATCAGTTTTCCCAGTAGCTCATTTCTTTGTGGCTATAATCATAAAATCACTTAGAGTGGAAAAACCTTCAAGGTTACCAAGTTCAAGCATCATCCTGACCTGCTGAGTGCCACCACTAAGCCATGTCCAAAACTGTGGCATCCACACATTGCTTAAATATGTCCAGGGATGAAGAATCTACCATCTCTCTGGGCAGCATGTTCCAATCCTTTTCTCAGCATGAGCTCTAGGAAGTCAATATCTTTCCTGTAGTGAGGAGCTCAAAATTAATGTCCAACATAGTTTTCTCTCATGCAAGTTTAGTTTAGTCCTCAATGGATGTGTAGACAATCAATAACAGCTATATATATAGATAGATATCAGATAAAATGATGGGTCCTAAAATATAGATGTATCTGCTGTGGTTATGGGTAACCAGAATTCTAGACTAAAAGTCTTGTTCTGCCATGTTTCTCATCTGATCTCAGACAGATCTGTTAATGTCTCTTTTGATACCCCAAAGTGATGCTATGAGGGTAAGGTTGCTAATGTATAAGCGTTCAGATACTGCACTGACAGGGGCTATATAGCTGAATAGAGAGAGCAGAAATACATTTATTAATCTGGTAAAGAACTGGTATTCAACTCCCAGTGCTCCTAGTCAAAACTGTATTATCAGCATGTCTCTTATCTCTGGAATTTTGTTTTGTGCTGTTCTACTTTGCTTGTTGGTTTGTGGTTTGTTTTGCAGCTTCCCAGAAAAGATAATATTAAAAACACGTACAGCAAAAGCCTAGTAAAAGTTGTAAGCAGGTCTGACTGTCTATGGCATGACAGCCAACAAATATTACCTCCTGATCATTTACAGATTCCTGGGAGATGTGGTGTTGAGTCTCATAGAATTGGAAGGAGAACAACTCACCCAACCTGCCTTTCAGTAAACAATGTAGTGTATCCACCCACTTCACGCTCTCCTAATTTAGGACATGTGTAGTGTGTAATGATGAATGAGACAACTTGTTATGTTGCTGTAAACCTTATTCTCCACCTTACAACACACCCTTGATTGACCCCTTCTTTTGTGGAAACTCAGCCCAGGGTTTTCAGTTCACCTCTTGGGAGGGAAACAGTTTTCACTGTCTGCTTGCAAATGCACTTCTGCAGAAAGAAAGATGCCGTGTTTTGTTGCTCTTGTTCCACTGGGCAGCCTTTTCAAGTGATGTGACCTCCTTTTGTGTCCCTTTAAACTGTGACTAATATTTATTTATCCCTTTTTAAACACAATAATTTAATTAAGAAACTAATCAGCAGTGTTGAGATGATCTTTGAACTACACCACTACCACTGAAGGAAATTTATGAATACATAATACAAGAAAGATCCTGTTATCAAAAAAGGTTTCTACTAAAGTGATTTGGCATCAGAAAAGACTTGAAATTCTGCATTAAATTTGCAATATAGGGATGTGAAAAGTATTAATAGATTTCAAAATGTATTCCAAATGAATCTGACAGGACTGTCTGGATTAATTATTATGAATAAAACTGTTACAAGTTCCAAGGATTTGGGAAGTGAGTTAAGTTTGTAGGAGTCCAAAGGACAGATTGTAGAGGTATTTACCTAAGTAGCAGATAGAGAACTAATGATCTGGGCTTCTTTCTCAGTCAGTGAAGAGAGACTGGCATGTTCAAGATATGTTCCGTTTTCATAGACATCTATCTTTGGATGGGAATGTATTAGTTGATCATGTCAGCAGGGATGAAACAGAGGGGTTGTAATTAATCTTCTGTCATCATCTGCCAATTCTAATTCTCCTGGCTTCCAGTTAAGAGAATGTTTTTGAAAGTTACCTGAAATGTAGGCACCTTGGGCAGAAGGTGATTACACCCACAAAAGTGAGCGCCTCTAGTGCAATCCTAGGAATTAGCTCTTTCTGTTTGTGTAACAAGACCGATTCAACCGGACTGTCTTCTCTCCTCCAGTCATGTACTAAGTTAAATTATTAACAGCACTAGAGAACCTAGTTCCTTAGTCCCAAATGGCTTCTGTGGTATAAAGGCTACAAGAGGTTTGGCTCAAACTAGTCAAGACTGTTATATTTCTGGACATGCTCAGCAGAAGTATTAAAGGCATTTCAGTACTCTGAAGGAAGACCCATGGTTAGATGAGGGATAGAAGTTCACTGACCGGCTGTCAGGCTCCTCCAGTCTGTATGAGTGGCACTGTGGACGCCTCTGTGCAGGCTTAGATACAGTCCCTTGTCCTTTGTAGCCTTGAAATGGCAGGTGGATGCAACCAATTAGTGGTATCCAACTAGGGTATCCATGCAGGTCTCGAGTCAGGGTCTGATAGCAGCACATGAGAAGGATAGTTTTCTGTGGCTTTGGACTTTGTGACTGAATTATCGTGTATCTAAGAAGGTGCAAGCGCTATTCCAAGCTTTGTCTGTTACTGGGAAATTCCTCAAAGTGCTTGCCTTTGGGGATTCTCTGGTGACTAATAAATATGATAAAACAGCTCTTCTTAGTGCTCTCTTGTTAAGAACACCACTTATTTTTTCCTGTTCTGCTTCCTTACTTCTCAGTATTTGTGGAAATTCATCTTTCATCTCTCAGTCCTCTTGCAACTTGACTTCAAATGTGCCAACAGATTCAAAAGGCTTTGTTATGGGGTGAGAAGTTAGATAGGTACAGAATGGCATCAAGTGCTTTCATGCGAAAAGTAAAATAAAAAGAGAATAATATCTGTACTGGGAGGCTTACTGTATCTATAAAGGATGGGTAAAAGACAGTAATATGAACTGCAGGGAGCAGTTTTTAATAAGGGCTCATTTTGAAAAGTGTGGGGAATTCTTTTAGCCCTCTGTTAAGTTTGCAACTACCTCCATTACTGGAGTGTAATGACATTAAGTTGCTCATAGGTATGATGTGGTAATTAATATCCTCACCTATCTTCCATTGCCTTATTTGTTTCGTGATGTATTATATGCTCTGCAAGGGTTATGTAGGGAAAAGAGAAATAACAATGAGAATAAAGATGAAAAGAGAGGATTGCTATTTTTTCTATAAAGAGCAGATTGCAAAAGTGTGGCATTTTTCCCACACATCTTGCATAGTTTTGAGTTTAGGTTTTTGAAGAGTTTTTAATTAATGTATTGTTTAAGTAACTGTAATGAGAAGAACCACTGCCACTCTGATTCTAATGAGGATTGCTTGTGCTCTATGTCTTTCTCATTGTGGCCTGTATCATTTAAATATTTTAACCAGCACGTGCTTTGGCAGATTTCACTTATATCTACTTAAATTAAGGCATGTCAATTTAGGAGCTAGGAAGCATACAAATATTTGAGAGAGACTTGACATTCACTGCTGAAATCATTGCACTAAATATCTGGCACCAATGAGATTATTTGACAAGGGTTAGAAATTCTTTCTGTGTGTGCAGGCTGGACATTCTGAACTTAAAGGAAAAAAAAAGTACTTCAACTTCTGTGCTCACAATAAGGGTCTCCACCAAAATTTCAGCTTGTTTGTCTTCTTTTGGATTTTCTTTGAGCAATATGTGACTGTTCAAGTTCCTCAAAGTTGCTGCTTGGAGAACAAACAGTACCAGTATCTCAGAAGTAGTTGAGTTATAGCACGAATTTAGCTGTAAAAGGAATGGCATTTCCTTATGTTCTCATCCTGCAGAAATGCAAGAGAAGATGGCGCTGAGCTGGAAGAGTGTGATGGAACTTTGGATATTTGGACAGCCCCAGCCACAGGAGATGAAGCTTAATTTCCCATGTGTATTCATATACTTTTCTTCTTACAGATCACTGTAGCAGACCATCATACCATATGTGGTATGTATAGCAGTACACAGTGGCAAGCCTTTCTGTGCTGGAAACTACTTACTTGCTACACTGAAGTAAAAACTGGCTATTAATACAGGCATATTATACATCTAATGTTAATCTCATTTGTAGTCTAATTGTAATGGTACTGAATTAGCCATTACAAAAGTGAGTAGAACCTGAATATTTCAATGCCAATAGGGAGTCTTTGCTGCTTAATGTAGAGTTACTTTCTTTTCTCATGCAGGGACAGAAAAATATAAAGAACACAGGGGTTAAGATCACAGGATAATTCAGGTTGGAAGACACCTCAGAGGCTTTTAGTCCAACATTTTGCTCTCAGAAGAATCAGACATGAGATGAGTTTCAGGGCTTTATTTAGGTGCACCTTGAAAACTTCCAAACCTCCAAATAATACACACAACACTGAACCATAGAATATTGTGAGTTGGAAGGGATCCACAAGGATCACTGAGTCCAAGTCATGCCTCATCGCAGGACCACACAAAAATCAGACTGGTTGAGTACATTGACTAAACACTTCTTGAACCCCAGCAGCCCCTTCGCTCCCCTCCTCATGAGGGAAAAAAATTGCTTATAGCCAGGTCAAACTTCTGTTGTCTCTTGTCATTCTGCTATCCACTACTGTTCAGAGCAACCATGTCCAACCTGTGGGCCACATGCAACTCTAACAATGTGGCCGCACAAGATCATAAACTGTTACTCTTCTTATGTTATTTTTAGCAGATTTTTTCTTGAGTTGATTGCATGTAGCTTGAGCATGGACCAAATAGGTGACAACAGAGCATTCCGCATTTCCACCATACACGTTCAATTGAATCAAAACCCACATGCATTACATATTATGCATGCTTGTGCCACTTGGAGAGTAAAATGCAGTGAGTCCTGATAGTAGAATTTCAACCTACCTACATGTGTATGTGTGCCTATGAAGACACAGCTTTTGTTATTAAGCCGACACATAAGTTTTCATGCTTAATTATCTATGCCTATATTTAACTTTTTTAGAGTTTGTAAATTCACTGAACTGTGTTGTTTGTTTGTTTCTTGCTTGAAAGTAAGTAATTTAATAAATTCAATGTTTTATGATAAGATCTAAAGCACAGACTAAAGTAAAGTACAAGAAAAACAGTAGATACATTTCACAGAATCACAGAATGTCACGGGTTGGAAGGGACCTCAAGGATCGTGAATCACCAAATCCCTGCCACAGGCAGGGCCACCAACCCATTTAATATTCCCCATTTAATACTAGACCAGGCTGCTCAGGATCCCAAAATTCAAAACAAAATTCAAAACAAAATTCAAAACATTATAATTAATATAAATTTCAAAATTAGATGTAATTTTAATACATTCTCAAGTAAGCCCAACTTTACAGTTTCAAAAGGATATAAAATTGCCAAAAAAATTAAGCAATCAATGAGGGTTCTGAATATAGTCTTATAGACTATTATCTACTAATAACAAATGGAACACATGGTGTGGATCACAAAAATTTTTAAATGTAGATCTTGGAAGGGTAAAAGTGACTGCAACATCTGCGGTGTCTACACCTTGGCACAGAAAAAATAGAGTTGCAATCAGACATTCAACTCGATGAAAAATTAGATCATGTCTCTTTACCAGACACGGTAAAACCCTATCTTACCAGAGAAAAATATTCCTCACCTCAGAATCCTGCCTTAATCATGTCATTACTTTTTGACAGTACATATATTTGTGAGCAACCATTTTCAAGGATGGAGCACAGAAAAAGTAAAATTAGATCAAAAATCTCTGGCAGGCACCTTGAGAACTCACTAAGAATTGCAACTGCTTCCATCAAGCCAGACACTGATGCATTAGTTTCACAATAATAAGGTCAAATATCCCACTAATTTTATTATTTTCTTGACGTCTTTTTTAATATTTTAATAAAAAAATACAGAGTTAAAGTTTTTCTACTTAGATATATTAACTATATCATGTATTTTTTTATGCAGTCCAAGACAATTCCTCTTCACTCAGTGCAGCTAAGGAAAGTCAAAAGGTTGGACACCCATAGTTTAGAGCTTGGCTCACTATTCCTTGTGAACTTGTTCAGCTCTTCTGATGGCTGACTTCTGGTGACTCAGATGCAGAGATGAGGCATAGCTGATGTTCTTATGTCTTATAGAGCATAAAGACCAGTAATGGATATTAAACACAGAATTTCTTCTTCCTGACTTTTTTGTATTGGCCTACTCCCTGAAACTGTAGCCTGCTTAGTTGCATCTCCTCTCTCAAACCATTTTTATTTTTGGTTTAACTTCACACTGATGTGTTTCCTACTCTTCAAATATTCTAATCACTGTGGGAAGGGAACCTTTTTTTTTTTTTTTTGTCTGCATCAGTTTCTCTTATTTACAATTAGTCACAGGATATAAAGTACTTTTTCCCACAGAGACATTTCAGTGTCCCATTATCAATACTTCATTCCTAATAGTTTATTCCCCATTTCATTTAGGATTTAACTCATAGACATAGTCATCTGTAGTTACAACTTGGCTGTTTTATGCTATGTTCTTTTAATATGTCTTAATTATTGTCAAAGCTTCCATAAGTGATGCTACAAAGCCTGAGCACAGAACAGTCTTTATCAGAGCCATGGGAGGAGAGTCGTGAAATCTGGGTACTGGCCCTGCTTTGCCACTTATTTACAGCTCACACTTGTGTCCAAGTAACTAGTCTTAAAGTCTCAGTAAGCTACCCCTCTAATTAAGCTCATACCATAAGAAGGTTAGCTCTGTTATTAAAAGCGTTTGTATACTCTGACTGAGGCTGCAGTGGAAACATTGGGCAGAACAATGATGAGGAAGCTGGAGTTGACAGACCTCAGCCATTTTTTTGTAGCATTTGAGCTTTCTTATAGGAGATTTTTACTTGGTATTCAAACTCAGGATGGGTCCAAATGGATCTAGCAGAAACCATAGGGAGAAGTAGGTTCCTTCACCATGAAATATTGTGTAACTCATCTCAACTTCTGACTTAATTCTTCCATACTATGGAAGAGTCTATCATCTTCTCCCTTTCTTCTAGCTCACTCCTTTTCAGATCCAGAATCCTTCTAGCAACCTTCTTTAAACACTGGAGTACTGAGTGTTTCAAGCAGACAGGTAATTTTTTACTTTTAGTTTAAGAAAACTGAGTTAAGGAAAGAGGAAATTACATGACACTGTGCTTTGCAGAACTTCTAGTTAATGTTTGCTGGGCCCCTTTTAAAAAAAATGTTGGATGGGTTTAGGAACATCATACATTTGGTGTTCCTCCGCATTTTGTTCTCTGTGATTGTATGCAATTAATTTGTGTCCTCTGAAGATCTGGACAGGCTTTCTTCAGCTTCATGCACATTAATTTTTATGCATAATGTGGCTTGAAGAAAAGATGAATTGGTGAGTAGTATGGAAACCTGAGGCACATTGCCCTTTCAAGTAATGATTCTGCATATGAGAGGGTGGGGGGGAATATTGCCATTAGGGCCTCTGTGGCCTGTTCATGGATAAATAATTATTTAGAAAACCATATTTGATTTGGAATGAAAAGTCCTGTCAGTTGTTCAGCAATACACAGAGTTAATGTGGGAAGTCAGTCACAAACCACATTCATCTCTGGACAAAACAGCCCTTGTAAAGGTTTTATTTTGGAAAATAGAGAGCAAAGCAAAGCCTTGTTAATTGTAGGTGGAGAAAAGCATCCTCCAGGCATCTGACATTTTTAAGAAACAGGACCATGTACATCAGATGGATCATGCTTAATGCTGTGTATATGCACATGAACAATATCCTTTTAAGGGAAGAGTGTGCAAGTTCTGCTGGAGTTTTCAGCACATGTAAATCTGTTTAAAATGAACTTGTGTAAGGTTTTATGGCATGCTGTGTTAGCCAGCAACATGGGGCTGGAGGCTCAGGAGAGGTATCTGGGAAGGCAGAGGTCCCTATTAGTCTTTATTATCTTGGATATCCCATTCCCGTGCTTTTGTTTTCCAACTGGAAAATCAAGATAGTGCCAAGATGAGATGGAGAGTCATTGAATGTCTGCTTATTCATTCTCATTTTGTAGGTAACATTACTTTTTCAAAAGAAGTAGTTAGTTCAACTACAGCCCTTTGGGGAGGAAGATAATGACTTCTACCATTTAGATCTGTGCAGTAATGTCAAGGGGTTGATTTCAAGGAGGAGGTAGGTCATGGCAGTCAGGGAGGAGCAGTCACTGAGTTAGAGGGGTCTCCTAACAGATAGACAGGTTGGAGGACAGTAGAGATGAGCAAGAAGCAAACAGGTAGTCAAGTACCTTTGGGATGACAAGAAGAATATTCACAGGGACCAAAAGGGAAAATGCATGGCTTGCTGTGCTCCAAAGATTGATTGAATTGAGTGAAACCAGGCTTGAAAACAAGGACTCTATCTGTAAGGATGCAGTGGGAAGGGAAAAAAAATATTTATGCTGTCCATTCTATGATGATTGTGTTCGATCTAGTCAGTCCAGCTTACACAGCTTTAAAAAGTGAAGTCTTCTAATTTCTATTCTAGCAAAATATAGTTGTTTGGTGTTCAAAAACCTTAATCATCTCCTTTGAGGGGCTCTGGATAATGGGGGTTTGCCTGCCAAATTGGAATCTCATGGCATAGGGATTCTCTTTATTATTTGAAAGATAATTTGGGATTCTTGGAGCACAAAGTACCACAGAAGACTGTACTCCTAATTACTGAACTGATGAATCCTTAGTCATGACTAGAAACTTACTTCATACACTCATATGGAGCTTCTCCCTGTTGGTGAGAGCCCTGCTGAATTCTGCAGATTGTAAGAATTTAGGCCTTGATGGTATGCCATTCTTTTCTGCTGATTTCCATTACAAGATGAAGTTGAAACATCTCCAGCCAGTTAAACACCAAAAATTTTCTTCTTTGATCCTTCTTTTTTTTTGTTCCAATCTGCTTGTTTGTTATATTCTTTTTGATGCTGAAGTGAAAGATTTTTGGAGACAAGACCATCTCTGCTTTTGTGTCTCTGGAGGTGGGCAGATCACTACACAGTGCTGCTATGGAATGATTCCCAGCAGCTCCAGGTCTCAGCAAGGCATATAATTCTGTAAACATAAATGGAGAGGAAACTTTCCAAGTTTTACCCAAAATAAAGGCGCAGTGAAATGTGTGACACTAAGCAAATGTGTGATATATGGTTTTCTTTCTTTTGATCCCTTTTTTTCTGTAGACAGCACAAGCCAGTTTTAACTTAAATATTTCCACTGAGATCCAGGTTATTAGCTCTATTAATCAATATGTTTTATAGATGGAAACCTCCCTTCTTGCCCATTGCTGCAGAAGTCACTATACTAAGTTTCCAAAACATAATGGGAACCTATTCAGACCTCAAGGTCCTGGTAAATTGAATATGTTGGTGGTGGGAATTCTGGACACATCACTCAAAGTAAATTATTAATTATGAATAATAATATTTATTTTTATTAATTGTGGGTATAGAATTATTCTGGACCATCTCCATGTTTTAATGTTTTAGGCAATGCTTCATGGCACTTTGACCAAAATTTAGAAAAATGACCTCTACATCAGAGCAAATAAATCAATTTTTATAGAATGGATGTGGAGGGTAGAACTGAATAAGCTAGCTGCAATGGAAATGGAGTCTTTCAAAACACTGGAAAAGTTAGGCACTTGCAATAGCATGTGGTCTAATTTCCTGAACATGTGAGAAAGGACATGAGTTATTATATAGCTTACTGCTTAACATATGTTTGCTTCCTCATGTATGTAGATGGCAAGGGTGGAATCTATGCAAAAGTCCAGCATGTCTCAAACTGTCTCTTACCTGCTCAAAACCAAATGCAGACACTGTGAATGACAAAAGAGCATAAGTGAGCCAGAGCAACTTAGAGCACTCTAGATGATTTTAACCCGATCTGGACTAGAAAAAAAAGTTGCATTTGTTAATAGATGTTTTTGTCATTGTTCAATAGCTTTTAGTGTGCTAAAAATTTATTGTCCAAATTTTGGAGGTTACATGTTTTTACACTTTTAACCAGAATGATCAATTTTGTGTCAGAACCAGAATCTGCTGCTTTTGAGAAACAGCAGTCTTTCTCCAATTTTTCTGCATTCTTTTCACAACATTATCGAATAATTGAAGCTTACTGAAGCTTGAAGTAGAGGTGGAGACAGAGTGTGCAGTGCTTATTTATTTATTATTTGTTTATTTAAAGAAAGAAACATATCCCTAAGTTTAAAACTCAGGAGGAATCTTGTCTCTTTTAAGGCCGATTCATGGTGGGATCCTGCAAACAGTTTTGTTTGCCACCTAGGAAACGTAGTGTGTTCAGAATTCATATTCAATTTCCTGCCTATACATGAACGGATTCTGGATTTCAGAGCATGATGGTGGGGTGACATTGAATACAAGATTGTGTGGCACTTTATAGAACTTTTCCTTTATTAGCTGCACTATAATCACATTAAGTTAGACTGAACATTTGAACTAATTCTTTCCCTTGAGGCCAAGGCTGTAATAATGGTAAAAATCTGTGAAATAGGATAAATACAATTCAATAATTATATTGATAAATAAAATGAAAATCAACTAATTGTGTCATTTACTCAGTTGCCTGCCCCCGTTGTTGCTGCCTTTCTGCATCAGCGACTGCTAAACTTTTTCTGTCACACTTCAATAAATTTAATTGTACAGAATAAATGAGCTAATTTTTGAAGTCACAGGCTCTGTTTGCAAGATAAGGTTGGTGATTTATTGACCTCCTCTAACTCTGTAAGAGTGTCACCCTCCTTTTCACTCTGACAACCACAGGAGGGTTTTTTGTCCCTCTTCAGTCACAGCACTGTTAAATCCTACTTTGTATATTACCTTCCCATCTCATTTTCTTGGAGCCACATGATATAATACAATAGACCAAGGATCCCTGTTTCAGCTGATGGCTACTCAGTCTATTCCAAGTCATTAGGAAAGCTGTGGGGTTCATAACTTTCTTAAAATGCTGTTTTCTTCCAAGGATCATTTCATACTTTTGGTTTTCAAAAGGGTGGCTGCTGAGGGGGTTACAACAAAAAGGACATAGATGAATACCCATTTTTTTCTAGAAGTTCTGGTTTATTTCTCATTCGTGAACCATGTGTTTATCCACCTTAAAAGGATGAGCACTCATTTCAGTATTCATTCACAGTGATCGTTTAACCCTGAACACAAGCACATATTAGGCATAGACATGCCTTATAAAAACATTGCTTGCTTTTTAACTTTTGTTTCCTAGAATCATAGAATAACTTGGCTTGGAAGGGGCCATAATGATCATCCCATTTCACTCTCCTGCTGTGGGCAGGGTTGCCACCCGCTAGATCAGACTGAATACTTTCAGAAATGAGTTGAAGGAACTGGGCTTGTTCAGCCTGGAAAAGAGAAGGCTGTGGGGAGACCTCATTGTAGTCTTCCAGTATTTAAAGGGAGTTTATAAACATGAGGGAAATCAACCTTTTACCCAAGTATAGTGATAGGACAAGGGGGAATGGTTTTAAGCTGGAAGAAGGGAAATTTAGATTAGATGTCAGGGGAAAGGTTTATTTACAGAGAGTGGTGAAGTGATGGAACTGCTTGCCCACAGAGGCTGTGAATGCCCCATCCCTGGAGGAGTTTAAGGCCAGGTTGGATGGGGCCCTTGGCAATCTCATCTAATACTTGATCTAGATGCTGGCAACCCTGCCTGTGTCAAGGGGAGTGGAACTGATGCTGAAGATCTTGAAGATGTTGAAGAGCACTGGTCCTGAGATAGACCTCTGGAGTAGAGTGTTCATCACTGGCCTCCACCTATTCATAGAGATGATGACCACAACAATTCCTTATTTTCTAAATTGTTGACCCTTCAAATATATGTATTTACAATTTAGAGAAAAGGATGTGATGAGTGAACATATCAAAGGCTGTAGAGAAGCCCAGGTAGATGGCATCACTTGCCCTTCCATTGTCTGCTGGTACCATCATCTTGTTGTAGAAGGCCACCAGATTATTAAGGCACAATCTATCTTTGCTGAAGCTGTGCTGGCTGTCTTGGATCACATCTTCATCTCACATGTGCATTAAAATAGCTTCCAGGAGGATCTGTTCCATGATTTTCCCAGGCACAGACAGAAGGATCACTGGCCTGCAGTTCCCCAGGTCTTTCTTTCTTCTTTTCTTAAAAATGGGAGTGATGTTTTCCTTTTCTTTGTCTGACAGTCACAACTTTTCAAATGTGATGGATAGTGGCTGGGCGACTGTATGTTTTTGTGTCGTGAGTTTTATATACAGATGCTGGGAAAACTAGAAAAAGATGCTGGCCATCTCATCTCTTGAGTGCTGCTGCAATTATGGCAGCAATGGGTTTGTCAAACTGGTGTAAATTGCAAGAATGAATAGACTGTATCCTTTCTCCATCTCTTGTGTTTCCTTTGACCGTTATTTTGGTTTTTTGTTTAGCAAAACATTTGTATGGCAGCCATAATGACCATTTTCTACAAGTCTGAATCCTTTGTTCTGCTCTTTACGTTATATTCATGAAACAATCGATATGCATTAAAAAAAAAAGGTTTGATTAGAAATTGTGGCACAACACTCTCGTCAGATGTCATGCTATATCAATATGATCTCTGAATATAAACCATATTGGTATTGTATTCATAAAACTCTTCAGAGAAAAGTGAAAACAGCATAAACACATCACCTGTTTCAAAAAAATGTACTTTAAATTATGCTTCCCTGGATCTGGCAAAGAAATCTTAACAAGAAGGATGGCAGCACTTTTTCTGTATCATTAAATGACTACCTGTTAAGGTGCATGGGTCTCTGCAAACCAAACATTTTTCCATCTCAGCTATATCTGTTCAGAGTGTAATTAAATGTGCTCTTCTCTGACTGATGCTAAGCAACACAGCGAGTCAAATATATATGAAAGCTAGCTAGTTTTTAGCAAACTTGGCCCCATAGAAGTGAACAGCAAAAGGCTTTTTATGGAGCCAGGATTTCAGTTGCGCATCTAGAGCACAAACTGTGAAAGCCTTTTTCTCATGTTTTAGTTGTTATATTGGACCTGTCTCTGCTGTAATTTTCTTCTAAAGAAGACTTACATCCTCCTAAATATTTCCTGTCAGATGTTGGCTAAGAGAACCGTATCCCAGGGAATTGTAGATGGAGGAATCACAACATCCCATGTGCGGAGTAGTCCCAATTTCTGCCAAACTCTTCACAGTGTTCTTAACTCAAACCACTTGTATTCCTTGTGACTGAAACTTGCAGCAAAAGGCAAACTAACTCAGGAAAATCTTCTGCCACCTGGCTCTCCCTTCCTTCAAACAAAAACTTATAATTATTTTAACAGCCTGACCTGGGAGCTCAATAACACAGCCTTTGCCTGAGATGGCTCTTGTTGTTTCTTCCCATCTTCGCCACATATTTGGTATTTGTGCTTGATTGCTGTGGGTCTTTTAATTTAGACCATCTCAAATGCCTGTGAGTCTACACATGAGCAATTATATTGATGGGTTTTTTTAATTATTATTTTTTGGGAGTTATGGAATTAAATTAAATCTGAATCAAAGATACTCTTTGGGGAAGAAATCTTTGCCAACTTTATCAGGATAAAATTCCACAAGTATGTAATGTTTTATTAGGCAGTAGTGAAGCCCTTTGGAGAAAGATTTCCAGTTCATAAAACACTTCCCAAACATGGATTGACCTTGTGCTCTGTGGTCATTATCATTTTTCTACTTGCCAAGAAAGTTCCAATTGTTCTGCAGATTCCTTGCACTGGGAACTAGAAGATAACATTTGTACTGAATATGTGGACATGTGGGAGGTACACAAGACTTCTGAAAATGCAAAGTGTGATCCAGACCAACATTTTTTTTTAAAACTATGCCTTCCCTTGAAGTAGTGTATATTTCCTATCGAATAGCAAATCAGAAAATCCACATGGTAAAATAAATGCTCATTTTCCAGAACAGTTTTTTTTTTTTTGTTTTGTTTTTTTATGATGTGGCCCTCACCAGTTCTTAAATTCTAAGTAGAGGAAGAGAATGTACTTTCTAATTAATCCAAATTGTACACATTCATCATGTTCTATACTTAATAACGCAATTCCTCCCTTCTTCATATTTCTTCCATTTGTTATGTGGGTATGACTGAGACTTGGTCTGACCTGGAACTGACTTGGCCAAGTATCACCCACCTGTCACTCCAAGTCTGATCTAAGCACAACTAAAAGGTATAAGCTCTGGTGAAATATGCAGCCTGTAGATGAAGCCAAAGTTAGGCAAATAGTGTCTTTTTGAGAAAGAAAGCCTATTTTCTCCATTGCTGAATGTAGAAGCTGAACTGCCTAGGTGCGGAGATAAATCTGGACAGAGTACAGAGATGGGCCTACATATAATCCAGTACAATTTAGGTAATTGTCTGAAATGACAGGCTTTGGGTTCATTCTGTTGAAGAAATAAAAGCCAATACCATTACTTGGACAATACATGACCCAGACCAGGTCTCAGATTTGAGATCTTCCTGTGTTCAACTTTAAAATGGTGCACTGTAGCCCAAGTGAGAACAAATGGTTTTCTCTTGGAGAGAGGAGCCATTCTCTGCCTATGCTTAACTTAGTTTTCTGTATTTCTAGTCCCCAGGACAGACCTAATATAATTGTATCAGAGCATCCCCCCAGCTCACAAAATGTGTTTACTGCAGGGCAGTTGATTCTAGTTGGGATTTTTATTTTATTTTAGTTGTAGTTTTGAGACTGACTTGGAATTTTTTATATAACGTCAGCCACCGTGCAGATTTATGCATTGTACTATAATTACTTAAATAAGGGATTTTGTATACTACAGCCAGTGATTCACAAACTGCAGGGTATCTGCAAAAACAGGCTTTCACTGGGATTATGGGATGTAAAATGCCTGAAGGTTTTTGCCTTTGATAGCAGAGCTGCCATTGCATCCACACAGGGTTCGTCTAATAAATTGTATTAGTGCTTTCCAGCATCCTGATAACTTTCCTCCCCCAACCCCTTGCTATTCTGAAGTTTTTTGAAAGGAAACTCTGAATTATTGCTGTGCCAATCACTAAAGTGTAGGTTCAGCATGCTTGGTGTTGATCATGCAGTATAACAGAGAAGAAAGCTGGAAAGGTTCTTCAGGAAGGACTTAATATTGCCATATTTGCAATAACATAATATAAACTAGATGTAAGGATGTTGTGGAGCGTATGGGGAAAAGACTACAGTTGGATGCTCTCACTATCTTCAAGGCAATTAAATAACTTGTATTATTTTGTTTCAGGGTTATGTGGCCAAATTTCCTTCCTGCTTTTGGAAATAGTCTCAGCCACTGAAAAAAAAAAGGAGTAGTTGTTTGATTTAAGGCATTTTCTAACTTGACATAGAACAGTTTTAAGTCTGTGAAAAGGAAGAGGACATGCTAAAGCCAGGATATTCATACGCATATATCCAACCAGTGTGTTAGACCAGAAATCCTTCTTTTTCCTTCTGAGAGATTCAGCTAGAACTAGGAAAGAATCAGAAATGTCTGGTAATGGTTGTCTGCCTGATAAAATAAATGTAGAAATAAACAGAATGAAAATCAACAAACTCTAACTCATTCAGAGGATAGCAGGTTTCCCTCCTTGCTGACTTTCCTACCAGCCCATTTATGAACATCTGAAAGTTTTGTGCTGTGAAGACAAAAACAAAATTGCTTGTGAGCTTCAGTTATGACAGGCACAGTATTTCAGACATGTTGACACTTGTTTTTATGTTGGGATCCACATGGTTGCATTTTATTTCTACAGGTTGGGAAAGATCCTGTTCTTACTCATATTTTTCTCAGATCTAGAGCTGCACAGATAAAAACAAAAACAACGACAAAAGAAACCGCTATTACAAATTGCCTTCCCTCTGAAGTCATTACAGTTCAGGTAAGGATGATCAGTGAATAACAAGTACAAATCAGGGTTAGTAAAATTACAGTGCATGTTTGGTGCTCATCAGATTCTTCGCTGACTTTTGTTCCTGTGCAGTAGGCATCACGTCAGTCATCAGGAGCAAGAAAATCCAAAGCCTCCTGATGTCCACTCTTATTCATTTCTGATTACACCTGCTTTGAGCTGCCTAGTGTGCAGCAAGTTGCTTTCAGTTTTAAATACTCGATAAAAATCAGATGGCAGCAAGCAGGGTATATCTGTGTAGATGCTGTTATTGAATACCACAGACAGAGCAATATGTTTCTGGCTGAAATGCTCTGCTCAGAAAAGGTCTTTTAGGATTAGGTGCTATGTTTGCTTTTGTTTTTAAAGCCCTGCATGCTTCCACTCTGGTTATTCTTGGCTCTCTTTTAAAGTGCTTGGCCATGCAGAGCAATCCCAAACAGGGCATCAAGGGAGACTCAGCCCCTCAAAGCTGCAGGTGGAGCAGAACTCGCTGCCACTGCTTTCCATATGTTCCTCCCTATGGGGGCCTGACTGCACCTCGACCTGAGGAAGAATCAGAATGGGAACATAATGGAGAAGTGAGCCCCGCCCCTCAGGTGTATGAGGCTGCCAAGCTCTTTTGTTCTAGTTCTCTCTGGTTTTAACATGTTTTCTGTCCGTAAGGGGATACTAAAGGGGCAGTGCATTCTTCCCTTGCTCTTCCTAAACCCAAAACAATATCTCCTAGTCCTCAATGTTTATTTGCAGTATTCAAAAGAGCCTTCCCCTGTTTCCTATTCTTTTCTTATTTTCTTCTTTTAAGTCATTTCACATTGATTAATCATTTCATAAATGTTTCAGGGTGGGATTGTGAAACCTTTACTGGCAAGAATTTTTCCCCTGGAGTCAAGGAGACTACTCATTAGCATGACTACTTGCCAGCATGAGGGAGGGATTTGCAATCTGGACGTTTGTAGTTTTAAAAATATGTCTCTATTTAGCTGATTTGGGCAGCTGAGCAGGGCTGGTTATGGAAATCAAACTTACAGGCTGTCACACTTTGTTTTACTTCAGAAAGCATCTATAGTGAAATAATGTATTTTTACATAACACACACACATTTAAACGGTACTTATGTAATCTCATTGGTGTCTTCATTCTTAGGAGCATTCTCTGAGACCCTTTCATCATGAACCAAACCAAACCCTGTTTTGTTAAATCTCCTCTGTAAACACCAATTAGGCTACACACAGTCAAAAGATGTATATGGGCCATTATTGACAGAAAGCCATCATAGGCCACGTACACAAACCTGTCAGAAGCAGTCAGTGCTTGCAGAATGCCTGAGCTTGAGCCAGGTGGTTGCAGGGTTTAGTACCTGAGAAGCTATGTAAGATCGTTTCTGCAGGACACGAATGTGGCATGGCTACACCTCTTGTTCCTGCTTGCAAGAAAAAAAACTCTGAGGAAAGAAGCCTGGCTCCTTGACAGAAGCCTTGTGTTTTTACAAAGGTTAATCTGAAAGCAATAACTCCTATTTTATTATCTTGGCCCACGATGTCAGAAGTGGATGTTAGTGGGTTGAACCTTCCCACCAATACTCCATTACATTTTGTTGCTGTGTGATAGCAGAGGGGCAGTCAGATAGAATAGCATCTGACATGGAAGTGCATATGAAGCAAAGCTGTGTCACTGAATTCCTCTATGTGGAAAAAAAGGCACCCACTGACGTTCATTGATGCTTGCAGAATGTTGCTTGAAACCAAACAGTGGATATGAGTACAGTGAGGTGATGGGCGGTGTGTTGCAGCAGTGTTGATAGCAACAACGGATCACCTCTGCTGCTGCAGATTTTTACAAGTGCAACATGAAGCCTTTTATTCATTGCTGGTGAAAATGCATAGCTAATGGTGGTGACTATGCTGAAAATTAGTGTTCTGTAACTGAGAGCTTGCTCTATCAAATAGTGTTATTGTGCTCTTTGTATTTCTTGTAGTTTCCATGGAAATAAACAGGAGGCATTATTTTTGGAGCAACGTGTGTATATTACCCCATTTCCCTACCATGAACCTGTCACTGTCCTGTTGTTTAAGGACAAGCAAAATGATTCTGCTGCTGCTCTGAGCAGCTAACAGCAGTGGTGACCTTCAGGCTCACCACTTTAAACTGCCTTGGGGTGATCCCAGTGAAATAGCAAAAAAATATTATCTTTCCCCCATGCTCCTCCACCTCATTTCATGCCATTTGCTGCTCTGCATGCAGCCTGGCTATCTGGCCTGAGAGCTGGGCTGCTGAAGCTCAGGAGTTCCCTCCTCTGCCTGCATCTTCCTCCACCTTGCACAAAGCTGACAGGGGGATTTTTCACCTCCTTACTTTCCTTTTTCCTCTTTGATTAACTTTGGACCAGATGGCCAGTCCCCAATCTCTCAGCATGCATTTGACTGACAGGAGCCTTTGATAAACCTCATAAGAATGAAGTCATCTTCAGGTCACCTCCTCTGCCTGGCCTTTAGCATCCTGCACATACCACCATTATCTGCTGAATAGGAGACAAAGGAAATTAACTCCAATTCCCTATCATCCCTATTATTTCCACACTGATTTAAACAATGAGGCAATGAGATGCCCTTCACTTTCCACGGAAAGGTACAAATGTCAGCTGTTAAGAAATGCAAACAAGAGGGTTCCCATGTTAATGGATGGGCTTCTTTGTAAAGCCATGAAGTGGTAAAGTGGATTTATTCACTGCCTGCCTGCTTAACACACTTCTAAACAAATTCTTTAACCACTTTTATTTTATACACAGTGCAGAGTGCTTGAGAAGCCGCATTGTTTTGGCCTGGAGATTTATAATGAGGTGATATACCATACTCTGATGTGTTTTGTTTTTTTGTTTTTGTTTTTGTTTTTAACATATGCAGTTGTCAGAGCTTCATTTGAGCTCTGATATGTACAAAAAGGTTTAGCTGCATACGAATCCAAACACTGAGATGTAAGAAAACCACCTCCATGTTCAACTGAGAAAACAGATTTGGATATGCTGGACAGAGGAAACAAGCATGAATCAGAACAGAACCTCTCCAGAGATTTGTGAGTAGCTACATCATGTCCACTTGTCTGTGGAAAAGAAACAACAATATGCTTTGAAAAGTGTTGCTCTTGGGGTATTTTAGGCCAGGCAAGCAAGAAAACATCTTTAAAAATACATACTCTGAAAGTAATGCCTTCTATTTATTTCTGTGGAAATTGCAACAGATAGAAAGAGTACAGTAACACAGATAGAGCAAATTCTCAGCTACAGAACAGTTTTTCAGCAGTCATCACCACTAGCCAGTGATGAACAAGAACCTGCATGCCATGCTTGTAAAAATCTGCACCAGCTGAGGTGACCCATTGTTTCACAGTTGCTATGATGGTGTCGTTACTAAGACAATGTTGCCCACATAGTCCATCTTTCATCAGCCCAAACAGATGGAAGTCAGAAAGCACCAAATTCAGACTTCATGGTGGGTGTGGTAGAACAGTCCAGCCAAGATTAGCGATGTACTCCACAGTCGTCAAACTGGTATGGGGCCTGGCATTATCATGTTGCAAGACACAGGGTGTCTTTTTTCTGTGGCTGTAGTCTGGAATTTTGGGCCTTCAGCTTAGTCAACATTGTGATGTAGCAGACAAAGTTAATGGTTTGTATGGATTCCTTGAAAGCCAGAAAGGTCACCCCTTCCCGATCCCAGAAGTCAGCATACATCACTTTACTTTCAGAGGGCTGCATCTTGAACTTTTTATTTGATCGGGAATTCACTCTGTGAACTGCCATTTTGCTTCTGGCTTGCAGTGACACTATGTCCTGTCACTAGTAATGATATGATCCAGGAAAATGTCAACTTCAGCTTTGGATTGGATCAATAGGTCTTCACAAACTTGCATGTGGTGTTCTTTCATTTCCTATGGGAACCCACCTGACACAAATTTTGTGATATTCCAACATTGCCACCAGTGTTTCCAATGCACTGAAAGTGATGTTCAGCTCACTGTTTCCTGGCTGTAATCTCCTGATTTGTACAGATGAGCTGATGATGATGGTCTTCATTTTGTGGTACGACAGAAGCTCATGGCCATCCTGAGCATGTCTTGTCTTTCACGTGGCTGTCACCACTGCTGAAACACATGACCCATCACCTCACTGTGCTCACATCCACTGTTTGGTCTCCAAGAAACTTTCAGCAGGTGTCAATGAATGTCGATGGGTGCTATTTTTTCTGCTTGGGGGCATTAAGTGACACATATGTGCTTCATATGCACTTTCCATGTCAGATGCCATTTTGTCTGACTGCCCCTCTGCTGCCCTTTGTCACATGGCAACAAAATGTAATGGAATATTGGTGGGAGGGTTCAACCCCTATTGCTATTTCACCAACATCCACCTCTGACATCGTGGGCCAAGATAATAAAATAGGAGTCATTACCATCAGAACATCCCTTGTGCTTACTTTGATGAGATTTTTTTCCCAAAATTGTGGTCTTCCACTTGAGTTGGTTTGACTGGCAGTTAATTCTGTTCTTTTGGAAACAGAAAGTATCAAAATGTTTGGGCACTTGCATGAAATCATTCTCCATATCACCGGTTCACCCACATACATTGCAGAAAACTAAAACAGCAAAGATCTCAAATTTTACTCTTGGGAAAACTGGTCTAAACAGTGTGGTTTGCATTAAAATACAATTCCTCTTAGCTTACTAGTCAGAATCTGTCCTCTGAAACAGAGCTTAACTACAAAGTCGCCGCCTGATGTAAGTTGAAAAGCATTGCACAAGAATGTATCTATTTAGATAGGTAGATATTTAGAGAGAACAAAGATCAGGCTGAGCTAGGAATTGTGTTCTAGTTGCCTGCTATAAAGCAGCATAGAAGCAATGACAACATGTCATGTCAAGAGTCTGATGAGCAGTTCTTGGTTTCCTGTTGTAGTCAATGGAAAAAAGTCATTTTGGTACCCAAGTTAGGCATGTGGAGAAGTCAGTCATGCCTACTTGATGTGTTGTGACTGCTGCTCATAACGTAGGAGTCTGAATTCCTCATTGCTTATTGCCCTTAGATGCTGCTGTAGATGAGATTTCTAAGTTGGGCTCTTTTGCTGGGCAGCATGAACATGGCACTAAAACTCTCAGTCTCTGAAGGACTTCCTGTTGCTTTAGATTCGTAGGCAGAGTTTGTCGTGTACCTCTGGTCACTAACAAAGCTCTCCTCCTTTTTTACAGTGATTTTACAGATATCTGCATTTCAGTAGTGTCAGAGAGAATTCTGATGATGCTTCTGTCCAATTTATGCTGCTGGCCGCAGTCTAAATAGCCATGATCTGTGTCTGGAGGGTGGCTGAAGAACTAGAGCATAAGGGGTCAATCTACATTCAACATACCAATGTTGCTGGAGGATGACTTTGACACATACAAAACCTTTCTTCTTTTACTATAGGAAAGTCTTTTTATGCATGGATTCACCAAGACCAATTGTGGCTAAAAGGATTCCCTTTTAAACTTGGACAAATGAACTCCAACAGAAGTCTGCTAGCTGGTAGAATGCTTAAGCAAGGCCTAATTACTGAAAGTATTCATTCTTCAACCATTCCTGCAAAAAGTCAAAATAAATTTTTCCTCTTTCCAGTTGAAGAGCTTCTAGAGTGGCCTATACCATTAAAGATCTCCAGCTGCTCTTCAATTATACCTTGTTCCTCATTTTTCTTCATTCCACCTCAGAGTGGTGAATCTTTAATTGCTACCATTTTGTTGATGCTGACAATAAAAGGTCAGTCTTCTGACAGCTCTGGGGATCCTTTAATTCATGTTACTTCTTCAAGTATTTAGCTAGCTAGCACCAAAGATGAGATGCTTGTTTCCCTTTCCCAAGTTTCCCCTTTTCCAAGCTGATGTTTCTGTCCTGATAATGATGAACAATGTTACCAAACTGCCTTTTTTCTGACCCTGACATCAAGCTGTTCTTCTGAATGAAGATGGGCTTGGATACCTGGACCAGGGCCTAGTCTTGGGAGCAGCAGGAACAGATCACTTCTGCACCTGTATCCATCAGCCTCTGTAGTATTTTTAAGTCGTTTAAAAGCACCTTTTCTCTGATAAGGGTGGAAAGCTTAGCATATATCCTGGCGTTCTGCTGTACACTTTCTGACTGAAATCTGGAGGAGGAGTTGAGCAGTGGTTATGAGTTTGGTAACCACAAAGACTCTCTTATAGACCCTGCTGTGTAAGGGTGCAGATCAAGCACTCCCCTGGAGAGCTTGTTTTCCTTAGATAGTGATGGCTGAGATGCATGGAGCTATTCTCTGACAGATACTGAAAGCTGTCTGCACTGCCAAGTGCTATGTTTTTTGTTTTTTTTCAAGCATGATTCTCTCCCACAATTTGTTCTTCACATGCAACCTGTCACTACTTGAGCTTTTTCCTCCATACAGATAAATGGACGTACCAAAAAGATGGGCAAATATACTGGCACCAACACCGTTTGACTTAGATCACTTTACGGTAAATACGGAAGTCCCTTTGAAGAAGCAGAAGCATGGCAACAACTATAATCTCAAGGTTTAGATTATTTTTTTAAGCAGAAGTATCAGCTGTCTGCAGTTCAAAGTGAGGGGTTGAGGGTGGGGGACTTATGCCTCCCATTTTGCTTTTAAAAAGGTCACAGTGAAAGGATGTGATTGAATATTTTGCATGGAACTGCCTGTGACAAAGACAAAGACAAGAGGTTTGTCAGAGTGCTATGAAAAGCAAGAGAGAGAAAGAGAGAGAAAGATCTGTGTTAGATTTTTGAGGTATACTTGAAAGAATGAAATAAAAAAAATGCTTTCAAATCCTCGGGGACTTTCCAATTTATCAAGAAAGACACATTCTTCCTAATGAAAGGTTACTGACCTTCATGAATGTGACAGTTCAATTACAGCCCATTCATATGCAGAGCAGCCGTTGATAAAGGATTTAGGAAATGTGACTAGCATAGCAAAAAATAAAAATAAAAAAAAAAGGAGGGGGGAAGTGTCTAGAAAATTATTTTTTATTGTGGAGCAAAAAATATAAATAAGATTCAGTCAGGTAGTAGAACCTTTTCTTCTCTGGCCCAGCAACCCATTAGATTTGCTTCAGTGAATACATTGAGTTTTTCTCCTCTTTTTCTACTAATATTTCTGTCTTTTTAATCCTCTGAACCACTAAACCTAACAAATCATAAAGCCCTTGGGGTGCTGAGATGCAAGGTTTCAAACATTTTTTTCCTCTGACTGGCAGAGAAAGCTGGAATGTGTCCTAATGTTATTTTAAGTGCTTGACTAGTATTTAAACTCTTAAATGGATGGAAAGTTAATGCAGCAGTGAATGCACACGCACATACATGTACCCCCCCACCACCCTTCCTTTTCCTTCCACCTTCTCCTCCCCCTGCTTCCCCCACACAGAGTTTGGCCTCTCCAAGTCTGTTAATAGCCAAAGCAGATATTGGCTAGACTCTCTGGAGCCAGCCTTCAGCCAATGGAGGGTGACACCTGTGAGCTGATGTTTGTTGAACTCCTCCAGGTGTAGGAAAGATGCTTAAATTGACATAAGGCAGGAGCTGTAAAAACAGGCAAGTATGTCACTCATACATAGAGCTCTGTGGAAGATCCCAAGGCCAAGTCATTGCGAAACAACTAGACAGAAAGAAAAATGTTTCACTAGCTTTGAAATAACTCCAAAATATCTGTTTATCTATCTGCATGCATACACACACTCATGGATCTAGGCCTATGTGCACATAAAGTATTCCCACTAAATAACGCGAGGTGCATGTCCCTACATACACAAGTACAATCCAGTCTTGTGTTTCAAGGTGATGGCAGAGGGGTGTGAAGGTAGATGAGGACAATCCTTTGCTTAGTGTAAACTCCCACAGGTGGCCCCAGAAGGAGTGGTTCTGGGGGAAGTTTACTGCTGACCTGTATTTATGTTAGGTCATGATTATGTGGAAGGCATTGTCTTCCACAGAGCAGCAAACCATATTCTTGATTTGAGGCAAGTGCTCAAATCCAAGTGCGATCAAATGGGTGTAAAGAGGTGCTAAAGCTGGCTGTGGAAGGGAGAGCCAGAAGACATTTCCTTGACCTCTGCTCAGTATCTGTGAAATGGCATGCTTGAGATTAGAAGCTTGGTTAATTGGCTCTATCTCCACCCAGATACTGTGCTGAAATTTTTCACAGTTTTCAGGCAGGGTAGGACTGCAGAAACTGAGACCTAGCAGGTATTTTGAGCACCCTGCTGAAAATTGTGTGAGTTCTCAGGAAGGTCTAGAGTGGCCTGTTCTTGAGGTCATGAGGCTTTTCATCAGTAATCTTCCATTAGTACTGACTTTCAGCCCCTGTTGCCTCATTTAGGCAACAAATAATCATTAGATTTAGGTGATCATTGTAGAGGAAAGAACACTTCCTTGTCCTTAGTCTAATTTTAGATCAAGGGCTGGCATGGAATTGGCTTTGGCAGCTTAGACTGATAATGTCTCATAGTGAGGTATACAAATAAAGTAATCAATCTGTCTTTATTGGTTCTTTCAGATAACTTTGAAATGCATAATTGTAGGGTATTGAATTATGGAAATCATGGTAGAAAAAACTGAGATCCCTTTGGAATGGTTATGTTCTCACCTCTTTTAAGCAGAAGTTCTGATCAAAGGGCATTTTAAGGCAGCTTCCTTTATTCTCCCTTTTGTTCAACACATACCTGAGACATTCAGGAGGTCGCAACTCATCCCCAAAAGCATGTAGAGGCATGCAATGTAGCAGGCAACCCAGTGTCCATTTTGGACACCCTCAATTTTCTTGTATTCTTCTTGTTCTGGTAGTCTGCTGTGCAGACTGAACTAGAAGCTGGTCAGGCTCTGAGAGATGACCATCTCCCCTCAGCCTTCGGCTGCCTCATAGCTCAACAAGACTGAACCAAGCTCCTTTGGCCACAGGAGAGGAGCTTCCTACTTATATGCTTGCCATTTGCTTTTAATCACCAAAAGAAAAATAAGATAAAGGAATAGAGAATACGGACATAAAAATACTGACAATCTGACTGAGGCCAGAAAACCTTGCTCAGATTCACGGTCGGTATGGTCCCCATCCAGCAGAACATTTAAACACTAGAACATTACTTTTGCTGAACCAAGGACTGAGTTAATTATATTTAACGCTGAAGGAGTACAAGAACTAATCCAAGTACACCCTATAAAATTCTGTGTGTCATCTTTCAAATATGTTTTCTGCAACCTGCTATAGTGTATTTGGATTATGATGTGATATGAAGAGTTTACTGGAATTCATTTGGGCTAACCTCTCTGCAGTGTTTAGTCTTTGTCTCTAGTGGATAATGCATGCAATCTAGACTTTTTTTTTTTTTTCTTTATAAGATCTACAAAACAAGACTATAAAAAATATAGCACAGAATCTCTCTACTGTCTTTCAAAATCAGGCTTACTTTCTACCACTAGTGAAATGGATTTAATTTAATTCCATTGGCCGGTAGATAATTTGATCAACACTAATTTTTAGATCAACACATGATTTAGATTTTTTTATTAACGCTAATTTTTAGATTGCTTTATTGTCATGGAGATTTTAATATTAATATTCAATAAAAAAAACATCTTTACTGAATGCAAAATAATAATTATCAGTAGCAACTTAATGAGAGCATTTCTGATCATATTTGCTTTGGTTAAAAATACCGTCTTTGTTTTCTGCTTGCATTGTAATTGGCAGGGTGCCTTTAAAGTTTGCTCTTGGCCCTGAGACTTGAAAGTGCAGTCAGGCATGTGGCTGAGAGCAGTGCTAATAGGCAGACTGCATAACCTCACCAGCTAAAGCTCACAGGCTATGAAGGGGTTTTTCAGCAGGGGAAAAACACAGCCCGCTGCCGCTCAAGCTAGCATGAACTTTACATACTGCACGCCTTACTGATTGATTAAAAATGTAGTCATCCTTAAAGACAAATCACCTAAGGACTTATAGTAAGTTACAAACAGAAGGATGGTTTTATGGAGCATACTTTTATGTAACGGGCTCTTCCAGGACGAGGACTTTGCTTGCAAAGTCAGTGAAAGTTGGTTGGTGACTCTTGTTAGCTTGCTGGTTGAGGCAGGTTCTCAGGAATCAGCTCACGTGGAACCCAAACTGCACCTGAGCAAACATCGGAAGGTGGGGAAAGAATTGCTTTCAGTTTGCAGCCACAAAAGTTAAAGTGACTTATGCATGTACCAGTGGGAAAACTCTCTCATGGCAGATCATTTGATAAGATAGGGCAGGAATTAATTTCAGTGAGGTTAGTAAATGATAATTATTGTATGGCTGCCCCCTTTCTAGCTGGATTTAAAATGCATCTGGAGAAGCAAAACAGATCAAACCCTCTGTCTCTCAGTTGTTCTGGTGCTGTCAGTGAGCTGCAATGAGATGATATACAGGAAAGTCTGATACATTTGTGTATATATTCAGCCAACACAAAAAAAAAAAAGAATAAGAAAAGCAATGTACCTGACTGCCCATGTGCCATTGTGTCTAGGCCAGCAAAACAGCCTCTGAGAGTATTCAACCCATCCCACTGACTGGATCAAGCTCTACTGATTTTCTTGCATGAAGTAAGAAGAAAAAAATTCCTTTTCTAAGTAAATGTGATGCTACCGGTGTGCGCTAGCAACCTGCTTTCTGTACAGGCAGATTTCAGTGTGGACATAAATTCTTTCAGGTGCAGCTAATTAAAGCTGTGCTGAAGAAGACAAAGGCACAGCGAGTGCATGTATTATCTGTCTGGCCTTGTGAATACTTCACTTATTAGGGTAGAGAGCTCTCTGCCCATAGTCTTACGTATACTGACTCTTAAGAACCTGACCCAAACAGGCGATATTGGCTCTTATCCATAAACTGTTACAACTGTATGTGCATATATCAAGCTTGAAGTATTTAAAATGACTCCAACTATAGTGTATCAAAGTGTCTAGAAAACACATTTCTTCAACAGGGCCTTTTCTACTTTGGAAAAAGCAAGAAAAATAGTAACAGTCAAGATATATTACAAAATCTGGGCCTCGATCCAGGAAAAGCACACGTTTCCAAGATCCTCACATTTTTACATTATGGCTTATATTGAGGTCAAATCTTTTTAAGGTGCACATTTTTTCTACTGGGTACTTGAAAAGGAAACAATGTGGGTTCATTTCCGTTCTGTTTCTTTATAGTGCATTAGGGAATTCCATTATGCTTTTTTCTAAAAGGTTGTGGCTTCTTTTTTCCTGTAAGGATCTACTCTTGTCTTGTCTCCCGATTTGCAGCTTTTAGGGCTGAGGATTGTGGATCTTTCTTCAAAAGGAAGGATACTGAAACTTGAACAGACTTTCTCCGACACTTTTTTTTAGCAATCAAAGAAAGTCGATGAACACTTGAAACTTCTGAACCTTTGTTCATTTAAAATGGGTTTTGCTTTCATTATAAACTCTTAACCCAATCAGTTTTCCAGTCCTCCACAGGTCTGGAATGAGATAATGAAAGCATGAAATTGCTACTGTCTGAAAAGACACTGAAAGAATAAATCCCTTAAAAATAATATTAATAAAGAAAAAAAAAACTGAAAAAAATCCATCTTTTTTTAATACCATTAGAATAGCCTGTGAAGATTTTTGTAAGATAAAGAAAAATCTCTTCAGTGAGTTCAGCAGTTCATCTCCTCTGGCTTCAGTGATGGAATGCTCTGCTCTTAGTACCATCCCCTTAGAGAGCAAGATGGCATTGTCACACGTTGGTACTGAGGGCTGCTTTCTTGTCCCTCTTCTGGGTTCTCTTGAGAGCAGTGCTGGGATGACTCCAGCTCAGGACTATGTTCAGCTTACCAGGCAGCCAGTGCTGTCCTACTAGTTTGTGCCAGGTGAGAGTTATAGCAGATACATTGCGTATTGCTGAATGCCCCTGGCCTCACTCTGTACTCTCTGGTGAAAATACTTTCCACTTATCCCCCTGCCTGCCACAGTTAATCCTATGCAGCCATTCTTTTTAATACTGCATGTGGGTACATGCAAAATTCATTACTAAGATGCCTTGTTCAGGTTTATCTTACTTTCTATTTGCCTTTGAATGTAAGAAGCCCCAGGGATTTCATATTGTGGCACATACTGACCATTCAGTGAAGCTATTAAGAAAAAGAGAGGCAAGATACGGTGATGCATCATATCTTGCTAGCCAGTCAGCAACAATGATGCTGCTCTATTTTTTTCTTTGCTTGATTCATGTTTTTCATGAATCATTGACAGAGCTGGTATCAATCTCATGCAAGAAGGTAACAGTTTCCAGTGTCTGCTTTATTATACGTTGGTAGTGTGTACATCTATCACACACAGGCTTTGCCTGGTCAGAGATACTGTTTGAAGATTTGCACATACTGACAGTCTGACAGATGGAGAACACATTAGGCTTACCATGTATGTGCTGTGCAGATGCCCCTATGTCCATCCTGAGTTCATCCAGCCCGCTGTCTGTGTGGGATGGCTGTTGGCTCAGTACAGCTGTACTGGCCGGCCTTGGCATGAGAAGTGCTGAGTTGGGCTCCATAATGTGCTCAGGGCAGTTGGACATCTGCAGCCCTGGTGAGAACCATGTTACTCCTCCTGCTTAGACCTGTCTGTAGGGCATGCCCAGGCAAATGAGTCAACACTTACTTTCCATTATATTCCCAGACAGATAAAAACATGTTTAAGAAGTCTTGTCCTGTGCAGTTCTGGAGTGCCACAAAACCACTCTGCCTTAGTTCCATGCATCTCCTCTCCTAAAGATAAGGCCAACAGAAAGGGCAATGCTAAAAGGAAATGACACTTTTGGATAATTCCCAGTGAGTGGAATAGCCTCGCAACTCACTAGAGACAACATAATTTATACTGAAAGCTGAAGTGATGCAGAAGAATCACAGTTCTTAGATTTTGGACCTGGACACTTTCCATGGTGAACTCCATGCATTTCCACAAGAGGGACTTGCAGAACTTTGATGTTTCTTTGTTGGTTTATGTCCTGTTCCTGGATCAAGTGGTATCCACTAATCTTAGTATCTCATATTAAGAAATCTTGGAAGTACATGCCTTCCTCTTCTTCCTCATCTAATAGCATGCTTTATATACAGTGAAAGATAAGAGGTTTATTTTCTCTGTTAGAAATTATGTGGGTAAGAGAACATCCAATCTGTCAAACTCTTCATGACTAATAAATATTAACTGCTTCAAGTTTCTAATTACCTCATTTTTAAAAAAATCTGTGGCCAACTACTAAAATATTTAACCATCTGCCAAAAAAACACTCTTGGAGGTTTATTCTACAGCATATAGGCAATGATGTAGAAAATGGAAACTATTGAAGTCTCTAGATAAATATGACATTGATTTTTCTTCCTCAAGTTAGTAAAGATAGCCTGTTAAATTTTGTCAGGATCTTCCCATAATGACACCCTAAATATTCCTCCATTACAACATGTTGAAAGTTCAAATCAACGCAGAAAGGTTGAAAAACTCCCTCTGTTAAGATATTGAACAGTTAGTTAATCCATGATGAACACAAGGGAACTAGACATAGAATATTCCCATTGCCTCCTCTATGTGATGCATTAACTGAACACAGTAGGAAGCATGCAGAACAAGAATAATGATACTCATTTTCAATTCAAGCTTTAGCAAAGCAGATGTATACCAGCTGGGCTCCCAAATCATCGTCTTCTCACTTTCACTTTCCTTTGCTTCTCTTGATCTGGCAATTTCTGTAAGACTGATACCTTGTGGGGGAAAAAGAGAGAGATAAAGACTTTGAAATGCCAGACAGCAAGCAGGAACAATCTTGACAGCAGGTGATATTTCAAAGCTTCAGGTCAAGATGAGTCATCAAACCCTGAGGCATTATATCAGTGCAGATTCCAAGAAGCCTCTGAATTCCAGAAGCTAACTGACCTCTTTAAAGGTGGTAATGAATAATCAATATTATATTTGATCCCTTGCATGAAGGTATTACAAGAATGAAGGTACTATGCCTTTTGAAAGGATGAAAAACATCTTGACCTTACACGGTAAAATTGTCATACTCAAGAGTACTTCCTGGCTCCTATGCTTAATTATGTAATGGCATCCAGCTGGTCTACAAAGGCCTCTTGCATTAAGCCAAGATCCATTGCAAATAAAATGCCTGAAAGGAAATGTTTTGAATCATTTGCTGCAAAGTTTCTGAGGAGGATTCCATGTTGTGTCATCTTGATGGCATTCTGCTCAAGACCGGGCAACCAAAACAAGACCATACTCAGTGCAAAGGCTTCTGATTCTGGGAGGAGACAAAGAATACTTTGGGTCTAGTTTCACCAGCAGATGAAGGAAAATGCCATTCGGTGATCTGAATCATCCAAAAGGCTATAGAAGAGATATACATATCTTCAAACTTCTCTCCTTACCCCTTGTTCCTTCTCTCTTATCAATTCTACTTTCCCTCTGCTGTAACAATAGAATCATCCTGTGAGTTAAAAGTTTGAGGGACATCAGCTTGGGCGGTCCCCTTATTGATCAGGGAAATCAAAATATCTTTTGACAATGGAGTAAACACATGTGGACTTATGTAGCCAATTTTGCTTTCCAAGCAAGACAAGGAATTTCAGGAAGAATTCCTAGAGAGCTGACTTCCTCCCTTCAGCCTACTGGCATAATGTTTAATGGTTTTTGTTTTACTTAACTTTTTACTTTTTGTGAATGCTCTGAAGAGCTCTCTTATAAGTTAAGATCCCAGGATGCCTGCCATATTGGCTACTGTTTCAATTTAATTATAGGTGGAACGTGTCTTTCTTGTATTCTAGGTTGGTATATGTACATCCTTATTGGTTTATATAACAGTTGTTTCTTGTTCATGATGAAGTGCTAGTTCAGCCTTGGGTTTGGAGCATGAAATGATAATACTGCCACTAATAGTGCACCAAGGGTATACTACAGCACAAAACCTCTAATAATAATCTGGAAATGGACTTCACACCCTCCATGCCAGTAGCACAGTCCATTAGTGAAGCTTTGGCTCTGGCTGCATGTTGTATGAATGACTAAAATCTCCTAATGCACAGAAGAGGCAAAGCAGTTTCACTTCCTGTCATTTTCGGCTGTTGAGGAGAAAGACTTGAAGTAGCATCTTTGTAAGTACTACAGATGAAGAGTCCTGTTTTTATTATCTTTAATGTAGCTAATGATTCCAGGCTCTGTTTATGAGGTACAGCTATTACTTGCAGGTGATTTTTCTTATGTTATTTTCACTGTTTGTCACAGACTAGATGAAACTGGAAATGTATTGTTATTACTGTTGTAGATATTCCTATACTTAAATTAAGAAAGAAAAGCCCTTTGAGATGATCAGAGTCTCAGGGATGGAAAGGCTGACGCCAACACATGATCTGCTGGAAGTCTGTTAAAACAGGTATCAAGCATGCTTTACTCTCTCAGTCCTACTTCTCACTTGAGTGAAATTTTCATCCATATTGCTATTAGAAACAAGTATGTGTGGAGAGAGTTATTTCATGGAAAGAAACTATGACATAGCAATAATTTCTGACCTTGGACCAATGCTCCTTTGAGTTGGTGGGAATGTGTATGTTGCCAGTGGTCAGGCACTGTTAGCTTGGAACTGTTTGCACCCTTCAGCTCCTGTTCAGTACCAAAGACTCCGTATCTCTCTTATAACTCTTCACTGACTTTGCTTTAATCATAGAAGTGGAAGGGACCTTTACAGGTCATCTAGTTCAACTACTCTCCAATGAACAGGGACATCTACAGCTAGATCAGGATGCACAGAGTCCAGACTGACCTTGAATGTCTCCAAGGTCAGGGCACCCGTCATACTTCTGGGCAACCTGTTCCAGTGCTTCACTGCCCTTTTTGCAAAAAAGAGAATTTTTCTTATATCCAATCTAAAACTCACCCCTCCTAGTTTGAAACAATTTCTCTTTGTCCTATCACAACAGACCCTGCTCAAGAATTTGCCTCTTCTTTCCTGGAGCTCCTCTTTAGATTCTAGAAGGGCACTATCAGGTCTCCTCAGAGCCTTCTTTTTTTCCTGGCTGAACAGCTCCAGCTTTCTCAGCCTGTTCTTGCAGGAGAGGTGTTTCATCACTTGGATCATTTTTGTAGCCTTCCTCTAGATGAGCTTTAACTGGTTCTTGTCTTTCCTGTACTGAGGACTCCACATCTGCACACAGTACTCCAGATGATGTCTCACCACCAGTAGAGGAGCAGAATCACCTCTCTTAATCTGCTGGACACACTTCTTTTGTTGCAGTCCAGGATACAGTTGTTTTTTTGGGCTGCTGGTACCCATTGCTGGCTCGTGTCCATCTTGCCATCCACCAGTACCCCCAAGTTTCTTCTGACAGGGCTGCACCCAACTTGTATTGGTAGTAGGGTTTGTTGCAACCCAGGTGCAAGATCTTGCATTTGACATAGTTAAACATCATGAGGTTCTTCTTGGCCCACTGCTCTAGCCCATCTGGGTCTCTCTAAATGGTATCCCATCCCTTGGGCATATTGACTGCTCCTCAGAGCTTGGTGTCATCCACAAACTTGCTGAAGGTACATTTGATCTCACTGTTGTTGTCATTGATTAAGATATTAAAGAGCACTGGTGCCAGTACTGATCCTGAGGGACACCACTTGTCACTGATCTCCATCTGGACATCGAGCCATTTACCACTACTCTCTGGGCACTATTTCACAACCAGTCTCTTGCCCATTGGACAGTCTACCTATCAAATGCGTGTCTTTCCAATTTAGAGTGAAGAATGTTATGGCAGACCATGTCAGAGGACTTAATGAAGACCAGATAGACAACATTAGTGGCTCTTGCCTTGTCTACTGATAAAGTTACACCATCACAAAATGCCCCAAGGTTCATCAGGCAGAACTTGTCCTTGATTAAGCCACACTCTTACCACTTCTCTGTCTTCCATGCCATAGCACAGTTTCCAGGAGGATCTTCTCCATGTAGTTTGAGTATCATGGAGCATATTTAACCTTTACTTTAGCCTCGTTCTCTTCAATTACTTGATTTCAAAGTTAATCTTTCCATCTATCCAAACTAGTCAGATCATTTTCTTTGATTATACTGACTCAATGAGGTCTTCCAAAAGCCATTCTCCCTAAAGGTTTGAAAGTGCAGGAAGAAAACTTCACAGTACTAGAAACAGAATTACTACGGAAGAAAATGTTAAAGATACTAGATGTCTAAGCTCAAAATCAAGTATTAGTTTTCTCCTGTTTCTGAATTTGCAAGCTTTTCCTTGTTATTTTTGGCAAATTGTGCTGCTCACTGTTGGGTTTTGTGTGTGTTTTACATACATATGTGTACGTGCATATAATATATACACATCTATGTATGCATCTATGTGTTCATGTATGTGTATGCATCTGTGTGTTCATATAGCTGTGAGAGTGTAGAGATATATGCCACAGTTTTCTTTAAAGTAATTTTATAATAATTATTATTAGCTGAAACAACAAAAGGAAGGAAATGTATATGTAAAGGAACAGAGTTCCTAATGGTTCTGTGAAGCATTAGTGAAGGAATTTATATTATCTTTCTGCTTCATAGAGAAGTCCATGACTGCGCATACAATAAACTCGTGTAAATTGGGACACCGAAGTGGTGGAATGCATTGACAATGAATGCAACCCCCTTTCAATTGATGATAGATTTTCTACAGATAGCATCAGTAGAATTGAAATGCAGTGTACTCCTTCCCTGGAAGAGAGCTGCAGTGTCTGAGTTCTGTGCTTGGAATTTTTGACTCTTTTTCACCTGCTTTGCTACTCGGGTGATGCTATCAACTTCAGGAGAGCTTTTGTTTAGAGTTAATTTTTCTTCTTCCTTTTCTTGCCTTCAGTGAATGTAAATGAAACATTCTGACTGCTGGTGAGGAGCAAACATATAAATAAACAGAAGCACAGCAAAATTCCATTTGAATGTTAAACAAAAGCTGGTCTATCCCCAACTCAGGTCATGCCCTGTCAGCTCAGGGCTGTCAGGTCAGTAGCAGCACGTTGCTGTTTTCTTGCAAGCTGCAGCCACTGCGACAGCTCTCAGTTCAAAAACAGCTAGGAAGTTTTAAACTAGTCAGAACACTAGTTACAGCAACATGGTACTTGGCACAAGCAAATTAACCACACCAGTTCATGCAGGTTTTCTGACCTCTGCATTGACACAACTGCTGTTGTTTCACAGGTGCTTTTCTAAGTTTAGCTAGAGGTATGCCGTGGCCTGCACAGCACAGCAGCCACCACAGGACTGTCATTTAGGTGCACACTTTGTGTTAGCAGGCTTACTCTGAAAGGACTCTGCTATTCATCCATCTCCTGGGAGACATATGTGAAAAGGGAGCAAGGCTGCAGAGTGAGAGCATCCTGGGCTATGACCGGGGAGGATGTGTACTACAGTGCTTTTCAGCAAGCTTCCTCCTAGAGACCATTTAAAACCTCTACCAGCACAGATTCAATGCCTCAGTTATGCTCAAGACTCTCTGCTACCAACTGTAATGACTTCTGCAGGCTAAGGGGAAGGATGGAAGAGAATGAAAGACCAATCTACAAGCAAAGAGTACCTTTCTGTGGATGATATCTTTGCTTTCAGTATTCACTCCTTAGTTACTACTCAACATAATATTTGCAGACTGTGACCCAGATGGCTCTGCCTGGCTTGAAAGAAAGGACTCTTTCCTGTGAAATAACCTTTCTCATCTCCATGATTAATTGTTGCAAAACATCAGGCATTTCTCCTATATTTTGCTTGCCTAGTCATCTCTCCAGTCCATCATATTTGGACAAAAAAAAAAAAAAAATAGCAGGCAACATACTGAAGACAAGGTTTTCATTAAATAAAAATGCATTTTATAAGAAAAGGCTTGAAAATGTTACAAAGTAAAACAGAGTCCATTTCAAGCCTTAACATTTTGAAAACATTGATGAAATTAGTTTTTCACTGTTTTACCAGCACTGCTTTCAAGCTTCCTTCCCACGCTCCTATGCAAGTCAAATGCAGAGTACCCGGGGATACAAATCCTCAGCAAGCCTGACTCTTACTTTTCTCTGACAAATGCTCATGCTGTGAAAGAAGAGGCATTCAGCTGGCCTGGATTGAGCAGGCTGTCAGACTTCCTCAGAGAAGTTACCATGGAAAGAAGCTTCTTCAAAACTTTTTTTAAAGTGAGGGCTGTTAATCAAGGCCGTGGTGCTCTCATTAGAGAGGGGTGGAACCATTTAAAGTCAGGAAGCTGCAGTATGTGTAAGTCATGAAATTGAAATGAACGCATCTTTTGCCAGCTGGTTTCACACCCCCAGTTGGCAATCCGCAAAGGTTTAGAGGGGGAATTAAATCCATTTTTCAGCAGAAATAACTATTTTTGTGATTATCATATAGATTCCATGAGCTACACTTTGGTCCTATCAAGACAGGCAGGCAGCTGCATGAGAGGTGGAAAGAGAGAAAATGATTGAGATGAAATCACCACCAAAAACTATTGCAGGCAGCAAAGCAGCGTTGGATCTCAGCCACAATACCTCTGCAACCAGGTGTGAATGAGCCTGGTGGGATGTCATTACAGAACCTACACTGAAAAAAGTATGTGGAAAGCTGTCTGACATGGGCTCTATTTCAAAGAAAAAGTACAGATTCCAACCACACTTTAATTGCTTTTATTTAACTTGTTTTGCTCTTGGGGCTATGGTTGCCTTGAATAAAATGAGATTAAAAAAGTAGAGTGAAAGAACACTCTCAAACAGAGACAAATGAATGAGGTTGGAGAAGAAAGGGGTTGTTCCAGTGTCAGTCTTTAAACTGAAAGGCCTGAACAAAATGGGCGACTGAAGTTCCTTATCGCTGTTTAGGGTACAGTTCTGTTGTTACATGTTTTTCCCAAAAGCCACTTGCCTTCAAATTCCACAAAGCTTTATTAGAGCAGAAGCAGAGCAATATCTGATTTTGGTCAGGAGACTGCTGCTTGAGTCCAAAAGAGATGACTCAGCTCCCACCTTTATCAGCTCTGGGCACAATCTTACCTTTCAAGTACAAACGCTACAACTGGGTTCCCAGCTGCAGAGCAAATCTGTTTTGTGTATCAAAGGTCAGGATCAAGTCCTCAGCTGTGAGCTGCAGGAGTATAAATACTTTCTGGCAATTGGACTTTTGTTGTGTGGTGTATCTTCCAAGCCAACAATTGTAGCGCCTGCTGTTTCTGATAGCGATTTCCCCATCTCCTTTTGGATTACTGGAAATACATCCCCGTGCAAAGAGCACATGTATCTCTTGAAGTACCAATTTGTGCCCCGTTGTGATTATTTAAGAAGTGTCTGGGAACCTTGTAGGGACTCAGGCCTTGGGATGAACTAAAGATTAGTTTCTATTTACTGCAGAGCACCAGCAAGCATGCTAGCCAAACATCCCTGGCAGGAAAGCAGAGAGCAGCAAACTGCCGCACTCCAGTACCTCTCCAGTGGTGTGGCTGGAGGGCTCACAATGGCTCTGGCTGCGCACACACGTAGAAGGTCAGTGTACTTCTGTGTTTAAAGGGAGGTTGAGAAGGAGAGAATAAAATATATGTACTTTCTGAGCTCTCTTAAAAACCGCAGTAATTTAGACAGGTTAAAATAAGGGGTATCCATAATCATTAAGTGTTGCTTTAGAAGTTACTGAGTATTAGAGAGAAAAAACATGCTTTTCTATTTAGAAGATAGCAAATTGGTTCTTGAAGGCTCACTAGCAAGAATCCACTGTGTTACCCCATTCCCCCTAAGAACTCACCTGTGACTATTTCTTCTGTTGTGAAATAGAAATAAAGATGGTCCTGTCATGGTTTTAAAGACTGATACATTTCAACTTTGTCTAGAAGACTCCACTGATCTGTCCAGAAAAAAAAAAAAAAAAGAAGAAGGGAAGAATCCACAGTCTCTGTGCTGTTGGTTTGCAGGAATACTATAGAAAAACTGCAGATCAGTAGTACACACCCTTTTCAGAACCCATGTGTCATTCTGACAACTTTCCAGGACCAAGGGCGGCAGACTTAATCTGCATACGTATTAACATAAATTTACATAGGAATTGAATCAGAGATGAATGCACACAGTTGTTATTATTGTGTATTTACAATAAACTGCACTGTAAGTGTTGACAGCGCTTCACAAAACAGAGAGGAAGACAAAACATTCTTTGAGAGTCAAAGAGTTAAGTGAAGCACCGTTTTCCTGAAAATGGTTCTTCATGTCTTCCCAAAAATTTGATACGGCCACAGGCATTGAAGAATGAATCTGTAAGGCTGTCAGATGGCTACTGCATTTGTGTGAATAGCAGGTTCAATCTGATCTTCCACAGAGAGGAACATGCTGTGGTCTGTGTTTTGGAAGGACCTTGATTTTTGAGGGGATGGAGGTAAGAATTCTGAAATTTCTGCACCCTTGTCCAAAATTGTATCTCAGCTCCTACTTTCTTATCGAGTTCTACCTCTCTGAGATCCTTATTACGAGAGGAAAAGTTTCACTTACCTTACACTTCTGTTTGCTGGTTAACTATTTGTGTACCAAAACAGGCATTTCTGAATTTGTGCTGAAAGAAGTGTTGCAACAGTGCTGTGTATCTGAGGACAAGACATGGAAAATCCGCAGTCTCTTGGTATGGGAAAGTCAGCGATGCACAGTAGGATTCAAGTACAGACCACACATGCAATTTCACTCCTGAAGAAAGGAATTCCTTTCCTTCATCTTTCCTACATCTTCAAATAGATGTGGAGCAGGAAAAATATATTCTAAGATTGAATTTTTTTTTTTCAGAAATTAATCAGCAGTGGGCACTGACATTTAATAAAATGGCCTGTAGCATTTCTGGCCAAAGAACACCCTGGGAAAAACTCCAAACTGCCAACACAATTGCTGGATAAGCCTGCCTAAGGGACCCAGAGGGCACTGCCAGGAGAAATATCCCCTTTAACTTTCAGCCATGGTGAAGCTGTGTATTCATTACCAAAGAGGTGGAAGAACACCACCATGTGCTCTGAATACATTGTTTCATGAGCTTGTTTAGATCTTGGAATTAACTCTTACTCTGACTGTTATATCTGAAGCCTTTTCTCTTAAGGAAGTGCAGAATAATAGGGAAAAAGAGCTATGTGTCCAGCACAGACCTTTCTGTACTGTGTTTTCAGGGATCATGTTGTTCAAGATGGAGAGGAAAATGAATGAAATTGTAAAACCTTACATCTGTCAATACAGATAAGTCCGACCTAGATCCAGGGTTGAATGTGGCAGCTTGGGAAACTTCTTGCTTAGAACTAAGTGGATCCTGGCAAAGGTGTGAGGGTCGTATAATCGTGCAGGTGTAAAACAGAGTAAACCTCTGCATCCTTTTCAGTTTCCTCAGTAGGAACTGGCTGTTGTTCAGAATGTCTTTTGATAGTTACCTAACCTCCCTTGTGTCCTTGGGAATGAGAGAAAAGCAGTTATGAACTGGGTCTCAGAGTCCCAAACACTTTGCCATCTCAGCCTAACCCATCACCTTGCATCAGCTACTGTTCATATGTGAGCTCTTAGCCTGTAACGAGTATGACATAATGAAGTAATACAACTTATCCTCATCTTATTTCACTCCAGGTTGTCCCTGTGTGCCTGGGTCTATTGAATAAAGAGAAACAATGGCCTTTTTTGGTATTTCTGCAGTGGGCCCAAACACGGGGTATAACTACATCTACAGGAATAAGGGGATTGATACATGTATTTGCATATATCTCTCTGTCAGACAGATCTAGGCTCTTTGGTTCAAAGGTTTTCTTTTACTGTATGAGTCTTTCTTTTCTATTTGAGTCAACTTTTCTACCGGTAGCCTAAAAGAGGTGGATGAAAAAATCCTACTGCAAATCTTCGTACAATTATTGGCCATCCTGAAACATGTTCATACTTTATGTCCGAACAAAAAGATCATAAATAATGTTATCACTGTGAATCAGAGTAACCCAACTCAGGGCTTTTCCTTAAAAATCTTCTCATAAATTATTCAGCCAGTTCCAATCTTTTGACTGACTTGCTGAACAGAATCTGGGTCATAAATTGATATTCCCTAAATTGAACCAGTGGCAGGGTGGATTACGTAAGGACTTTCACTGCAGATCCTCAGGTCCCAGACCTTGCTGCAATAAATAATAAAGTATTTTATGGAGTACAGGGTAAATCCAAGAGACTGGGAAAGCTTTGGTTGAAAATACACTATAGCCTAGTGGTTAGAGATGCTCCTGGGAGAGACAGGCTCTACTCTCATCTAAATCAGGCAGAAGAGGGAGATGAGACCAGTTCCAGCCCGATTAAGGGGACAAGAGATGGGAAGGGTGATTGTGTTCCCTCCGCATGTTTTTTGTGAGGCACCTATCTAGGAGGCATGTTTTGAGAGCTTGAAAGCCAGGCAGAGAAGTGTTTACTTTGTGAAAGTGCAGATATGAGCGTCAAGCTCCTTACAGCCAGCATAATGCATGTTTGTCTCCAGCAACTGAAATGTAAAGTATTTCTGTCATACAACAGTAAGCATCTGTAAACTTAGCTGACCAGCTGAAGGTATCTTGAAGATCTGAATCTGAATTCCGGTGCCTAACATGGCATCCCATTTCTGTAGGCTATTTATGACTTGGGGATCATGTGCTTTTCTGTTTACTATAATTTTTCAATTCTTCCTCCAGGCTGCTATTTTGAGCCAACCTCAGTACTCACACAGGGCTCCATGACCCATCCACTGACTGCTGAGCTTGCTATGAGACTAACTGCAACTCTGAGCCTGGTTTTCCCTCCCATCTGGCAGTGAAAATGAACTGCTGCTGACTGAATGACCACTGATTCTCTTGGAAGCAGAGTTCTGCTAAGAGCAACAGCCAACTCTGTCACCATTTGTGAGGATTTGTAGCTTGGGCCCTGAGACATCTGGCTGAGATATTTACGCAGTCCTGTATTGCACTCGCTGAGGCTCTGCGTTCACATCTGGAGTCTAGACTGAGTGACTCTACGGGCTGGCCTTCAAGACTCTGAACAGCTCATGTCCCTCTTGTTCTCTCATTTTGTCTTTTTATTGCTTTATTGGTTTATTTATTTGCTGTAGGTGCTCCTGTCACAACTCTTCAGACATTCCTGTCAAGGCCACTTGAGAGCTTCAGTGAGGAATGGCAGCAACAGAAAGAAACCAGGCAGAACCAGATGGGATGGGTAGGGAAAAAAGGCTGTGTTGAGGCAAGGCTTTGATTGTGTGGTTATGGTGATGGGGGATGCCTGGTGCTTGATTATGCTGTTTCTTCTGTGGCATACAGCTGTGTTTGTGGGAAATGACAATGCTCATCTGCACAGGGTTTGAATTCAACACATGCGACAGGGAGCAGTGGCTTCTGTAAGCTGTTAGCTGGCCACATGGCTGAGCCAGGCAGCAGGATGAGCTGCCCACTACCCGGAGTCAGATCCATCAGTGGGATGCAGTTACAACTTGGGTCATGGCAGAGGTATTCTGCCTCAAGCAGGCTGGAGCTCTGTCCTTTGGCTGGATGTGGACTCCATTCAGTGTCCTCGGAGGTAAGGCAGGGGACTGAGGCCTAAAATAGGATATAATGGATAGAATTCAGTGCCAGAATACAGAGATCTGAGGTACCTGGCAGAGGGCTGGTAGCACAGGAGAAACCTAGGGCATCTAAAAGAGATATCCAGGTCTAGGAAATTATTCCCTGCCACAATTTCCTGTGTTTTTTCTTTGTGTTTAGTTGGGAATCTTGTTTTAAATTTGGGATGCTATGAGCTGTAGCCCTATGTTGGTGCTGTACTACAAGTGAACCCCTCCTTGATCTGAGCACTGGCCCCAGCAATATTGGCTGCTACTGCTTTCCCACACTGTGAGCAAATCTTCCCAAACAGTGCTGCTGTCATTCTCAGCCTCTTCCTTTCTTTCTCTGAGCCTTCTCAGCCTCTTCCTTTCTTTCTCTGAGCCTTTAGTCTATTAGTTCCACTCGCTCCTCTGTCTGTCCCATATTCTCCTTTGTATTAGATTTCCTGTTTGCCTAACAGGCCTTTTTGCTGCTGCTGGAGAAATATTGCTAGGGAGTCAAGGGCCAAAGATTGTTGACAACTGTGAAGTTATGACCTGGAAATGCAGTAGAGAAACGGAATGATCTAATAGGGAAAATGAGTGTAGTGCTTGTAAAGATGGGCACTGTGGGTGCACCTATTTGTGTAGGTAGATCTGTATGTATTTGGGTAGAGATATGCCAGAATCTACATTAAGAGAATGTCACAAACCTTAGAAATGCAAGCACTGAAATACAGTTCAATTTACCCTTTAAAGAAAGGGATTTCAGATATTCTCTGTGCACTTAAAGTGGCCAGAAACAGCATGATGGTAGTTCTAAGTAAAGGGCCTTAATCAGAGTATATAAAAAGCCTGATGATGTTTGAACAACACGTCCAGCTTCCAAGCATTGTCTCTTTCCCACTATCAATGACACCCATTGTGCAATGACAACATTTGCACAGAGATATGTCTTGTTTTGTGCACAGTGAATGTATTAAAGCAGCCATAGGGCTGCACTAGCCTTGGCTAAAAAAGTCCCCAAGGGACCGTCTGCCAGCTGCTGACTGATGTAGAGCCACCACTGCTGATAATAGGGTACATGTGCTGGCTTCGAGCTGAACTAGGCAATCTGGGGCACAGTTAGATGTGCTCAACAAGGATCAAGTTCAAACCTGTTTAAGAAGTCAGTTCCTGTCAGCGGTGATTTAAGCTAAGTAGTTTTTCTGTGGATTAGGAAGGACGAGAAATGCTCAAACAGTCAGCTACTTCATCTTGGCTGTCACAGTGGTGATTTCAACACAGCCAGGAGAGTCAGAAAGACAACAAACAGCTGAGATCTGTAACTCCCTAAATCACGCAGACACAAGCTGCAAAAGGTGTATTTCCATTAGATGTTTGTCTGCTGGTACGTAGCAGAATTATGCTGCCTACTTTGCTTCTTGCAAGTAAATGGAATCAAGAAGTACCTAGATTTCTCTGAAGATGTAGATCATTGTTCAACACTGGGAACAGCTGCTGTTGATTGAGTGTTGCTGGTTCATTCAGGAGCTCAACTGCAGCAGGAAGAGTTTTAGTGTGGGTAAGGCAGAGAACATAGGTTTTTGCTGTAGAGATTGACATGCCATGGCTGAAATGTAAATTTCCTCTAGAAAGTTATCATTGCAAGCTTCAAGTAATGTAAGTATACTAATAATTAGACAAAAAAAAAAAATTGTACGTGGCATCTGTGTTAAAGTCACCTGAATTCTTTATCAGCCACATTCCTTCTAGGAATATCCCACGTATGGTAAGCATACTTTTGTGCAAATACTGTTTCACACCATCTGGCAACACTGAGGTCAGCTGCACTGTCTTCCAGGCTCAGAAGCCAAAGTTGGCCTAGTATCAGAACAGTCATATTGTGAAGTAGCTAAGCAGAGCTCCTTTGTGTTTCCCAAAATTATTCAGTTCCTTCGTCAGAAGATCATGCTATACACAACAGGAAATGCAACTAGAGGTTTTCCTAGTAATTACTGCCTCCTTAAAGGAATAATTCCATATTCTCATGGAGTTCTGGAGCAGCAGTTCAGCTGTTCAGTATTCTGATTCCTGAGAGATCATAATGAGGGCACTTAAAGGAAGATCCAGAAAATGATCTGCATGTTTAAGCCCTAGGTAGGCTTTGAGCTGTAAGTAAATCCAAATAACCAATGATGAAATTCTGGTTGGTTGTATCAGCAAGAGTTTAGAGGTATTAAACAAAGCAAAAAAAGTTCAGTAAGTACTAAATAACTACTCTGACTTGGCTTGCACAGACTACAGTAAAACAAAGGTTACTTCTGTCTGGAATAAGTGATCATTGTATTTCATAGTGAAATGGCAAATTAAAAAAAATAAATGAAAACAAAACAAGCAACAACAAAAACCCACAAGGAAAAAAAATGGCTTAAATCTTGTTTCCCTGGCAAAGATCCCACTGACCACAATAGTATTTCACCTTTGCAAGGATTAAGAGAACAGCAGGATCTGAACAGCCAGTCACTTTAGTTGGGTGGTTGGTGTTTCTAAACCTTTAATAAGGCAGTGCTGAATGCAAATATCGTATAATCTGAATGCAGAGATCTTATACCATCACTCAAGACCTCTTGAAGGCAATGCATACAACATACAAATAGAAGCTGTAATCTATAATGCCGCAAATCCTTTAGGAGGATTATCTCTGTTATCTCATCTGCCATCAGAGAATTACATGTAATATAGGCACATAAATGGCTTAGTCACAGAGAGATCCTTTAGAAAAGAGTAGTAGAGAGGAAGTTTTGTTTGTTTCTAAGCTGAGAAGAAGAGGGAAAGCTCTTCCAGCGACAAATGGATCTGTGTTAAGGTCCTCTTTGGGTTCACAGCACATCTTGCTCACTTGAGAGAATTAGCTGGGGAACCGAGCTCTCGCTGTCTCAATTTGCATGTAGCCATTTACAACCACGCAAAGAGTGAGTGTTGCACATGCTTGTGCCTCCGTTACCCTTTGGCTAAGATCAGTCAATCTGCATGAGTACTGGGGCCTGTTGGAAAGTGACACAGCCAGTGACTGAATGCTGTAGTTCACATAGCCAAACAAAAGTCCTAGATTTGAGTAACCTGAGCTCAGGATAAGATTGCTTGGTTTATGAGGTTCAGTTGCATAGCTTAGCTGATGATTTACTCATTCCAGAGCCAGCCTGGATTCATCTTTCATAGGTCTCTCTACTGTCTTCACTTATTTTTCTTTACAGTACCCTGCTGCTTTCTTCAAAGAGAAAGTGAAAAACTGATACAGTATGATGCAGTTTCCCTGTCATCTGTGGCTTTTCTTATGCTTCCTACCTATCTTGTCTCTTTTTTCGGTAAGGTGAATGAGATACTAACCAATTCATGACTGCTTGCTCTAGTTACCTTATTCCCTTTTCCCTCTCACCTCACTTCTCACCATCTCCATTTTTCTTCCTAAAATCTCCATTTGGCTCTTTTTTTTTTTTTTTGGCTAACAATAAAAGCAAAATTTGTCTGTCCCTTCTTAAAAATACTTAATTAGAATCCCATCCCTCTGTAGTTACCAACCAATTAACAACTCTTCACTTCCTTTCATCTCTAATTGCATCTCTGTCAGCAATGAATGTATTGTTTATTGCCCATAAGCCAGTGCCAGAGGTGCTGTCCCAGATCGTCTCCAGTCCGGCCACTCTCACCAGGCTCTTTAATGACAGTAGGACAAAAGGAAAAGAAGGGAAAGGATGTCAGCATATCTTGTAGTTTTAAATACCTATTTTATGTTCTCCTGTTTTGGGGACTGATTAAAAACCCACTAAATCTAATTAAGTCTTTCCATTGATGTAATAATGATCTTTAGACCAGGACTAGGAAAATTATAAATCGTGTGAGTCAGGGTTCAGGAAGGAATTCCAGTTTTTTTGTTCATAGATGGCTCGTTTCCTGTAGCTTTCACACTGTCCTTTCCACTCCACTGACCTCTGTCTGATCGTATACAATCTCCTTTATATTTGCTTTTACAGGATAAGTAGTTGGATGTGCATAGAAGAATGTTCCATTTTCCGAAAGAATTTCTTGGATTCCCTGAAGAGATTAGTACAAAATTTTAATTAGGGGCATTGGCAGAGTTCCCAAATGCTGGTATATTAGGCTGCAGTTTTCATTTTCATCCCCCCCCCCCCCCCCCCAGTTTTGGTTCCTATACAATGCATAGGATTTCAATGGAACAGTGGAACTGATGACTGGTTTACTTTAAATGATGCACATCTCATCCCTCCAGTTTTTGTCCCTCCCATTGATACGGATGAGTCATGATTAGCAGCAGTCTTGTCTTTTCCTTCCAAAGTCTGGGGAGATTGCCCAATGTTCTGAGGACGATTGTCCAAAAGATGTCAGAGTCTGAAGCGACCAGTAAAATTTCCGCTAAAACTCTGGAAGCCATACAGGAGGCAAGTGTCATTAATTAAGTCCTAAGAACCTCTACAGTGCTGTGGGAACCTGGCATAAAATACGCAAGCTGAACTTTGTTTGCAACTTCCTTCTATTTAGGAATTCATTAAAGGACTGAAGCGTTTGCAGGGATTTCAGGGCCCAGTGCTAGAATGGCTAATTGCTGGCTTGGTCTTTTGTATACAGAGTATCACATAAAAGGACTGTGATCAAAGAATGCAGGTGCTGCTGAGGGCAATCAGACTGCAAGTATGGTGATTGCTTGCCGGATACAATATATAACGTTTCATTTAGCCGTGCTTTGCTTTGGTCCATGATTGGATTTTGCAGGAGTTGGTGAATGATTTTGACTGAAGTGATTTAATAAATGCATTGTTTGAGCAGAGCTAGAATTTTTTACCCCTTCTTTCATCTTTCTATTTTTTTTCTCCTACCAGCACCCAAGGGGAACATAATCACCACTGCAGATTTAACTTAGTTGAAGTCTTTACTAAGTTTGAGCTGCTGTTACCTTCCTCGGTGTGCTACAAGTGACCACCAGTTAATTTTAGCTGCATCTGGGGTCTTGCATTGGAGGAGAGCCAAGTTGCACGGTGTTGTTTAGCTTACATATCTTCACAGTGAGAGCTTAAGAAATCGCCAATAATTTTATGACTCTATTTTATCCTATCTTGAGTTCCTTCTTCAACCATTCTCTTCAAATGGCAAAGTCTATACTGAAGCTTTTTCCTTTTTTAATAACCATCTGATTTGATCACCCCCCAAAATGGCACAAACCATATGAAGCAAGTAGAGCTGTGGCCCCTGGCTTGGAGAACATGCATGAGTAATTAAATCATATGCCCTTCTGTCACCATTTTTTGCAGGGAGAGGGATTAAAATCTGTGTTCACAGGCTGAGAGCAGGTGTCTGCGATGAGATCCCATGCTGTGACATGCATGCAGCACACTCTTACATGAAAAGCCCTGGCTGATGAAATGACCACAGGAAGACAACACAGAACCCTCCTGGCAGGATCAGAAGAAGCTTAATTAAGCTCTGTGGTTAATGTTAAAGTGAGTGTGCGCCTGTTTCAGATGAGCATTAAGAAAACTGAAAGTATGATCATATTTTAATTATATCCTGGTCCTCCTGACATTCCTCAAGTAAACTGCGTTGCTTCTTGCGTGGTCAAATGATAGAGTGACTCAGAAGCGAGCATGCACGTCTTTACATAGATGGGAATTGGTGAGTGATCCAGTGTGGTTTTAGAATTTGTTAGTTAGGGATGTATTTTTCTTTGGCAGAAGGTAGCACTGATCCTGCAGTTTCTGCTGTTATTCTAGATAGAGTTGCTTTAGTTGTAACTAAATTACTGAAAGCATAGATTGCAGACTCCCTGTAATTTTGCTTGAGGTTTCATTAAAAAAAGGTAAAAAAAAAAACAAACAAAAAAAACCTAGAAAAGGTTGAGAAAACAGATGAGTGTTTGTGGTAGGATGGTTACAAAAGCAACAACACAACAGTAGTACTGAAGGCAGCAGTCCTTTGCTTTTTATTACTGTGCTTTTCCACTACAGAACTTAAACTGCTTTCCCAATTTCTGTGACGGGACATGAGAACTTCTTTACGTGTGAATGACTACAGCTATTGTAGTACTGGTGAAGCAGAGGTCTTACAAGTGAAGTGTTCTAACAGCACGAGTCAGTGAAACAGTGAAACAGAAAAGGCAAGACTGAAGTGCTCATACCCATCTTAATTCAGAATATGGAAAACTGTAGCCTGGCCACATAGCTGTATGCAGATTGATGGAGTGACAAAGGAAAGCTTAAGGCTTCATAAACACCTTTGCTTTTCTCTCTGTAAGAATTAAGAATTTGTTCTCTCTTCCTTGTTTTTTTGTGTGTGTATTTTTTTTTTTAACACAACAGGCTAGATCTTTTTCAAACATGAAAGAAGGCTCTGTTTGAGAAATTCATTAGATTCATTAGCCAAATTAGACATAAAATAATGAGGGGGTGAGTAAAACGCTGCTAGGAATGGGGGTGGGAGGGGAAGCATGCGTGAGGATAGCTAGAGACAGTTTTCTGCAAGGGTAGCTCATTGAAACAACAGTACAGTACCTTGACTAATGTACAGCTAATTAAGCCTGTATAGGACAAAGCATTATCAAATATACTATAGGGATCAATCTTTCTATGGTAAATCAATCCCCGATGAAATTCCATTGACTTGAATGGGTTTTCTTCTGGGATGAATTTGGCCTGATAACCTAATAAGTCTTTTCTGTCTCTAATTTCTAAGGTCCTTTTGTCAGAAGCATAACAAGGAACTTCAGTCTGGCTTTCAAAAGTGCTGAACACCCAAAACTCCTACTGAGGTCTCTGTGAATCACAGGTACTTAATACCACTGCAAATCAAAGCTGAATGAACTGTTTCACGTTTGCTGTGAGTCTGCTCTCTGTACAGTGCCATCGCATCTGCACAAAGACCCTAAGTTAACCCCTAAATCTTTTGAGGCGGAAACTTCCTATGTGTAGGTACCTCATGCAGTGCAGCACAGAGCTTAGCAAAGGCCTCCAGGCATTAATGCAATGAAATTAATTAGCGTCAACAACAGTAAATTATATGTTCACAGTATTTGCATCTACAAGGCAATGGGAAATGTATATTCGGGCTGGCTAAGTACAGAGGGTCCTACTCTTGTTACCTGGTTTTCAAATGACTATTTAGATTGATTATCTGTTTTTTTCAGGTAAACTATCTCCAGCATGTTCACAGGGTGTGAACTGCTGTGGCTTAACCTGGCAGCAGCCATTCACTGTCTCTTCCCACCAGGTGGGGTGGGGGAGAGAATTGGAATAAAAAACAACAAAGTAGAACTCGTGGGTTGAGATCTACCAAGACAGAAAAGGAAGACAAAATTAGAATAATAATAGTAATGATTACAATATAATATGTATTTACAAAACAAGCAATGCACAATGCAGGTGCTCACCACCTAATGACTAATGTCCAGTCAGACATGAGCAGCAGTTGGCCCCTCACCCAACTCCATGTATTTTTTGAAGTTATCTCACGGTGTCACATGGTATGGAACACCTGTGTGGCCACTCCGGGTCAGCTATCCTGGTTCCATCCCCTCCCAGCTCCTTGTGACCCACCGGCCCCCTCTCTGGCAGGGCAGAAGGAGGAACTAAAATGACCTTGTGAGCTCTGTGCAGCCACTGCTCAGCAACAACTAAAGCATCGATGTGTTACTAACATGGTTTTCTCCCAAAATCAAAACATAGCATCAAACCAGACACTGTGAAGCAAGAAAAACCTCTGTCCCAGCCGAAACAAACTTAGAAAATTTGTCTTTTTAAGAGTTTGCAAAAGCAGTGCTGGGAAATAGGCACAGGTAAAAATGACTGTATCTTATTGTGTCTGCAGCACAGAACAAGTGAGTCTTTCCCTCACTCCGCAAGTGCTGCATAGTCATGTGCTTCTACTAAAATCTCTGCGTGCCTGTTAAGTTTGCACTGGATGTTGCAGTTAGCATCTGCTAGGTGACCAGGACTGTCACGTAAAATCATATCAGAATTGTTTTGAAAGGTCCAGATCAAACACGGATCATGCTCTTTGGAATGTTTTCCCTTTTATTGCACTGTTATAGTTAAGCCTGCTCTTCTTTGGCTTTCACTTCACGGAAGATGCACACGGTATAGATACTGACAGCATTTTGGTAACATCTTTCTTCGTGTCTCTCTCAACTTCTTGATTTTATGTCAGTCTCCAAAACAGAAACCCCACCACTGAGTGAGTTGTGTGATGATTTTCTTCAGAGGGCCATCTCTGAGAGGATTACTAGTTTATCTCTTTTATTTAAAAAAAAACAAACACCACAAACTTGATCTATTTGATTACTCAATGTTTGGTTTTCAAAATGACAGCTCCCGGGTATCTTAAAGAAATCCATCATGCAACAGAGAAGGAATATAATAGAATGGTTTGGGAAGAAGAAAATACCATGAGAGAGAAACGTAACATACAATACATTTGGTGTGAACTTTTCCCAGAAGATTGTTTCAGCCTCATAGTTCACTTACAACCAGAGTACAGTGATGCTGGGCAGACTGCCAGTGCTTGTTATTGTTGTGCTGTGTGAGCCAGTTCCCTGGTGAAGAAAGAAACAGAGAGAGAGAGAGACTTTTCTTTGCTTTCCATAACTGTCCCGCACGCTCCTCTCTACTGTCTCAGAGCACCCTCCTGTTCTCCATATCAGGGTGTTGTGATACATGCAGACTCATAGATTCATAGATTCATAGATACATTAGATTGGAAAGGACCTACAAGATCATCTAGTCCAACCATCCTCCTACCACCATCCCTACCCACTAAGCTACTAAATCAAATCATGTCAGAGTTTCAGCCAACAGCTCTGACAGTCAAAGGGTAAGGCACCCTGTGACATGCATAGTGAGGCAGAGTAGCACCTTGTCCTCACAACAGGGGTATCTGGAAGGGAAGGGAAGCATTCCTAGGAGGGGTGCAAGGCTAAGTTGAATGTCTACTCTGAGTTTTGCAGTCAGGGTGGCTCAGGCTTAGAACCATGCTACAGATACCAAGGAGGCTTCCAGTTGCTCAGAGCACTGCCTGAGCTCCTTCATGCAAGCCTGAAAAGCAGTGCACAGATACAGAGGAGTTAATGGCTCACAGTCTGGCCATGAACATATAGCAAAATCAAGTATGGATGGAGGACGCCTCCCACATTCTTGTATCTATATTCTACCTGGAAACCCATCCAAGAACATTTCAAAATCAGCAAACATGGAATGGGGTTGTTTTTACTCCCCTTCCCTCCACATCCACACACCTCCTCTTCATGCTCGTATATTGCCTTGAACCCTGAAACTGCAGTGCTCTCTGGCAAGCACTTGCACAGCCTCCATCAGAAGCATGCTGGGCTCCCAAATGTGATAAAAAGCTGATAAAAATGATCTGAGCGTTAAGACAGCCTCAGTGGAAGAATGTTCAGCTAAATAGTTACCATCTGTCCCTCCAAGTAAGCACGTCCTTGTTCTGCCCTGGTCTGACCAGCATGAGCTGTTGCTTTTGTGGTGCAGTCCATGTGTGGACTGACCATTGTTCCCAGGACCTGGGGTTATTGTTTATGCAATGGAGACTTTATGAGAAACAGTTTCAGTTGCGGATTAAAGACTGGTAATGAAAACAACATTTTTGCCTAATACAGAAAAGTGATGCACTGGAGCTCAGCTGAACAGTCATGTTAGCCTGCACAGCATGTTTCTTTAGGGAAGCCAAAGAGGAAAGCAATCTTGAAGAACTAAAAGCAGCATACAAATCACCAAGAGACTTTTAATGTCAATAATGAATAGTGAAAATATTTTCCAAGGGACATGGGCAGTTAGTGCAGAGGACTGACATCCAAGTTTTTGAATGCATCTTCTTTACCTCCTCATAGACACACGTGGTGGAACAGATCTTAGAGGGGGCTGATACTACAGACTATTGATGCAGAGGAAAGAGGTTAAAGACAAGGATCAGAGGAACTAGCTTTCTTTGAGAACAACTGAACAAAATCTGGGACTGTCCATATTTATGTGAGAATCCAGTCTGCCTAGAGTCCTGCACAGCCCCAAGAACAGAGGTGTGACACACTTCTCTGGGGAAGATCAGGTGGGGACACATGCAGTGGGACAGTGGCACACTTCAGCGAGCCTAAGCAGCATCATACTAGCTAGTCAAAGTGAAGCTGAGAGTATCTGAAGGCCTGGGTCTCCTGTGTCTACTTGAGCTATATGTTGTAGTTGTGTCTGTCTCTAGTCCTGTCTTTGGTGTTGCCTCTTGGATGGCCCTTGTACCTATGTTGTAGAAGACTTGCTCTCTGGCTGTCTCCCTCAAACCTGTGTTGTAGTTCTTCTTCAGTCCTGCCTTAGGTCCTTTCTCTTTTCATCCTGACTGGAACCCCTGGAGAGTCCATGGACCTGATCAAGCTCAGGCCACATCTGGGGCTGTTGATAGCCCATACTATCTGTTCTTCCTGCTGCAGGCAGGCCCTATGGGATCATACCTTGCTGGCTAGGGTGCTGCTTGTGCTGAGCCACCCTCAGCTCCCAGCTCACATTCCCTCAGGGAGAAACCCTGCTCTTGCAGCTTCCTCAACAGTATCATAGCCTCTATAGTAGTCATAAGATAATATCATGTGAACTCTAGCAAGCAGTCACACAATGCAGAAGGGTGTTATCCTATTGTTTGTTGGCAATGGGGGTCAAAGAGCCTGTAGGCAGAGAAGCAGGCAGCAGGAGTGTCCTTTCCATCATCCGTTGTAGCAGCCATAATGTACAACAGCTGCTCCTTGGCTGGGGAAAGGCTGATTGTCAGGATAAGGGAGGTCAGGGTCAACTTTTTGCCTGTGCAGTTACTGTTGTCTGTGGTCTAACTGAGGGAGTGGGAAACACTTCAGTGTTCTGAAACTCTAGGCCAGCAGCAAATTACCAAAAGTGTCCTGAAGAACAGAGTAACAGCTGGAGTGCTGCTTACACATTTGTGCCAGACAGTGCTTCATAGAATCACAAAATATTCTGAGCTGGAAGGATAGTTAAAATCTCACATGGCACCTCACCATCTCAGCTTCTGTAAAGGTCAGAAATATCCTTTTCTTTGAGCAAAAGTTTTGTTGAAGAGGATAGCCAAGCTCAAATCGACTCTTTGTTCTTATTCATCGTTAGTGAATTTTGGGCTTTAGTAACTGAAGATGAGGGCAGTGTAAGATGAGATGGTGTAAGAAGCTGAGATCTCAGGAAAAAGACAAGATTTCTATCGTTCCATGCCTCAATATCTGCAATGGTCCCACGGACCCCCCAAGAAGAGGCTGTCAGCACTGCAAGGGATTCTGAAAGCTTTTGATGCTTTACTTGAAAAGGTGCAACTTTTGTATGGTCATTGTGCATTTCCGTATTCCTTTTTCTCTTAATTACTTTTAGTTCAAAAGTGAATCCATCAACTTGGAGATGTGCTCTTAACAAAACCTAGAGAAGTAGCAGTACAGAGGCTTCATGCAGGGAAGAGCAGCCAGAAAGGATCTTCACATGCAGTGCATCCTGCAGTCCCACAGCTAGAAACACTTACAAGACTGGACATAAAACCAGCTGTCTAGGAAGTATGTGAGATCCTCATTATGGCAAACAAGAAAAATCAAGAATATTATTAAAAGTAGTAGAATTTACAAGTGTATAATATGGAGGCCTGTATTTTAGAAGCATATTCCATGAAGCAAAGAATTTTCCCTGTATTTCTGAATCAGAACGAGTTTCTGGTATACAAATACAAGAAGGAAGTTCAGAAGTCAAATTGTTGAAATTTCTGTTTTTTTTATATTTCTTTCCCACTTCTGTGGCAGAAGACAACATACACAAATAGCTTACAAGCAGGTTGAGGGATGGTGGCCACTGATTTGCACACAAAGGGATGCAGTGCTTAGAAAAGTGGAGAGAGTTTTCTGGGTGGCTGCACAGTAGTACTAAAAGACTGTGCTTTATAAAGTACATGTATAACAGTGATATTATTCAGAACGGTACTTGCTGTAGTGCTTGTTATGCCATCTTCTGATTAAAGTTTAAAAGCACTTCGATCTTGGGTTAGGGGCAGAAGCTGAAGCCTACCAAGTGGCTGACTCTTTGTACAAGAAACTAAAGTCAAAGGATAGCCTATCAAGAAGTAAAATTCTGCTCAGTTATTTGAAATTTTCAAGATCAGACCCTAGTAAAAGCATTTCTTTTTGTTGTACTTGGGTGACATGAAACTTTTGATGGCTGTTTCAGTTTAGCCTTTATGAGTTGGTGAGAAGGGCTGATCCTAGGACCTGGTCTATTTTCACTGCATGTGTTATGCAGATTTCCTTAAAAAGGAATCTTATGCCTTAGCCAGGAAGATAAATAATGAGAAAACATCTGCTATTTAAGCTCTGGACTGACCTATAAATCTTAATGACGGATGCAATACCAGGAGCAGAAATCATCTACAGACTGCAAAATACTCACACTCTCCCTTTCTGGTTAATTTTTATTTTTTATTTATTTTTAATGTATTTTTTAACAATGTTGTTGTCATTACTTTAATTTCTGGTAATTTGAAAGCTCACAGTTTTTTATTTTCCTTCTGACTTTTTCATTATAAGCGATAGGAGATGCTGAGTGGAGGGCATGGCAACTGTAATAACACAAGAAGGATGGAACAGACAGATTCTACAAGAAGCTGACAGGCAGAGAATAATGACAGAATGGATAGCTAATAGGATGATTTACTCTTGAGAAGCTCTGGAGAGTGGAATGCTTCTATGCCTGTTTATTTCAACCTCACGTGATGGAGAAGAAAGGAGTTTACTTAATTGCTTTAATCCTTTGCTGCATTTTCTCCTACCAGGGGATGAGAATGTGCTTCTTTCCTCAGCGCTTCTTTGTGGCCTGTCTCCAAAAGACAAGATTCCTCCAAAGAGTAACAAGAGACCTCTCTCCTTTTGCCTACAGAGCTGCACCATAAAGGGCCCAAAACAGCTGCACTTGTGATGATCAAAGAGTTAAAGATGCTAAAATACAAAATGCCATGGAGAATGTCAAGTTCAGAATTCAGAGAAGGAGCTTAGTGTGGGGCATGGCTTACCTGTAGCATGAGCAGAGATAAGGAAACTCTCGCATTTAGTCGAGATGTTGAATAGAACTGGAGGGCCTCTCACACAGCAAGTCATTCTGTTATCTTTGTTTATTGCAAGGTCAGGCTAATTTTATTCTGCATTTCTTGTTGCTTTAATCTAAACATTGGAAGAGGAGATGTTGGGGTGAAAGTCTCAGGAGATCATGAGCAGCATACGGACCATATCTCTTGGTAAATCGTGGAACTATCCCTTTCAAATAGGCAGGGATGGAGTATTTCTTATACTGAAGCTGTCAAGGGATCCGTGCATCCCATGAGTCAGTATTCTTCATCTATAATTTCAAAGATAGGTCAGTGGATATGGAAATCAGTCTACAGAAATTAATTCACTTACCTGTCTCTGGCTGGGACAGGTGGTACAAGTAAGCTGGGCTGGAAATTCAGCTCTCCTTTGGGAGTGGTTTTCTCTGGGCAGAAATTACCCCATTCTGAATTACTCTAGGGACACAACTGTAGTGCTGGAGTGGCTGGACTGGCAGTGTTCAAGCACACAACCAGACTGCAAATAAGGTAATGTTCATTGGTTGATACAGCAATGGAGGGAGGGAGGGAGGGAGGGCTAAAATTAAACACATGGTGATACTCTTGTTTTGTTTTGTTTTGTTTTGTTTTCCTATGCCCTGAATACCATCTGCTTGAAAAGCAGGTGAATCCAAGTGTTACTCTGAAGGGCTCTTCTTATTAGGTTGAGATTTTCATAAAGTGGAGCAAAGAATTTTGTCTAAAACACAAATGGGAGTCTAATAAGTAAATGTAAAAGAGACTGCAAACTGATGGGTGCTCAGAAGAGGGTGAATGAGTTTGACTGAGATCTGGAGTAAAGCAGTCCTGTGCTCTTTCAATTACAGGTTTAAGACTGCCACAATTGACAGATTAAAGGTGTTCACCATAATCCAAATTATACTTTCCCCAGTCAAATTGACCATTGTGTCAGCTTCAATTTGTTCAGATATGTCACCCACAGTGACTGACTGGACTGATTCACTTGCACACTCTTTGACAAGGTCCTTGTTTTGTGTTCACTCCTTGCTATTTCCTTGCTATTTCCCTTGTCAGACAGATACTCCAGAGGCATTTCCATTATCTTCCATGTAGCTGTACCTCAGAAATGTAGTGGACTGGAAAGAAAAATCCTCAGGCCAATTATTCTGACATAAACTCTACTTATCAGGAAGCACTAGAATATGAAGCGTTAAGTTAAAATAGCTCAAAAATAGAGTGTGCACATGCACATATATTTACAACCCAGACGTATACCTAAGTAATGCTCTGCTCAGAGACTCCACTGTGACTGCAAATGGATGAGCACTTTTAAATAAGAAGCAACCCAAACATTGCCTCAAAGTCCAAATTGAAAGTCTCTCTCAGAACGGAAGAGTTCTAATGTAAAGCAAAACCAACAAATAACTTGCGCAGTTTTGCCCTGTCTCATCTTTGTTAGAAGCAAACACAGCAAACTGCTTGGAAGTTACCCAGTATTCTTTCAGGCTCTCCGAAAAAGGAACCAAACTTAAGCCATGTTTACCCATTTGAGAGGCATGCTGCTGCCGATGCAGCAACACCTTCCTGTATTAGGAAGTGAAGAAGAGACAAGTTTCATTTCTGACATGCACTGAAGGAAATTAAGATATTGTCTCATAAGTGATATAAAGTGAAGATTTAGCCAAATTCATCAGGTGGGTGCTCCATTGACATCCTACTGAAGAACGTTCCCATTGGGAGTTTTGGGAGTCTGGAGAGACCTTCGTTGGTGTATCCTAACCTTCCTCAGAAGAACAGGCAGGCGTGCAGGGAGACGCACAGTAACATGTGGAAGGATAGCAAGGTGAGAAGGTGCAGTGGCTCCACTGGAGCCATCAAACTCAAGGCAGTGCAAAAGGGATGAATTTGGTTGAACTTCACATTACAAAAAAAGGGAAAAAAGCACTAGTCAATTCTGCATACTATCAGTACATGGTGAAATGACTGACTCTCAAGGCCCCAGTAACATCCTTGCTGAAGTTTCACTTGAATCTTATTTCAAGGTAGATGCATACATAATTAATGTCACTGTCCTCTCAGATTTTTCTGCATCTCTGACGGTCTTTTGTTATTTTTTTGTGTGTGTCATTCTACACTTTGAAGTAGACATAAAAATGAAATATTTTTCATCAGGTTACAAGCACATAAAAATATCCAGTGTTATCTATCTCTGTAATCCATCTGTCACAATGTCACACACAGCCATTACTGTAGTTTCCAGATATTGCAATAGATAACATTTAAAAGAGATACTACAGCCAAAACAAACGTTGCTTGCCTATCCACCAATAAGGGTTCATGGCTGATTTTGAATTCTCTAAGCCTGAAGGAGGTTTTTTTTCCTCTGCTTGCAGTAGCAGTGTTGAGTGGGGTGCAGACACAGGTTCTGTGTAGGTAGCAGGACAGTCACATGCTACAGAGGACTTACAAAGCAGTACATTAAGAAATGAGTTGAGCGCTAGAAAGTCCAATTGCTGGATTTTGTTTGGTACTTCCAGATCCTATTTATTTATTTATTTATTTAGAAGTTTTGAATTACAGAGAATGAGGGAAGAATGAACTCTTTTTATTGTGGCTTTTTAAGCAATTCTAACACCTTAGAGAATTGGTGTAGATGTTTGAACTTTGGCATACACTACCCCCAGACATACCTATGCCTTAGTGTTTTAAGTAGCCATCATGAAAGAGATATGAAAAGGGAAGCATAAGAGCAGAGCAGTACCTGGCATTGGCTGTTCGTCTAACATCAGATAGTCCAAAATATGTGTCTCATACACACCCCTTAGTATTCATGTACAGCAGCAGAATTTGTTTTTAGTGACTAATTTTCCAATTTCTTCCTAGTAATGGCTCACATTCCATGGAGGTAACGTGGGAACAATTCCTACTGTCTTCATCTCTTTGAGTACGCTTGCGGTTCTTGTGCAGAAAGTAGGCTGAGTGGCCACTTTTCATTAAGATGTATGTGATGCAGTCTGTGAAGTCTTGGAGCAGCTACCTTGTCTGTTTATTGTCTGTGAAATAAAAAGGTGCTGCTGAAAATGTTTATGTGACTCAGGGTTCAGTTTTCATGGAGATGAGCTCAGTCTGTCACTCCCACTTTAATCTGGAAGTGAGAGATTTTTTTTGGTAAGCTACTAAGGCATGCAAAGCAAGAAAGCAGAAACTAAGAGGGACCGCAGAGGTGAGTTTGTTGAGTCAGTACTGGTTAGTAACAGTTTGAAGCTGAGAAGCAAAGGCATCAGAGATTCAGCAGGGAAAGAAAGCAGAAAAACATCATTGACTTGACAAGATTGAGAAACCCTAAGAGAAGAGGCAGAGGGGAAGAAGGCAGGACTGGGGATCAGCCTGTTCTGAGCAGAAACAGAGGTTGATGCGTCTCTGCATGATTGACAGCACTTTGGCCAGCAGAGACTCACAAGGTGACTGCCCTGTGGATACTGAGCATATGAATGCTTAGCCTAATAATGTTAGCTCTGGCCCACCGCTGCTTGTGGTAGTCATAAATATGAACAATTTGGGGTTTCTACAATCCTGCTTTTGGGCCTCTATGCCCAATAAAAATGGCCAGAACACGAGGGTTATATTTAATGTGATCTCTTTCATTGTGCAAAATGCAGTATCGGCTTTGATTAATTCCTCCTTGTATTAGAGAATATCTGTTTGAAGAAAAAAAATTCTCCCCTGATTGAAAAGTTTTATGGTGATGTATACTCTATCAGCCCTTGGCAAATAATTCTGATGGTTAATTATCCTGAATGTTAAAAATCTGAATGTAAACTTTACTCTGAATTTGACTGCTATCAACTTCCTGCCACATAATATTATTATTAGGTGTTTACTGAACTGAAAAGCCCACTCATCATCAGGTTTTTGGTGCCTGTTTTAATGGTGAACATGTCATTTGCCTTCTCCGAGATAAGCGATGAGCTGCTTGATCCTCTCATCTTCATGTGTCCTGAGCCACTAACTGGATCTTTTCTGAATGCTCTCCAGTTCTTCAACACTCAGAAATATGCACAGTGCTGAGAGATCACAGAATCACAGAACTGTAGGGGTTGGAAGGGACCTCCAGAGATCATCGAGTCCAACCCCCTGCCAAAGCAGCTCCCTAGCCCAGGTTGCACAGGTAGGCATCCAGGCAGGTCTTGAACATCTCCAGAGAAGGAGGCTCCACCACCTCTCTGTGCAGCCTGTGCCAGTGCTCCGTCACTGCACTGTGCAGAAGTTCCCACACACATTTGTGCAGAACTTCCAATGCCTCAGTTTGTGGCCATTTCCCCTTGCCCTATCACCACACACTGCTGAGAAGAATTCAGCATCATCCCTTTGCCTCCTGCTCCTTAGATCACATCACTAGAGAATGCACAGGAGACCCAGCAGCGGCAGTAGAAGCAGAATTTCCTGTTAACATAACTGAGCACTGCATGGCTGAAGCATCGCCCTGAGGATTTATGTCCAGAAAGCCACCTGCTTTGTCACCTAACACAGCTCTGGGCACTGATTAGTGGAGTAGCCTGTGTACTCCACCAGTGTGAAGAATCCTTTGCTGGTATCCACAGAGATGTTGTTTGTTTGCACATGGTTTAGCAAGTACCCCAGACTTTTGATTTGCGATCTTTATTACTCCCACTGACTCTTTCTGTCAGTATGGATTTAGTCTGCAATGCAGTTATGTTTCCATCCATGTCACTGATAAATGTTGGGTAGCAGAAAGGCAAGAAAGAATTTGGAGCTCACTCAAGTCTCACCTCCTTGACTGATGTCACTGCTTTAATTCTTTCTGAAGTTACTCTCATAGCACGCTGTTCTCTGCTTACCTGGGGTTCACAAATCAAAAAAAAAGCCACATCTCTCGAAGCCTGCTCCATTAAACTTGGAGTCATGACAGTGCCCAGATAGGACAGTTCAAGCAATGCAGTGTGCTAAGTTAGAAATCCTACCAACATGTTAACACTGGGTCTGCTAGCTCTCACCTCTGTGATACTGTTGCTTCAGCTCTTACATCGAAATAGGGCTGAAAACTAATCCATGAAGACTGGCACTTGTAATTCGTCACTCAGTGGACATTATCCTTGCTGGTGCCAACAGATTCAGTTAAAAGTTGCCTACTTATGTACATGGGGCAAAGAGCAAATTAAAGAGTAATGTTTTCAGACTTTACTTCCCTATGTCTCTTCTTGCAACATCTATATTGCCACAATGTTAATTGTAAAACCAGGATATACAAATGTGAAAATTACTCCTTTAAACAAGAAAACAGTATAGCAGACAATGAAGGAAAGTGCAGAGGACTTAATGTGTATCATACAGGGAATACATTCTATTAACTAAATACAAACATATTTTCTTTGGTTTCGTCCTTTGGAATGAGAATGAATGGGCAGATCAACAGAAAAGGGAGCCCCAGGTGAAGCCACACTTAAATCTGTAGAGTTACACCAGGGATACATTTGGCTGATTCTTTTGCTAGAGGCTGAATGAAAACTTTAATACAGAGTTTCTGCATGTGTGAAGTGCATGCCAAGACAAATGCAACATGCTAAATGGAACCTCCTGATTTATTTAAATTAAAAATACTCTACAAGAAAACTGTGTGTAATTGGAGTGGAATGGATCCAGACTAGAATCGTCTGTTTCGTGTCTCCAGAGTGTCTGAGGGAGGAGCAGTATCTTACTTGTAAACCTAAGCAAAGTAGAATATGCAGATAGCAGATAATTTCTTGAAACTGCTAAGATCCAGCAAGGGACTTGGAGCTCTTTAAAAGACAAAGGCTGTAATCAGATGTAAAATAGTAGTTTTGGCTGCAGCTGATATGGACTAATGGATTATCAAATGCAGCCTGTTTTCATCTGTTCATGAGTTACCTTACTCACTGGCACGTGGTGATACCCCAAGCCCTCCACCTTTCTGCCTGTCCCAGCTTGCAAAACCATTTAAGCTGCGAAAGTCTTTTGCTGCTCAGAGATCTATCTCACATCAGAGGTGTAGGGAGTTTCTCAAGCTCTATAGTTCCTGGCCTTCAGTACTCGCTATGTCCAACCAAGCAGGTGCTCCCAGAATGTATCTAACTTAAACTGCTGGGAAATTGCTGGGAGGAGGAAAGGGGAGAAGTGTTTGTGCATCCAGTAACTTCAGACATGGAAGACCCAATTTTGAAGGAACACTACAAGGAAATGTAGTGCTCCCATGTGCACCGTTGGAAATGGTACAAATAAGTTTCCTCAACACATGAAGAAGCAGTTCTACTTAGCATGAAATAATTATGCAAATGCTTCTAAGATGAGGTCAGTGTAATCATGAAAGCTAATTCCCATATTAACAGTGCATCAGATACATTGAGTGTCTACAGCTCCCAAGAAGGAGGAAATTGAATAAAAATCCTCAGCAGTTCTCAGCCTCGATGGCTCGCTATCAAGAATAACAGGACTACTTTGTATCCTGAAACATATTCAGAGCTGTTTTCAGACTGCTTTAATTTTAAGGGGCTGTCTGTGATAGGAAACAACCAGCAAGAGGAGAATGAGAAAGTCCTCAGACCCCTGGATTCAGGTTGTCTTGCATGTTGAGAAGTGTGATGCTGCTGCACATGTTTTAATGGAGGAGTTACCTTGGTTGTTTATGCATTGTAGTTTTCCTCTGTCTGATGGAAGCACCTCCTAAAAGAGCAAGATGGAGTGACAGCCCTTGTGTAAATGCACTGGAATGGAAAAATGTTGTCTGGTCTATAAAAAGAATTCAAGGTGAGATTTCCAAATCTAGTTTTAGAAAGTTGATATGGTTCTCACTTGATTCTGATAGAAAAAGATATCCAGACTGAACCCATCTGAAAATGCCTCCATTTTCAGGGAGATTTAAACTCAATCTATTTTGTATTTTTCAGCTGATTAAGCACTCCAGAAAACGTCATGAGTATAAATAAATAAATAAATAAATAATAAAATAAAATAAAATAAAATAAAATAAAATAAAATAAAATAAAATAAAATAAAATAAAAGTGCTAATCAACTGCATCAGAGAGTTTGACTTCAGCAGCCTTGCATTAAACTATCTTGAGGCTTTGTACATGGCTTCCTGAAGAAGTTGTCTCCTACTAGATTGAGCTATATGAAAAATATTAGATAGCCTTAGTGATATCGAATCCAAATGCCTTGGGGCAGTATAAATAGCCTGACTTTGATGACCTGAAGTTTGAATGCTGACATGTTCTTTCACAGCTTGATCCAGTGACCGCAGAAGTCAGACAGAAAAAATTTCTGATGACTCCAACAGGTCTTGACTCAGGCTTTTAATATTGCTTTTTTTCTACCCTATTTAATGTCTGGCCTCATACAGATCTGTTCCTGTAACAAAAGTCCTAGGGAATCTCATTTTGGACAGTTCCTGACTTATGCCTCATTTCTTAGAAATAGCAAGGTCATTTGGTAGCACTGTTGAACCCAAAGCCTGAAGACTTGTGAGTATGCACCTTCTGCAGACGTATACGTGTCTAGACAATTAGGTTCTATAGAGTTCATAGGGTTTTTTTTGTTTTTTGGTTTTTTTTTTGGCGAATACTGAAGAACTGTAGTGAGTACTTCCAGGTTTTTTTTTTGTAAGACATGCATATCTCTTTTTGAGAGAGTTATGCAAATGTTAAAATACCAAGGAATATTAAGTGGTGCAGAATCAGGCCACACTCATCCACTGGAAAAATAAAAACAAAAACAAAAACATTGAAGCCCAGCAGTTAATATGCTGTACCAAGTCCCTGGAGTTGTGTACGAGGACTGCTCCAAAAGTAATGTCTCCTGTTTTATTATGTTGGCCCATGATGACAGAGGCAGATGGTGACATGGCGGCAGAAGCTGAACCTTCCCACCAATAGTCCATTACATTTTGTCACCATCTGACAGATGGCAGCAGAGGGGCAGTCTGACAGAACAGTGTCTGACATGGAAGTGTGGATGAAGTAAAGTGTGTCATAGCATGCAGAAAAAATGGCTCCCATTTACATTCACTGATACTTGCTGAACATTGATGTTGATCAAACAGTGGATGTGAACACAGTGAGGCAGTGGGGGTGCACTTCAGCAGCAGTGACAGTAATGTGAAAAACGAGCCATGCTCTGGACTGCTGTGCACAGATGTCACACCATGAAATGAAGACCATCTCAATCGACTCATTTGTGTGAGGTAACTAATGGTAGTGACTATGTTGAAAAATAGTATTTTTGTAACTGGAGAATTTACTTTATCAAATGGTGCTATTGTGCTCTTTGTAACTATTGTTGTTTCCATGGAAATAAATAAGAGGCATTACTTTCAGAGCAATCTACGTACTTGATTTCAGTGTCGCCCTGCAAAGTGCACTACATGAATTGTTACAACTCTGCCAGCCTGAATTTCCTTTTCATAAAGGAAGAGGATGATAATTCCATCACAAAACATTTGGTAGGTGCTTATGTTGTTTGATTAGGACCAGTTTGCTTATTATTGCCCAGAGAGCAAGAAAAAAAAGAAATGAGAATTTTTTAGACAGTGCATTTAATTTGTTGATGGCGAGTTTTGCATTGGTAGTATAACAAATGAAAAACCACTGCTCTCTTTGAACCTCACTTTCTTCCAACTTACGGAGTTTTTCAGATTCACATTGCACCACTGATAGTGGAGGGAGGGGGCAGAAGGGAGAAGTAATGATTTTGGCAGCAACATCATTGTGATTTACTAAAATAGCAGCTCAGCAAATCTGGTTTCTCAAATATCTTGTGTTTTGTTAATTACTGACAGCTTTGTTTTGAACTGAACGTGAAACAATGTGAAGAAATGGGCAAGCATGGCCCCTGACTCACCACTGCCTGGCTGAGCTCGGCAGGTGGGAGCAAGCTCTCTCCAAGAAGGGGCCCAAGCAGCACTCACTGCCCCAGTTCTTCTGGCATGATGCTCTGCAGATGGATGCAAGAGAAGAAGTCCTGGGACCTGGCCATGAGGTTCCCCAAAGGGGCTCTTTCTACCCTGGACTTCTGGTCCTACAGGAACATGGAAATCTGGCCAAAAAAGGGATGTGAAGCAGGGTGTACAGCCCATGAGGTTTCCTATGAGGTACCCTTTTACCAGCCATAGTTTGCTGTGGGCAAAGATGAAGTGTGGGACAGCTTTGGGGAACTGCAGGCTTCAGATCTGTCCTGTGAGGAGGCATGAGGGGATCTAGCTGTTGTAGATCACCAGTGACTGGAGGCATCCCGGCAGGGGACAGTGTATTTATCTGGAAATCCATTTTTGGGGTTGGTGGAGCCGGGTCACTTTGTCGATGTTTACTTTAAACTAAAAGACCACATGTTGTACGAAGTAGCCAAGTGCAAGACGCATATCTGAGGGTAAGTGGAGTCAGAGTGAGCACACTCCTCTCGCATTTGGCATTCCCTGCCTACGTGGGAATTCACGCATACTTGGATCTCCATGTACTTCAGGTGTTGTTTAGCCCACCTGAGTCAGCCAGTACAGGGTGTGCACAAAGTGGGAGCAAGCTTGAGAGCTACACTTCAGGCAGAGGTCTTTTGGGCAGAAATTTGGGAGCTTTGTGTAGGTGTGGGTACTTATTCTGCAGCTCCTGCCTAGTTCTCCTAGTGACCATGACAGAACCTTGGTACCAGAACCTGGGAAAGTTCAAAGCTGGAAGTGATAATTTTGCACGATTACGCTCATGTAACTAAGATATTCAGTGCTCCAGGAGATCTCAGGGGCTCAGAACAAAGCAGACACTTTGCTTTTAAAGACCTCAGCCAGATAAAAATATTTTTTCAGCCAGGTTAATAAATTTGACAAAAAGCAAGAGAAATTCTACAATTTCAGGGCTCATACCTATTTTAACGAAAGGGTATTTGGATTAAAATATCTGTGGGAAATGGTTCCAGAGAATGCTTATGCAGTGACAAGATACTGGACTAGCAAGACTGTTGGCTGTCTAGAGCCATTCCTGCATAAATGTGCTCCTAATGATCCCACAGTGACTTATTTTTGACCTATGTTTATTTTCTTGGGTAAATGTCACGTCCGTTTTTTGTCTCTTTATTACCACTAGTTCACCAGGCTCTGCGCGTGTGTTTGTGTATGCATAACACATAGACATAATTACACATAAGTCCTTTGGTGTCACTTTTCCCAGAGCAGTGTAACACTTGGCATATGAAATGAATTTGTATAGAAATAAAGCCACAGAGGTTTTGTTTTTTTTTTCTTTTCCCAACCATTTTTTTCCTTTTTACTAATACATAAAAGAAGTGGAAATAGCAAGTCAGGATATATCTGTAATCATATGGCATGTGAAGAAATTCCATTTCAGAAAAAAAAAAGCTGTGTTTTTTGTCTGTGTGCAGGAGGAAGCCTGCAAACTAGTACAGCACACATCAGAGATCCAGCATTTGTGACTGATAAAGTGTTCTACGAAGCAGCAGCATCTCGGCCCCGGTTTGTCAAAGCTGTTTTTGCAACTGTCCTTCCAGTGAAGTTAACTGTAGCTAAGGACATGCCCTGGGAAATCAAGCCTAAAGCAGTGCGTTGGGAATGCAGGCTGCTAACTTCAGCTCTGCCACTAACTCACTGCTTGACCTTGAGCACATCAGAAGGCGGATAGGAGTCCAAGAGCGATTTGGGGCTGCTTTTCCTTCATTGGGTTATCCTTCTTTAACTAGCATGTGCTTGTCCTATTACCCATCAGGATCTCGTTTGCGCAGCCTAAAACAAAGAGAAAAAGGGGATCCTGAATTGCAAATTCCAAGCTGCAGTCCCAGAAACCTTGCTGACAGGCTTCTTCTTTCTTATGCAGTACACAGGAGAAAGCATGGCTCTCTGGAGAGAGATTTTTCTGGGTGAAGCCCTGAATAATGTTTCTGCTTCCAGCACCCCCCTCCCCATCCCACAGCCTGTCTCCTGGCCCTGTACCCCTGTGTATTGAGGCAAGGCAGCTCTCCTGTCCTGCAGGTGGAGAAATCCCCTTGGTCTGACCTCGGTGGATCCTCCAGGCCCAGCCCCTGTCCCATGGCTGCTCCCCAGCACAGAACTCATTTCTGGGGCAGGTCAGTGCCTTGGCCTCCACACAATGCAGCTGTACATGAAGAAGAAAGGGATGTAAGAAGGAAAGAAAAGAACCCAAATGATGGGATTAAAGAAGGGAAAAACATTTCAGGAGTGCTAAGTACAAAGGGAGTTAAAAAAGGAAAGGGAGAAATACTTGAATAGCATTGAATATTTGAATTTCTTTTGTTTGAGATATTTTTTTATGCCTCTTGGAAACGTGGAGATTTTTTTTCTTATTGTTGTGTATACATTTTTCCAATTAGAAGAATCTCCTCTATATATTTAGCACTATTTAGAGGGAAATAGGAAGATAAGGCTGCAGAGGAATGCTTCAGGCTAAAGTTAGGTTCTCCAAACTGGCTTTTGTTGTGCCAATGTGAATCGCTTAATAATTCATATTTCAGAATACATTAATGCAAATGATAATTTTAGCTCGCTATTGAATTTTTAAATATGCAATACAAGCAATTTATGTTTCTGTTCATTTTCCCAGGTAAAACTGTTTAGACATTTCTAACATATGCTTGGTTTCACTCATCATATATCATCCCATTGTTTTAATATGGGGTAATTAAAAATTAGGAGCATTGCAAATAATACATAGAGCCCCTGTGTTCACAGAAAAATAACATGGAACTGATATTCAGCCTTGCACACTGAACGGGAGAGTTATTTCAGTCATGCTGCAGCAATAAAATACTGGTGTTCAGTGTTTGTACAGATAATCTAAATCTAAATAGTAATTACTGTGATTAATCTGTATCCCTTTCTTTAACTTTTTTTTTTTTTTTCTGGAAAGTTTTTTTAGAGTTACAAATAGTATTTGGTGGAGGAAGGACAAATGTGCAGCTCCTCTCCTGCTGAGCTGGCTAGACAATTAGAAGACTGCGAATCAGAGGTGATTGTGGATTTGCTTTCTTTTTTTCCTTCTGGAAACTGACGGTCAGCTCCAACTCCACTTCTCAGAAACCTGCGGGGAGCACAAGTGGCCAACAAATGGGCTGGATCCACAGAGCTCACCGTGGGCTTTGCCCAGGGAGGATAAGGAGCTCTGTGCACCCCGCGTGCCTGAGAGCCCCCTGGGATCCCCACTGGCAGTGGTAGGGCAGGATCCTGTCCTCCCTGCACAAATGGTGATGGCCTAGGAGTATGATATGTGGTGGGGAAGCATTTACAGGAGCAGCTGGGGACAAGGGATGCAGCACCTTGCAGAATCTTGCTCTTCCATCAGTAGTGCATGCATCCTCAGGGACACGTTGCTGAGAAGTGAAGTGTCCACATGAAGGGCCACAGGGTGAGGAGGACATCCTGAGGCCTTGCTGTCACTTTACTCTTCCTTCAAGTCCTCTTCCCCACCACTCTAACAGTGACTCTGAGCTCTGGCGTGCTTGTAGGGATGACAACTTGACTCTCACTGCTTTCAAAAGATCATATAACTTCCCCTCAGCCAATGAGGGCCAAGAGCCCAACTTCCACACCTCTTCTCCACTCCTGAAGGAGACGATCCCCCACTCTTCCCATTTTTATCTCCAGGGCAACAGAAATAAAGCAACCTTTTTAGGTTGCTTTCCATCTCTTTCTGGAATGGAAACCCAACCTTTACCAGTGATAACACCAAAATGCTTCCCACAAACACCTTCTAGCCCCTGGCTTCCACTTGGTCATGACTGCTCAGCTGAGATAAAGTGGGAGCATTTCCTAGATACGAGATCTACAGGAGATATGACCCATCTCACGGCTGGACCTATCCCTGAGCTCCCATATGCAAATCTCATCCTGTACTTAATCAAATATCATCCATCCGGGGTTGTGGGGGGAAGAAAAATGACGGTGCTATTAGAAAGGAAATGGTAATGAGAAGAAAAGAGATATTAAGGAACCAAAATAATTTGTTACAAATTAATATTACAATCTGGGGATATAAATATGTCTGCTTATTGGAACACACATACTCCCCCTTAAACCATTGCTAGGAGCATAAAACTTCCCACTACATGCTGTATTGGTCAATGTATCTCCATAAGAAGGTGCTTTGTATCTCTGAGGTAGCATAAGAGCCATTAGATGTGGGTGTTGCTATGGTAACTGCTCTTTTTTTTTTAATTGAATAGCATAGTAAGTAGTCTTGTAAAACCCACGAACCCGTAACTTGCTGGTGCCCCGAGGCAGCATTAATGCAAGCACCTTTTCTTTGTCTTATTTCCTTCCCACAGAGATGCAGGTATCTGAGCACAAGCTATGCTCGTGCAAGGCTAGTAACTGTGCCAGGAGAACATGTCCAACTGCCTCTTAATAAAAGGATGATAAAGAGAAGGCCAGGTAAGATATACCAGATTTATTCCAAGACAGTTTGTGTACCATGGGGTTAGGTAGATAGAAGATTCCCCACATTTTGCAGCTGAGAAGGGTATCCAAAATCTTTTGCTACTGTTCTTTCACTTCATACATACACTAGGATTTTTACCCCATGCCGCCTGCCCCAAGCAATAGTGCTATATTGCAGCCAATTAATGAACCATTGAAATGAATCCTTCTAGTACAAAAGCCAGGTTGGATTATTTGAGTTAATTATATTGCATTATAGATTCTCTTTCAGGTTCCTTCCAACCCAAGCTGCTCACGATTCTGTGATATCAATTTTGTTTGGTGTAAGATTTATTGTTTTTTCCTTTAACATATGCTGGGTGAGATGCTCTCCAAATCTCCAACACTTCCTGCTCATATAGTCCTCACCTTTCCAGAAGAGCAGTGCTCTATTTGACCGCATTGTTGGATCACCCACCTGGATCTTGGATCCTGACCATTTTTTGCTGCTGTTCATGCTTTAAATCATTAGCACACTGTGTTTATAAAAGACAGGAGTACCCATCTTCTTCTGAGCGAGAGGCTATCTCCCTGGCTGAAATAAAATTAATTTAATCTGGTCAAAGAGAGGAATTTTTTAACTTCAGCTCCAGAACTTCCATTGCTGCTGCTGTCCGGGATGCCGCATCACCATCTTGCTATGAGATGCTTTGTACTGGCTCTCTCTCCAGTTTCAGCATCCTTGGCACATGGAGGTTTCTTCTGTCACTGCCAGGATGCTGCCAGGCTGTACTTGACCTGGCTGAACTGTCAGAAAGTTGCTGGCAGCCAAAGGGAGCAGGTGACCCTTCCACTCTGCCCACAGCCCCTCAGCACCACACAGCTGGGGTGGTTTAGGTGTGCTCAGGTCGCTGAATGGAGCACCTCACCATGATGGCTTTGATGCTAAAAGAATAACTAATTGTTCTTTTGTTTGGAATTTTGATTTATATCTTACCAAGGGGTGAAGCTGATCTCATCCAGATCAGAGATCTTGGGAATCCCCATTCAGGTGCTGCAATACAAGGGTGGTGTTGATACAGATTTTGGAGATAACTATGGTATGTTCAAAGTTCAGAAGTTCTGCTTCAAACACCGCACATTTTTTTTCAGGTGCTGTCCATTCTCCCAGCATTCTTGTTCCACTGAAAAAAAAACAAGCCAGGATGTACTGGGGAGATGCTGCTCTGAGGCTCCTGCCTGGGTATTGTGTTCAATGACATTTTGATGTCAGATAAAAAGAGGAGAGAGAGAAAATGATGCCAAACAGAAATCTCAGCTTCAGACATCTGTTAACTTTGGGTTAGTAGAGAGAAGCTGAGCAGCATGGCCAGAGCCCACTGTGTGTTAACTAACAAAAAGTGAGCACAGACGCACAGACACTCTGGTTCAAAGAGCTGAAGCAAACTTAGGGTGGCACAGAAGCCTGGGGATGCTCTGGCATTTGGGAAAGCAATTTCCCCACAGGAGGAAGTTACGGTCTGCAATCAAAGGCAGATCATTTTCTTCTGGAAAGTAACTTGTTTTGCTAGGGTGGCAAAGGCTTCTAATTTGTTTTGATTTTTTTTTTTTTTTTGGTTCTGTCTGGGAAATGTCCTTCAATGAAAAATAGTGATTTAAAAAACAGATAAAAAAGAAGAGAAAATGTGCAATTGAGGAGCCTGGGTTTGTTCAAGTACGAGCATGGAGAGCCTGAGTGATCTTCACATTCAGATCACAACTTTGCTGCAAAGGAAAGGTCACTTTTGCTTGTGTTCTGGGTCAGCTTTTTCTCTTTTGTCCCCTTGGTAAGATCTCCCCTTTTGTATTATTATGGATCTACCTTGGTTTTGAACTTTCTCCTTTATCTTTCCTTTTTTTGTGTGTGTGGAGAGAACTGATATTTCATCTTTTAAAAGATTTACAAGAAAAAGAAATAATATATGCACCACTGTGGAAAAGCATGTCTCTGTTCATACCTTTGCATTTTACAGGAAAATATGTCATTCCTTTCAGATCCGTGAATTAAGATGCACTATTTTTTGCTGAAGGCTATTTTAAATTAGGCTAATAAATTGCTGCTCTCTGCCTTGCGTGATAATGCATTACATTATCTACTGATGTACACGTATTGTTTGACTCTAATGGTGTGGAAATTAAATGTTAGACATGGGCCAGATGTTCCTATAGATGAATATGAAGTATGACTCTGTCGTAGCTGAGTCTCAGTGGGACAGAAGGGAGACTAGGAGGCTTTCTGAACAACAGCAACGCAACCCTAAGTGGGTCACCCACACCCACACCCACACCCAGCCCCAACACTGAGTGCTGATGGGCATTATCATCCTCAGCTCTGTTACAGTGCTTCAGCAAGAACTGGTGCCTCTCCGATTTCAGATGTTTCAATGCTCGTATGGCCACAGAGAACGGCTCATAGTGAGGGCAAATGTCTGCCATCCCTGCCAGGCTGATAGAGCAGCTTAGGGAGCATCACTGCCTCAGCTGCAAAACGTTCAGAAGCACTCTGTCTTGCCCTCCCCCTCTCCCTTGTTTTCATGCAGTGGCTGAGGGGGCAAACAGATGTACATTACAGTGAATATTAATGAAGGTCCCCCACTGGCATCTCCTCTTTGGAAAAGAGCGGGAGGGAAAGGCTTACAATCTCCCTTGCAGGGCTAAATTACCCAGTGACTCATAATCTAAGTACTGGCCGAATGTTGCTGAACACGGGTATTTAGGATATTTGATAATGATGGACAGGGGCATTTTCAAAATTGGTAATGAGGCAGCTTTGCTTTGGGGATCTCCGGACTCACTGCAGTTCACGAACACCTGAAAGATAAAAAGATTCCTAACAATGAGATTAACCAAAGGTTTCTGTTAATGTCTATTCATGTTGTGTGTGACATGGAAAGGAAGGACAGTTTTAACACCATCAAAAGAACAAACCGGGACTTGCAGAGCAGCGAGTGAGGGATGTATGGCTGCTTTCTTACTGGGTAGGAGAGATAGGCTTACACTCTGCTGTCAGCCCCACTTGCAGGAGAGGCCCCCTTTGGCCCCTGAGGATTTTTGTCGACTGACCTGAGGCTTCTGGCCGGGAAGAGAGGGAGGGCTGTGAATGGCAGAGGGGGAGTGGCACCAGGGGGAAGGGCTCTTCATTGCTTTCATAGCTTTCATAGCCCCACTGGATTAAGGGGCACTGATGTGCCCTAAAGGGTGGCACGATCTGAGGGGAACTGGCTGCAGCTGCAGCACTGTGCTGGATAGAGGCTTGTTTTTGTGTGACCAAGCTCGCTGAAGGCCATGTATCGTAAGGCATTACACATGCCATTCCCCTTGTTGCATGTGGCAGTCAACCCCCTGGAGCAAGAAGCCCCAGTGAGGAGCTTTGGGCCAGCCATGTCTGTGTTTCTCACCAGATCTCTCAGCAGGATGTGGCATGGTGGTGGGAAGTTAGGCACACGGTGGTGGTGTCCATGGGAATCCCTAAAGGGATAACAGTGCCAGTCAGAGCCCCTGCCAGGGGTGATGCACCAGCACTAACCCCAGGAGCAAGACAGCATCAAGTCTCCACCATATGATTTTTTGAAAGCCAGGCTCATTCTCCATTTAACTGCAGTATTTCTCAGGCTCGTCAGTGGCAGGCACCATCAGAGATGCTGAAGAATGTTTTCATCACAGCTAACAGAGGGCTATCCAGATTGCTCGTAACTGTTTTTAGCACAGTAAACATGTAAACTGAGTGCCTAGGGGAAAAAAAAAGTGGGAAAAAAAAAAGCTTGTCCTTGCAGTAGATGATCATTTTAAATTAAATCTCGATCTATCAATCTGTTTATTGTGTGAGGTAGAGAGAACCAGATCAGAATGATTTAGGATGTAGGTACTGTTGACATAGTTTACCTAGACCTCAGCAAAGCCTTTGACACTGTCTCCCACTTTATTCTCCTGCAAAAGCTGGCAGCCCGTGGCTTGGACAGGTACATTCTTTCCTGAGCAAAAAACTGGCTGGAGGACGAGCCCAGAGGGTGGCAGTGAATAATGTTAAATTAGCTGGCAACTGGTCATGAGTAGTGTTGCCCAGGGGTCAGTACTGGGACCTTTACTATCTTCACTGATCACCTGGATGAGGGGATTGAGGACACCTTCAGACAGTTTGCAGATGACACCAAGTTGGGAGGAATTGTTAATCTGCACGATCCTTCGGAGGGATCTGGATAGGCTGGATCACTCAGCTGAGGCCAATGGGATGAAGACCAAGTGCCAAGTCCTGCACTTCTGTCACAACAACCCCAGGCAACACTACAGGTTTGGGGCAGAGTGTCTTGAACACTGTGCAGGGGAAAAGGAATGGGGGGTGTTGGTCAACACTTGTCTGAATACGAGCCAGCAGTGAAGAAGGCCAAGAAGGCCAATGGCATCCTGGCTTGTATCAGAAAGAGTGTTGCCAGCAGGACTATGGACATGATTGTCCTCCTGCACTAAGCTCTGGTGCGGCTGCACCTCAAGTACCGTGTTCACTTCTGGGCCTCTCACTAAAAGAAAGATGTTGAGGACTTGGAGTCTTCTCTAGTGCCCAGAGAAGAACAACAGAGCTGGTGAAAGGACTGGAGCATAAGTCTGTGTACTAAACAAGTGGGATTGTTTAGTCTGAAGGAGGCTCGGGTGAGATCTAACCACGCTCTACAACTACCTGAAAGGAGGTTGTGGCAAGCTTGAAGTCAGTCTCTTCTTCCACCTTTCTGGTGACAGGATGAGAAGGAATGGCCTCAATTTGCACCAGGGGAAATTCAGGGTGGTTGCTAGGAAAGACTTCTCACCTGTAAGAGTAGTAAGGCACTAGAATGAGCTGCCCAGGGAGTGATGGAGTCACTGTCCCTGGAGGCGCTCAAGAAATATACAGATGTACTAAAGGACATAGTTTATTGGGCAATATTGGTGGCAGGTGAATGGTTGGAGGAGATTATCTTAAAGGTCTTTTCCAACATTGGTGTTTCTGTGATTCTATGATTCTACAGAGATGACTGCTAGCTCCAGGCCCCCACACAGCAGCTGAACTCAACCTTGCTGTCAGCATGGGGACACATGGACAGGATGGTCCCATCCCATAGCTGTAGGATTCAGAGGCCAAGACCACCCATCAGAAGAGGATGCCACTGGGAGGTGATGTGTCCCTCCACCTTACTAAATTTCCCCAGCAAGGGGGCTGTAGCTGTTGTGAGATGGGCACCAGGGCATGAGCCCTTCATTCTTGACAACCGCAGTCCTGTTCCCAGAGTGAAGGGATTAGAATTACTTTTTGGTCTATCCTTAGGCTCAGGGATTTACCTTTTTCAGTGAAACTGGGCTGAAGTAATTTAAAATTGGAAGCTAGAGGGGAAGAGAAAGGTTCATTTGATAAAACACAGTATTTACTATCTTCTCATCTTTTCTCTCTCTGAGTCAATATTAGCCATATTGTTTATGAATGAAGAACAAAAAATTTGTCATGACAGTTGCCAGTATTGAATCCAGTTTTGGGCCTGAGTGGAGGCAGGAGAGAATGGCACGCATTCATCTTCATTCCAGGAACAAAGAACCTCAAACCTGGAATTATTCCCTATTTGATAATAATGGTTACATAGATTTTTTTTATTGACAGAGCCAATTTAGCTCACAGCACAGTCCCCAGCATCTAAGTTCTTGTAAATCACCTGTAACTTTCTTTTCTTCCCCCCCCACTTTCCCAACAGGGAATCATATTTAACAACAGTTGGTCACTAGGAAGCTGAAGGATAGTGGGAGAAAGTGAGGGCAAGAGAGAGGCACAAAAAGAGTGGGGAAAATCTGAAACTACACAAATCTTTCTTTTCATCTATCCTATGTATATGGATGTGCATAATCATAGAGGCCCCTCTGAAAGTAATGCCTCCTATTTACTTCCATGGAAACTGCAACAAATACAAAGGGCACAATAACACTATCTGATAGAACAAATTGTTAGCTACAAAACCCTCTTTTTCAACATAGTCACCACCATTAGCTATGTTTTTGTTGTTTGTTTGGTTTTTTTTTGCCAGCAATGAACAAGAGCCTGCATGCTGGACTCAAAAACCTGCACCAGCAAAGGTGGGCACCAATGCTGAAATGGACCACCCACTGCCTCACTGCGCTCACATCCACTGTTTGATCTCCATAAACACTCAGCAGGTGTTGATGAATGTCAGTGGGTGCCATTTTTTCTGCATGGAGGAATTCTATGACACAATTTTGCTTTATACACACTTCCATGTCAGGCATCATTTTGTCAGACTGCCCCTCTGCTGCCATCTGTTGCATAGCAACAAAATATAAGGGGATACTGGTGGGAAGGTTCAGCCTCTACTGACATTCCACCAACATCCGCCTCTGAAAATGTGGGACAAAATAATAAAGTAGGAGGCATTACTTTTGGAGCAGACTTTGTACATCTGCTGACACGTCTTCTCATACATTTTCACCAAACACCAGACAACCTGAAGCAGGTGCTCTTCCTCCTCACCACGGAGTGTGTTAGGAGAGATGTTCTTACCTTTCCAGCTTCGCAATCCCTGGTATTCGGTAATCACCTTGTGGCTATCTGAAGGATACTACAAAAGGTGAATGAATGAAGACCCTCAGACCTCATAATAAAAGAGGTGTGCTATAAGAGGAAACAAAGACATGTAGTCATGTATCCGGGTATACAGTGGACAAGTTACTGTGTTAAGAAGCTGTGCTGACTAGTCCTTATTTCTGGCGATGTGGACCCCTGGCCAAGGAAAACTGTGCCAAGATTTCCAAGCTCACAGCCGCCACCACTGCAACATCTGATCGGAACAACTGTTACCATCCGGAGCTGAGCACATCTGGACTGGTGACCCGGCTGACTGATCCCCACTCACGTAAGCCAGACAGCTCTCTTATTACTAACAGCTTTAGCTGGAACGGTTACTTAATTAAAAATGCCTTGACCAGTCCCATCTCTGCGGGAAGCCAAGACCAAAAAGACTAAGAAAAGTCACTGTGAATCCAAATGAAAACCTTGCCCTGCCTTTTCTTTGCTCTTCAGTTTCCAATGCAGATTCACTTCCTGGTGAGTCATGATATGTGCACAGCACATCTGTATGAAATAAGCTGTTTCTTCTGACCATCCCATGCTACATCTCATTCTTGTTTTTAGACCTTACTCACCAAAACTTTCCAAGAAAGAAAGAAGTGAAGAACTTTTCATGCCCATCAGTGCTGTTATGACAGCATGAGCATTCAGTGTGGATTTAACCTACTGCTTCAGCCCAGGACTGTGAGCCTGAGCTCTGAATGGTGACATGAGATATCTCTGCCACTACAGAAAAAAAAAAAAAAAAAAAAAAAAAAAAAAACAAGAAAAAAAAACCCCACACAAAAAACCTGAGGTTAAACTTTCGAAGAGTACCAAGATATGTATCCCTGGCTCAGATAATGGAATTCTGTCCCATGGAAATGCTCCCAAGCACCAACCTCCTGGTACATAAAAAAGGAATGGTTACATCTTGGAGAAAGTTGGGTGAGCTGACATAAGAGGTGCTACCAGAGCTTCGTTTGTTATGTTAAGCATGAGGGCTTACTTCTGGCCATAGAAGTAAACAGAGTTTATCTGCAAGCTTATCCTGCTACAGAGGTAATATATTTCCCTCCTGAACACTTTCATCTCTATTTTTTATTAAATGCTGTGCCTCTGCCACCTTGCTGCTGCCTGCTGCTCCTTTCTCCAGCAGTTCTCTTTTATTCCAGCTTTTCTTTTCACTTTTGTCTTTCCTCATTTGTTTTCCTCTTGGACATTTTGTGCAACGTGCTGTCATGTACCATCATGTTTTATCCTCTCTCAGCTCTATACAGACTTCAGCTAGTACTTATAAGCTTCCCTGGCAATTGTCCTGGAGCAGTGCTTCCACATTAGCACTTCCTTCGTCCTTTATCCCTACCCAACTATGGGCATTTGTTTGCATTTGCACAAAGCATAGACATTCTGTTTTAAAGATTTTATCCCACAACCACGTCAAGTTCCTAACACCATTTGCATCATCTAAAATGTTGCATTCTTCAAAGACAAAGTGAGTCTGCTCTCTGCTTATACTGACTGATAAAACAGCAAACACAAGAACTCTAAAAAAATAAATAAATTCATTACTCTATGTGGGTTAGTTCATGACCCCAGCAAGATAGTCATCTAAGTCATAACCATAGAATGTCTTGGGATGGAAGGAACCTCAAAGATCATCCAGTAATCCTCGTCTTCAGTCTATCACTAATCTAAGCATAAAGAAATTGGCAGATTTGTGTTATCTAACAGCACCCTTTTCAGAGACAGATATAAGGAAGCACATACTACCTGGGTAGCATACCGTATAGTGGGAGAAAATTGATATACTCATAGAGAACTCTGTTACGGTAATCTCACTTAACACAGCAAATACTGTAGCTTCTCCCAGTTGGTCCACACTTTCAACCTTTTTGAACTTACACAGGAATTGATTCAGAGGAGAAATCCCAATGCTCTGACATGGTTTTATGATTTTTGTTATCGGTATTCCACATCATAACATCACGTGAGGCACTGGGAGTTAAAGAGTTAATGCTCTAAGTCCATGGACTGCCAAATTTGTGAGCACCTGGCTCTCAGAAGAGAAGAACTACATATCCCAAAGAACTTTGCATTCCCATTTTCCATCCAGAGGGAAAGATAAAATTGCATGTAAGCCTCGGAGACTTCCTCTTTTGTTGTTCATCTCAGCAGTGGAGGTTCCCTAGCTGTTTCACCTTCAGCTTTAGCATAAGGCCTTCAGTTTTTGACAGTCTCTCACTTTATTTGATTTATTAGCTTCAATTACAATTATACTGTATTATATTGTGTTATTTTACATTCTGATATCTTTTTTAGCAAATTAGTTTCCCTCCTCAGATCATCGCCGCTGTATTGGTTTCAGGCCCATCTCCCTCCTCTTTCCCTTTGCCCCCCTCCTCCCCCATCTCTTTCCCAGGGTGTGGGTCCATGGGTCCTTCACCCCATTAGTCACTGGGCAGAACCAGCCCAGAAACCACTGACATGCTCCCATGAAAATCCTATTTGTTGCAAAGACAGGTTTACTCATTGTCTGGGGCAGGGCTGAACACCAAGATGCCTACTGATGCTCTGCCAAGGCTCTACTTCTTATGTCACCTCAGATTCTTCAGTTCATCCCAGGCTCAGAGGAAGCCTCTAATTCACTTTTTGCGATACTGTTCACCCACATCCAAACTCTGACTCTTGGCTGTTTTTTTCTCATACAGCATCAGCCAGCACCTTCCCCTGCAACCTCTGGCATCTCTATTAGACAGGCTTTCCTGCAGTCTGCACTGAACTGTCCTGTGGGATGGATAACTCTGCTTTGGAGGATGCACCAATTGCAGTTTCTACTGCAACTTCATTAAGATGCTGAACATTGTGCCACCTGGAAATGGACATCTGCGTTCAGAATGCTACTGTGTGGCTTGTTCACCAATTTTGTGGACATTTTCCCATATACGGCAAATTACATGTATTTAAAATGAAATCTCTCTGTGTTCATTCATGTCTGGAGAAGACTTGTTGAAGTTGAGGAACTGAAGCATCTGAGGAGACCAGATGCTTTCAGACCCTTTTTGTGAGGACACTTCATCTTCTCATGCTTGAGGACCATTATATGATCATGCTATCAAGTGACTTGACATGTTATAGCCAGCAGTGCAACACAGTCCTTCCTTGCTGAAGTGTTACCATCACTGGAACATAATGCCAGGTAATGATCTCCTTTAATTCCCAGTTCTCCATCTGCTCATGCACTGAAGGAAGAGTGAATGGATGAGCTGGAATTTTGGGAAAAGGTTGAGCAAGAGAGGTGATAACCCCAACCCTAATTTCAGTACTTTTTCAAATTTTTCACTTGATTCTGGCATCTTAATATCCTTGTCTTATGATACAGTTATATGCCAGTCGTTTAAAATATTCTGTTTATTTATAAACAAACATAAGAGTAAAATAAATGCATCATTTTCTTTGTGCTATAGCTGCCTAAAAAGTTTCAGAAATTGTCGCAATTCCTTCACGAGGAAAACCAGAGATATTACTATAGTAACAATTGAAAATGGTTGCAAAAAAAAACCAAACAAACATCCAAATGAAAGCAATATTTGCTCACATAACACCAAGTACTATGATTTCCTGATACTGGTGGTGATGGGGAAAGCTGTCAAGGAAGTTCTTTAAGCTCCCTTCCAACCCAAAGCATTCTAGGTTTCTGTGAGATGTGGCCATTTGTGCTGTTCACTCCTGATTGAATATCCAATAATAAAAATAAATGTGAATCCTCTGTGCTTCTGAAGAGCAAACTATCGCTAAAAACAATGTGCCAAACACTCTTCTGTGCAGTTCCACTTATGTGCCAGAAAGGCAAAGAAAGGGTCTAACAATAAGAGACTGTCAAAGTGCAAGAGGGATCCAGAGCACTAGAAGGCAAGATTACAATTTTTCAATATGAAAAGACTGAAAAGGGGTTTCCTGTTTGGGGTGATTTCATTTTAGATGGGCTGGAAATAAATGGAAGAGAAGACTGCGCATCTCTGTAAAGTGCTGTAGCAGTTTGGCATGATAGAGTAGCAGCTGGGGACTTGGAGATTTACTCTTTGGAAATGTAAAGGTATAAAGAAAATGAAGTCATATTAGGCACAGAACCATCTATCTCTCAGCACTGGAGCTATCTGTCCCTAATGTACGTCACATTTACTCAAGAGTGGGAGAAAACACTCTTCAGATTCCATAGTATTTATGGAATACATTGAAATAAATGGTACCTCAGATCAGCAGACTCGACCCATAAAACAAGGAGTGACACTGATATAAAGCTGATTTTCCTGACTTCCATTCTTAGCCTTATGTAGAGACTGACCCCAGAAAAGGCAGTTTGTCAGATAGCTAGCTGCTGTGATGATGGTAAAGACATGCATTTGTTGGAAGGAGAGGAGAAAAGAAAATGATTTAGCTTTACCTTCTAAAATCCACCTTCTACTTTAAGAACAAAGATACTTTAATCACCTTGGCAGCCAGTATAGCCAAGGATGATGTAGGAAAGGTCAAAGATATCATCCTTCTATTATCTAGATTCTAATTAGGTTGTGAGTAAACAGGGAACACTGAAGCTGTCTACACAGTGATTTTTATGTGCCTTACTGACTTGAAGAGACCAAAGATTCCAGCAACTTTCAAAGCTGTCCTTTGCACGTCTATATTGTTCTACAAAATGTAGAAGAGGAGGCTCAGGGGAGAACTCATTACTTTCTACAA